>JAODKL010000001.1:45824473-45843334 GCA_026780765.1 Petrocephalus schoutedeni | reverse complement strand
AATCTACCTAGCACATCACCAATCAATTTTCAGTAATAGATGCACATGTTGTATATATTATGGGTCAAACACAAAAGACACTTTTGTTCCATTTGAATTATTTATTTATTTATTCTTTATATCACAGCATTACAGTCGTACATCTGCAGGACGTCCTTTCTTTGACTGAAAGTGTGCGGTCTCCATCTGGGTGCGCGTAGTGCTGCTGCCATCATGCAACTCCTAACTGGTTTATAAGTCCTCTCCAGCTCTCTTAAATAATTTAGCAGCTGAGACCTACTCTTAACACTTATGAACTTTTATACAGGCCACTTACTCTTAAGTCTGAGAGTATGAGTAAAATCACATCACAGAATTGTGACGCATTTACGGGTAAAATTTTCCTCTGAGAAGTTTTACGCATACCAGCCCTGATCCAGGGTCTCAGGGGTGACTTCGTCCCCTCCACCATGCAACCCTTAAGAAACATCCTGTTAGACATTATGATACCATGAGGGTTGGTATCGGTCACTGCTCCGTATAACCCTGGCATGATTTTCATGCATCTGGGGTCCAGCCGTCGAACACTGAGATCGGATGTGTGAAACGTATCCCAGCACACTGCGGTAAAAAGAACAAAAAACACAGGAGACAGGAGATTTTCAAAGCCTCAAGCAGCTGTAATGAAGGCAGGCTGCCAGCCATAACCAGAGAGTAATAACCAGAAAGCTTAAACCTAAGACAAACAAACAAATATGCCACTGAGGCTACTGCGGGTTGAGCTGCTATTCCCGTAAGCGTGTCAGCGATGCGGTAAGCGACCTGGAAAAACTGCGGCTCAGGCTGAGGCTGCATCCTGAGCGTGCCTGATGACATCATCAGCACTCACCGGCATGTGCCTTTGCGGCGTTAACATCTCTGCTCCTTGCTATCTGTCAGCTCATTCACCGCTAAGTACCTCTCTGCAGCTAATACCTTTCTCCCGCTTGAGCATTCATTCCTCTCCTTGTCTCATTCTTCCCCTGAAAAACGTTTCCATTATACATCCGACATGGGCCACAGACAGTTGTCAAGGAGTGACCCCGGAACTTCACTTCTACTGGCATGACAGGGGGGTTTACGTGCTCGATAACGCCGAAAAACAAAATGGCGCACGTGCTGAAATTTAATGACTGCAAGAAGCCCGAGAATGATGCAGTTATCACCCGGAGATCTGGCAAGGCTGCCATTGCAAGGGGGCCAGTTTTACATTTAACCATAAATTTTGCCTAGTCCTGATTTTTTTTCTTTTTTTTTCTGAAGGTTCTAATATAAACTTTAGAGGGTTGCATTTTAGAAGTTGCAGCTGCCCTGGGGGTGGGTGGGGACAGTGTGGTGGACATGAGACAGCCAGAACACCCCTCTCTAGGTCCCAGAGTTCACCGTCTATCTCAAGCTTGACATCACTGATGATCAATGTAGCTCTGCAACCAAGACATACTTAGATGTATTCACAAGAATAAATTAAAAAAAAACATCTTTTATTACTTCCAGCAGTATTATAGAGGACAGGTGTATGGTTTCTCAACTGTGCCATGAAACAAATTAGTACAGCTGTAAAGTCCCTCTGTCCACCATTAAGAACAGCATCACAGAACCCAAACACTCCTCGGAGACATCTGGACAATAGCTATTATTAAAATCAATTAGGGTGACTACTAGATATCGTTCGACTTATTTGGGCTAAGAGTTACGAGCCTTGTGTTGAAGCACAGTCAGCATTATCACATGCTATTACAGTTATAAAAAAAATATTATGTCTATAACTAATTGCTGGACACATTAATATTTGTGTGGCCTTTACAAAAGTAAAATCTTTGTGCCTGTATTTAACATTGCAGTATGTTGCTCAGTACTACATAGAGAAGTGCTTTCTTCTCCATGACCTTAACTTCTGAACCCACTAGGAACCCCAACCCGTCTCTCAGGCAGAAGAGTAAATGGGTGGATTTAAGTTGGTCTGGGGAGTATCTGATGTGCTTTTGGAACATTCAATGTGGACTGATGTTTATGATGGTTCACTTCTATGTTACTGGGACAATGGTACCTAAGAAGTGTAGCTGCTTGTCCTGGGTTGTTTCCCTGGAGAGCAGTCAGTTTCAGTAAGCCAAAAGTAGCTGCTTGGAAGGCAGCTTGCACTGTGGATCAGGAAGTCCCCTAAACTCCACACTGAGATCCCACCTGGAGAATGGGCATTCCTCCATCAGTGGGTCAGGCACACATCTGTACTAAAGTACTAATGTCAGATATTCTAAAATATTAATGCTGCTGATGCA
The DNA here is from genome assembly GCA_026780765.1 of Petrocephalus schoutedeni. NCBI lineage: Eukaryota > Metazoa > Chordata > Actinopteri > Osteoglossiformes > Mormyridae > Petrocephalus > Petrocephalus schoutedeni. Next base: position 45,841,040 of record JAODKL010000001.1, on the reverse strand, counting down.
AGCCTAGATAATCCTCAGTGCATAATGCCAGTTATAAAAAATATTTCATATCAGAATCAGAAAGATTGTTACTGGCAAAGTATTAGAAACATATAAGTAACTTGTTTGGTGTGCCCTGGTGTAACATATAATATGCAAGACAATATACAAGTGGAGACAGTATATAAAATGTGAATTTACCCTAGACTGTACTGTATGCCTAGATAAATAAATATATATATTGAGAATAAAGGTAAAGATCCTGGGCTGATGCTAGGAAGAGTTATAGGATCACAGCTGAGTTCATTTGTGTAACGGTCTTCCGGCTTCATGGCTTATCATCACGGGTGCCCAGAGCGTTCCCAAGGACTCTGAGCGCCCCACGTGCTCAATCCCACCTCGTCTAGATCAGCACCTGAACTCTCACTTGATCAACCCTTGATTTTTGCTGCTTCACTTCATTTCTGGACGTTGTCTTAAGCCGTCCTCCCTTTCAGTTCATAACAAATCTTTCTGGCATGTTTCTCAGCGAGATCACAGTAAGAGCACCAGGCAAGTGATTTTTTTTTTTAAGCGTTGACTGCGTTCACTCTAACTGGATTATTTAGCAGTGCTGTGGCAACCCCCCCCCCCCCCCCTCCAAATTCTGATCAATGAATAAACCAGAAATTAATCTCATTATACTCGCTAATGTCTTATTGATGGTCAAGCTGACACTACACCCATATCCATTTGTTCTCAATTGTGGCCGTCTCGTTTCATTGCAGGGAATAGACGCAAGGACTCAACAGGCATCACTGACTGTTGCAATTCTTGACTTCTTGGTTCTCAAAACAGCAAGACAGAATGCTGCTTTCAGGAGGTTTCTAGTTTGATCTTGGACTAACAGATGGATCTATTAGTACCGGGAATCTACTTGAGTATACTTCTGTGCATGTGCACAAGCATGCCTGGCTGTAACCTGCCCGATGTTTTTATCCCAGATATAATGCGGGTGTTTCTTGCCCCAGGGCATGTCATGAGGTCTGAGGAGTTTCTCCCAACTTTCTTCATTGCGTTATAGGGTATTTTGGCATCTTCCATCTTGGTCACAAATACAGATAAGAACAAATTTTGGGGTCACAGCCTGGGGTCCACCAGCGTCCAGTGCACCTGGAGCAATCAGGGGACATCAGTCGGCCAGTCATGGGATTTGAAACAACACCCTTCCATTCACAGGCGCAGAGCCCAAGCTTGCTCCCGAATGCGGGAAGTCATTTATTTTATTTTTTTCATGCCTTTTTGGGAAGGAAACAGTTGCAAAGAAGTGCCAGCCTATGACATCCACTTCATAACAACACCTTTTTGCTAATGTATGCAAAACACATGGTTTTCTGCAATAAAGCCTGACAGAAACAAAGGCCTCCTTGGTAATTATTTGCATGGTTAATTACTGTAAAATAATTCTCAACAGAGACATAGACGAAGATGTGTCTATAAATAGGTCCTGAAATAATCACAATATGGGCTATAGGCCAGTAATAATGACACTGAATGAAGAGTTACAATAATGTCAATAAGTGGCTTTGGCTTTAATTGCACTTTATTTCAGCGAGCAACACTGACTGTGTTGATGTGAAATTTAAGCATTCAAAGCACTTCTGTGCTTTACAGTGTTCATATCTATTTTTAGGTAGTTTTTTGAATGCACCAGCTGTCTGTATGCACCATATAGGTTGGCATTAAATTGCTTGTTCTCAATCTGAATTCACACTTATTTTTCTCAGTGCAACAACATTAATGTACAGAGAAATGATTATTTGGGGGGTTTTAAATGATATTGGCTTTCATGAAATCAAATGAACTCTTAATTGTTAATGTTAAATATAAGCAAACTATAGGCATGCAGTTCTTGCATACACACAGTATTTACTATTTTTCTGATCTGTGATTGTACTGCTACAGTACAATACAGTAGGGTACTGTAACAGTAGGGTGCATCGTAATTAAGATGTTTTTTAAGCTGATAGACGATATACAGGTTAATTATTTCTACACCCACACACAACCACGCAAGATAACATAAGATATGACATGATACCATACAATAAGAAAAGAAAAGAAAAAAAAGAAAAGGATAAGATATATTTGGGGGATTCCTTGTGCATAAAACAGCATGACGTGAAAACGCAGGCAATCAAACAAGACAAAGTGCAAAGACATAGTGCAAACAAGTAAACAGTACAAACAGTACTCAAACAGAACATCATAAAAAAAGAAATAAGGACATTAAGAAAATGAAATAAAATGAATAAATCAATAAAATATCAATTAATGGGGCTAATAGACAGCACTGGACTTTTCTTACAGAAGAGTCCTTCTTGACGTGTTACGGCTAGCAAAGGGAGTCAGGGCGGGGGGCTGTACACACACACACACACACTGCTTCAAGTGAGATGCCTTTCTGCAAACCGTGTTAAACTCCGCTGTTATTTTTGCACTTGTGTCCATCCTGTTAGCTTTAACGAGTCTGGCCGTTCTCTTCTGACCTCCCTCATCAACAAAGCATTTGGAGCCACCAAACTGCCCCTGACTGGATGGTTTTAGTTAATCACACTGACCTCTGTAAAAAATAGACTGTGTTGTGTGCAAAAATCCCTGCAGAGAAGTTGTTTCTGAAATGCTGGATTTGTCACGTATGTTGCCAGCAATGACACCACGTTTACAATTACATCGATGAGACGTATTAGCTGCTCTAATGCAGAGCCACACAGTAATTAGACTGCTTGACCCTGTCTGTGTGCTGCATGTACGCATTTGCAGCTATCAGGCTGCTTGTGTTATTGTGCTGCTTGTGTCCATTGTGTGTACCTAATAAAATGACCTCAAAGTAAATTATCTTTATGACTCCAGGAATTTACCATAAACTCTTCATATATCAGATATACTACCAATGAATATTCATCTAGGCTTAAATTGAGAATTTTTGCATTTTTTTGCATTTGCATTTTTTTTTTACTTATATTAGATTAAAAAAAGGTATTTCACCTCTTAAGTGACTCCTTATCAATGTAACTATGATTATTTCTCCTTATACATGTAGCTGAACTTTCGTTTTGCTGCTGATTCATTTATTTATTGAGCAGAACACCCAAAACTGACGTAATAACAATGCTGAATGTCCCCATCCATCCATCCATCCATCCATCAACCCTTCCATCCGTCCCTCCATCCATCCATCCATCCATCCTTCCATCCAGGTGTTTAAATGTGATAGATACATAGATAGATAGATTCAGTATCTGGAAATTTAAACTTGAGCCACACAATGAAAATATACATGTATGTTTCTCCCCTTGTTGTTTATTAAATACTGCTTGATTAGGGTCCAGAGTTGGGGCAGTGGTACTGTTGGGCATGCCCCTCCCCACTGGCCACTGCCCAGCCCTTTAAAAACAGATCCAAGCTTTTTAGTTGAGACAGTGCAGGGCCAGCTTTGTGTCATGGCTGAGGGGGCGGGGGGGCTGGGGGGGTGTGAGCAAGTCACAGAAAAACCCGCAGCTGTAAAATCTGACTTCGGCGTCCTCCAGGTCTGCGGTTTCCCCGCCGTATCGCACATCAGCAAGCTCAAAGAGACAGGCACCATGCTTTTCTGTGGTACCATAAACTGCAGGTCAGCACAGAGCATGTCTCGCCGTCCTGGGCCCGTGCTGTGGGCCTGCACTGGCCATCATTTCCCAAATGCTGACAGCGGCCGCATCGCTCGGCTGAAATACCAGAAAATTGCTTCAAAAGGATTACAAATCCCTGTTGTTTAATTTTACACCAGCTGCTATATTTTATGGGTCAAAATTTATGCTCCGTTTCATGCATATATATACGTATACAACCGACCGTGTTTTATGTATCACTTTTCTCAGCTAACGTAAAACATGCTGAGTAAATTTTTGAAATGTTATTCGATAGAGAGCAGTTTGTAGCTTTGACTGTGAGAAATGGACCCGTTCCAGCAGGGCCCAGAGGCACAAGGAAAGTAAAAAGTAAGCGTGTTGTCTAGACAAATTCTGTAAAGTAGAAGCTGGAACTGTAGACGGGGTTCTGCCCTTACTTATCCCATACCCTGGTGGACCCAACTGGTATATTTCATTTCCCTCCCCTCTGCAAGGAGCTCCTTTTACCTCATTGTCTGGGACATAACTATTTATCGACAGCATGAGACTGGGGCGCGCTGGTTGGCTTTACGGCCACAAAGATTCTGAATGGAAAGAGCCAGCCAATCCCTACTCCGTACCTGGACCCAAAGCCCCGCCCTGCACAAAAGCAGCCCCTTCCTTGCTTTGCACTAGGCACACATTAGTCTTTCTACCTTTCTTCATTTTCCCTGAGAAAACTTCCATCCATTTCTCAGCCCCGTTTACCATCACGGACTTTACGTGCGAGCCGGGCCTGCTCAACGCCAGGCTCTCGAATTCTCCCGGAGAATGGAAAAGCGGATCTCTCTGTCCCTGGGGCCCTCGCGTGAAGCTTCCAGAAATTCCAGGTTAGTTAATGGACAAAGGGCTTCAAGTTACGTTAATGTGGAAGACTTTAAAGCCATCGCTCAAGGTGTCGGCTCCTGCGTCTAATCCCTCTCTGTCAGTCGTGCCTGATTTGTCCTCCGTCTAGGCATTGGTTTTAATGATCATGATCCCAGCTAGGAAGGGCCATACTTCACAGCCCCGTCATTTCACTGATGATCTGAGCCAATCAAGAGGATCCCCATCAAAGGCATTTTTAGTGAGACAAATAACCAGGTCTAGATATAAGTCACAAAACATTCGCGTGAATTAGCCTCCACGACACTCCACTCTGCTGCTTTTACTGTTTTGTGCTGGTTTCCTAAACACCAGCTGCCCTGCTCCACATTGCCCTGTCTCTTTAATTTGCAGACATAATTGAAATTTCCACCCGTTGATGGCATTTTCCCTGTTTGTGGCGTCAGTTCTGGTTTGTTATTGTGCACTGCCTTTTTCATGGGCCTTTGCTAAAGCTACTGTACCTCCGTTTCAGTACTGAACATTCGTGCCCATTTGTAGCATACAATTAAGGCTATACTGGAAGCATTCAATTAAATCACCATGACTCATAAGTCTTTCCTCAGCATTCATTATGCATTAATGAGCATTCTATGTACATTAATGAAAATAGCTGGAAAACATGGTGGGCTTCTATATTGAAATATATATACCTTACTAGGTATCCAAGGGGTGGTGCAGTGGTCGACACTATTATTCCCACACCTCTGGGACCAGGGTACAAGTCCCTGCCTGGGTTCCATGTGGATTTACATGTTCTCTCTGTGCCATCATGGTGTTTCCTCTAGGAGTTCCAGCTTCCCCATACAGTCCAAAAACATTCTGAGGTTTATTGGAGTTGTCAAAGTGTGTATATGTGTACATGACTGACTACCTGGTGTGTGAGTGTATCCTGCAATGGGTTGGTGCCCCATCCTGGGCTATTCCCTGCCTTGTCCCCATAGGCCATGGACACCCCCCGCCCCGCCCAGCCAGTGACCCTGACTAGGACACGCCATGTCAAAAAAAGGACGGCATTGTCCTCTAATAGCCTGAACCTTAACAGAAAGGCAAACCAAACCGTGAATGACATCTAAGGTCGGGTGCAGGGATATTAATCTGACGATTTCAATTAAAGGGGGTTCGTTAAGGAAACATTCTTTTTGGTCATGATTTCTCAAAGTGAGTTTAGTGTGTATGTGACTGTAGCCTAACCTCAGGACTTCCTGTAACCCTCTGTGGGATGAGTGTTGCAGAAGATTGAAGGATGAATGAACAAAAGGCTGAGCTGTCTTTCAAACACAACCTTTAAACTTGACTTAGCAGTAACACCAGCCGCCCTGCAGGGGTCAGACTTCAACTTGGACATCGACTGGAAGGTGAGGCGAGGCAGGTGAACTACCAAAAACGTTATAATGAGACTATTACAAGATGTTGCTAGGAAACCTAGGCTGTGCCAGCAGTAGCCTTCATGAAGCATTATCCCCTGAGATTTGGGGCCGACGTGAATTAATGCCAGGAAGCAGGGTCTCTGTACCAGCCTCAGTGCCATTGTCAAACAAAGCACATTCATCCTCATTCTAGCCATACACATGCTTGCCTGCTGCCCATCTCTACTCATGCGATTTTGTGAGCCAGTGACCATCTCTTTCCACGTAGTGCTCTTGTCACCTTAATACGAGATTTTTCAAGCAAACTACGCACACTGCATCAATGTTTAATCCAGCCAGGGTAGCTTTTCATCAAATGAGACATTCCTGTCAGCGTGCTGTTTACTATACAGGACCTGCATGACCCATTTAAGGAATAAATATTCCCGAATCTCCGTATCTGTGATCGGAAGGTTGTCGGTTCGAATCACATCTTCAGCTGAACAGTTACATGTCCGTTGGGCTCTTGAGTAAGGCCCTTAAACCCCCGGCCAAAAAATGCTTTGAGGGTGCCGGAGAGATGCCTCGCCCTCCGCTCAGACCCCAGGCTTCACTCTCACCAGTACTTGTGTGCAGGTCGTACAGGAGCGCAAGACAGGATACAGAAAAACGAGTGCTTTCCAATGCGCCTGTACTCGTACCTGAGCAAATAAAGCTTCATTTCAATTCCACAATACCTTCTACAACATATCTTCTACAACTGCATGGGCATCCCAATGATAATATGGGGTCCGGTGATATGAGAGTAGGCTTGAGAAGAGTGCGTTTATACAAAACCACATGAACCCTTAATGAAGCACTCAAGTAAGGTACTTGTAAGTCATTACTGATTTCGGTGAAGGCACACCAGTCCCGGCTAAAAAAAGCCCAGAGAAGAAGGTAAGCTATTATGACATTAGTTTCTCTGCAGGGCTGCATTTCGTGACTTAGCCTTCTGGTTCTGGAGCAATATATTTCCATATGAAGATTTGCGAGGGAACATTCAGACGGTGCCTGCGCAATTGATCAAACCCAGCTACACCGGTCTGGTGCAGAAGTACAAACAATCCACAGACGTTCGCTGTGACGAAGCTCTGCCCCATCTTCCAAAAAAGGACAGGGTGGTGTGGGGGAGGGGGAACAGACTAGGGTGCAATGCCTTTAGTTCACCATCAATTACATCATCACACGATTATATCACTATGATATGTTCACCTTTGCAAAACAAGTTTTGCTTCTTCCCTAGGGACATTTCACTCTGCGAAATCTGAATCTTTAAATACTTCAAATGAGAAATCATGTGATTAAAGATCGTTCAGCGGCGGATTTCTCTGTCGATGATAGCAGCCACTAGGTTGTGGTGTTTAGCACGTGAAATCCGGCCCGTTAATGTTGATGGGAGTATTTTGTCAAAACGTGTCGATTTGTCTGATCTCCGTATTTTTCCACAGAAGGTCGGCTGAACCCTAGACAAAAATATGAGAAGAAATTTATCATAAACTAATTAAATTAAACGAATTAATTCACTTTCCAAAGATTATAATTTAACTATACGTGCTGTTCCAGTTCAGTTTGGCTAGACTCACACTGTCAGCTGAAACATCACCTGCAGGTTACTCAGTCATTTACATAATTTATCACTAATAAAACATCACAGAAGAGATTTCTGTCAAGCATACTGTTTTCCTTATTAAAATTTGGGTAAACATTTAATTAATGGGGCCGGCATGGTGGCTCAGTTGGTAGTAATGTTGCCTTACAGCCCCAGGGTTTGGGACTACGTCTTGCTTCCGCTGAGTGCGTGTGAACTATGAGTTGTGTACAGCGACATGCAGTTAGGCTAATTGGCATCTCTAAATCGACCGAGTGTGCTGATGACTGTGCCCTGCAGTGGACTGGCATCCTTTCCTAGGTATACCCTAGCCTTACGCTCCGTGCTGCCTGGGATAGGTTCCAAGCACCCCCGCAACTCTGACCACGATCAGCGGTCAGGAGATGGATGGATTGATTTAATTAGTGGTCTTGACTCTTCTTTATCAGAGGGCTGCCATGTACGTCACCAGGCTTCAATTTGATATCGTCCAGCTTCCAAAATACAAATACCCTTATTTCAGCACTGTTACATTCAGACAATCTACGTTAACCGGGGACCGGTTGTTCCTATGTAAATAATAATAAAAAAATATCAAATTAAGAAAATAAAATTGTCCACGCCCCATACATTTTAAGCTAATTTAGTTTTTTCACCTGGGATCAAGGGTTGCAAATTAATTTAATTAATTGATTTGTGGATACAAGGTGCATTACATACATATCTGGTTGCTGACTACCAGAACAGATTATTAATTGCAGGTGAATCAAATGCTACTTCGAATATAAACGTCAAACAAAAGTATTGCTGCAATAAATATTTGCATAGTGAGTAGAGAGTACAGTCATATTCAACGAATCGTTATCTAAAAACTACATCCTCTTATAACAGCGAGGCAAGTTAAACAATCATGTGAATCATTTTTCCCCGGCGTTTTTATTCCGTGTGTATAGAAGGCGCTTTTCCTGCAGCGCGTACGCGTATGTATGTTTTTGCTTTTAAGATATATGCCAGCTGTTGAATTCTATGCCTCTGCGCCGGAAGACTGCCGCAGCATTGAGGCTCCGGCTTTACAGCGGATCATCTCTGCACTTGGCAATGAACGAGTGAATAGGGAGCGAGGGAGAAATAGAGAGAGGGCGTGCGTGTGAGAGAGGGAGAGAGGGAGGGAGGGAGGGAGAGCTAGAGCCTGTGAAGGAGAGGGGCGACCAGCTTGGTTTCCTTACAGCGACAGGGCTTCCAGCTTCACCGCGACCAGAAAAAAGGTGCCGATCAGCCGAAGCGGCTCACAATGCAGCCCGGACTCCTCGTCTTTTCCCTGGGATTGCTCATCTGCAGCTCTCAAGGTAGGAGCCAAAGCCGGGACAAGTTGCGCCGATCGCATCCCTTTTCTTCCCTGGCATTTGCTCCGTGTTGCGGGCTGCTCTGGGCTCTCCGGCTGGAGACCAGTCCGAGGCAGGGTCGCTTTTTGGGGTCTGTGCTGTTTTGCAGTTAGATCACGTTCATTTAGGTTACAAATGTCCTGCTTTTAGGGAACGGACGATCACCTGGCATCCGTGAAGTCATTTTTCCCCCTCTGGCATTCCCTTAATTCCTTTACTCACGCAAATACGAAAATGTGCAAATGTTATATACTGGGATCTCAGAAGTTGACTGTTCACAGATAACGCTGTCTGATATGCGACTGGTATCGATAGGTGGCTGCTTAGTAGGTATTCCGCTGTTTTTCTCTTTTTTTATTATGAATGTGCACGTCGAGGAACCAATACCAAGTGATTGTATGTGGCATCATACTTCAGATGGCACGGATTCATGGCAGTGGTTGATAACAAGGCAGCATGCGTGGGGTGGAGGGGAGGAACCCCAACTTGTGAGCTTACCTGAGTGCCATTGTACATCGCCCTCGAAAACGACGATCAAATATGTGGGCAAGTTTAAAAGCACGAGTGCATCGAATGCCAACCGAACCAGTTGCAGCGAAAACAGTTCCTCGGTTTTAAAGCATGGTCAGATATATGCCATTTATTAAGAGTAAAAGTTCAGGCGATACGAGCGGGTACGATGTTTGTGTCCCATTAGTAATCGCCGTGTGTCACTTATTTATACACATGACACTTGTGCGGGTTAGATGGCACTAGTCGAGGCACCGCAGAAACTCATTTACAGGCATGCTACCATCCATCAGAGGTCGTCTTCATTGCGAGCACCTGTCTCTCCATGGCGCTGAAGTTGGCATCGCCCGGGGTGGGTTGGGGGGGGGGTCTTCGCGCGGGACTGCGAGCCCCTTGAGGACAGAGGTGGCCGCGTACCAACGCGCGTCTTGTAGCAAGGAGCGGCCGCCAGGTGGCGCTAGAGAGTCACACACGCGTCCTCAAAGCGAGCAGAGCACAGACGCAGCGGGAGCCTTTGTCCCCTGGCACCAGGCGCGTTGCGGGAGCCGATCTCTAAATACTCGCCACTTATATTAAACGGTTCATTCCTTTTTTTCCTCCCAGGAGGTAGCCAAGCTGCGGTAACACCCTCCCTCCCCAGCACCATCATTACCCACCCCTGCACCTCCCTCCCTTTACGCGGATCACAAATTGAAATACAGCATGCGTGATGTGGGTGGGCTTCGGCAAGCACGTTAACACCGGTGCCATGGTATTTACAAGTGATGGGATGTTTACAGGAAAGAGGGATACATTAACAAATGCTAACACCGCTACTGTGACTCTCACTGCGAACCCATAAACGGGATAGAAAGTGCACGCTCTAGCACTATTTGGATTTCTCACTTATTAAATGATGATCCGCATCACACTTAAGTCCAATTCAAAACTAGGAAGTTATCCATAGTTTCTTAATTTGCTGCGTGATTCGCGATAAATCTATCAAGTAACATCGGCTAGCATTGCTCTAAGCAACCATAAAAACATTTACTCGATCAGTCATTAAATGCTGCAGTTCTGTGTTTGGGCCTCTTTGTCGTGTTGCAGACATGATTCAGTTAGTTCTGGGAATCTGTTTGCTCTGACTCGATGACACACGTTAAATTAAAGGTTACACTGTTAATTACAAAATTAGTCTTTTACTATAGCATGTAGGTTTACAGCATAGAAACAGCATTATCTTGAATCTGCTACAGTTTAATTATCTGGTGAACTTTGCTCTAACTTAAATATATTGCAAATCTGAAACATTATGTTACATTAATGTTTTCTGAAAACGTCAACGTGGTATAGTAACAACATTTGAGACGGAAGGTTTTGTTTTTTTTTTTTCCTCCATTATAGTAATTTATTACACACCGGGATAAATTATCTGTGGCTTTTGGAAATTAGGCACTGCTTCAGTAGCAGCGAACGACGACAGTGGGTGTGCACGAAAACGCTGATCTCCGAATTAAAGTCCATGCAGCAACACAAAAACGCCAGTGAACTTCCAGAAAAAAGGGAGCACCGTCAGTGGCCTAATAGCCGGAAGTGAATTCTGTTTCCTCTTGGGAAGAGACGCCAGTCTCCTCATCCTCCACCTTTGCTTACCTTTTCTCTGAGCTCTGCTCCTCCGTCTGGCCATTGAGGTTGGTAGATAACCACTGGAGTCTTGAGCTGTGTTTGTGTCGACCATGATGGTGACGATCACGTTGAGGATTACAAAGGTGTTGGTGAAGGTGATGAAGAGCATGACAGCAGCAAAGGGTGTTTGGGGCGGGTGTAAATATCTCTTGTGAGGGTAGAGGTAGGATGATGAGGATTTCACCTCTGAAACACCACTGGTTGCGTCAGGCCGCTCATCAGTGAGGGATCACACGCGAGTGCATCACAGATGTGTAAAGCCAAACTAGTATCAGCCACCTCTCCGGTGTCCTCCTTTAGGGCTCCTACCAAGGAGGAGAGGAGAGGTACAGAAAGTAAGAGAGAGAAAGGAGTATGGACACAGCGACAGCACTACAAGAATGTTACACACCGAACATCCACGTGAGGGCCAGAATCGCTCTCCTCATCTGAAGATTAATCAGTAGACAACTATAGATAATAATCTCTGTCAGCATTAACAAAGTTGTTTTCAGCTTCGAACAAAGGAACTGAAGGCTTGTTTATATTCACCAGGCTCAGCTCAGCTCTCTGATCAAATTTATGCTATCTGGTTCAGTCATCTTCAGAAGTGGTAGCCTTGCTGGTGGGTTAGATCCCATTGCATCTTTTTTTTTTGAGTTTGTAAACAGTCTATCTTTGCATTTTATTTTTCCCTATACATACTGACATAGACATTAAGGTATTTTTTTTAAATAACAAGCATAATTTATGTGTCGAATGTTTTTTTTTTTTTTTTTTTTTCATTTCTTAATATCATGTATCATTAGGGATGTGGTAATGTTCTTTTCGATGAAATACGACTGCGGCGACAGCGCTAAGTGGCACGTGAGATTAATTACCGATACATTTGAATGAATCTAGTCTGAATCATAATGAAGTGTTGGCGTCGGCCCGCAGAGCAATCTTCGTCCACGGAGTCGAGCGCGCGGCCAGGGTATAAACGACGGCTCAGTGATTTACTGATACCTTCAATGTTTTATGTTTTCCAGCGCTTTGGTGAAATAAATTGCGTTTTATGCAGAAGTAATTGCAGGAGACTTGTATGGCGGCAAGTCGCTGTCTCGCTACACAGGAGTCGAGCTTAGCCTCCTGCCTAGGCGTGTCACACGGAGCGTGCTAACGGAACTAGCGAAAGGGTCTGAGTAGCTACGCTTCAGCGGGCCGTCTCCCTCTCCCTCTTTCCCTCCCTCCCTCCTATATGCCAGTTTTGTGGGGCTTCTCAAGTTAGGATACTGTCCTTCTGATCAGGACATTGTTGGTTCAGATCCCAGAGACAGCAGAGTGATTTCAATCTTGGGCCCTCAAGCAAGGCCTTCAGCCACCAGTTTGCTCCAGGGACCCTCTAACCCAGATTTCTCAAAAAATGTACAGTACTGACCAAAATTGTGGAAACACCTAGGATTTCTGGCATTACGCTTTAAAAAATTACAACACGAATATTGGTGCCAATGTTTATAAACAAATCAAAGAATGTCACAAATATTATATATTGGATGATTAAATAAGTAAGTGGAGCCACAGTTGAATAAAGTTCTGCAATCTCTATATACTGGACATGTTTCCACAATTTTGGTCACTACTCTACTAAATTTATGAGCTTTAGTATTTACTATTCAAATGGAACCATTTGCTTTCCTGGCTTAAAATGTACCAGTAAGCCCACTATGCCTTGATGTGTTACTTTATTCATTTGGGCCCAGTTGTAGGCCCTGCTTTTTGCAATGCAATCAGTGAGTTCCATTCAAATCGTTTTTATTTAGTACCCCTCTCCGGGTGGTTAAGCCCCCCCCCCCCACCCCCCCCATTAATGCAGCAAAAACATTCTGATTCAACTCAAGAGCAATTAACGTGAGATAACTATATAAGAGATGGACTCGAAAGCAATTAAGGGCATGCAGTTTAGTAAATGTTTATTAAAGCCAGGAGGCAGAAGAGGAGGTAAAACAATAAAAAAGTTGAATCAAGGAAAAAAAAACTTGGGGGGCTACAGGGGGCAAAGCCAACTGGCAGCCCACTACTCGCAGGTCATGGTACACTTTCTCCTAATTAGACTGACTTTTTACTTTCCCACTCTTAATGATGCCACTAATGGGAAGCCCGTGGAGCTAAACCGAATGTCATTTTCATTCCACAAATGGTCAACTAGCAGGTTGGGGCGGCGGGGTAAGAATGTAATCCATAAGAGCCACCCTGTACTCTTCTAGAATGAGGTAAGGTTAGCATCGTAAATGGACCAAACAGAATATTCTAAATACATGGTTGAGCTGGCAGTTTGCTTTTGGGGAAAAGGCATTAGCTGAGATTTTTAATCAAAAAGTACATGGCTGCTGATGTTAATTAGGAAATTCAGTGTTTTTCTGCAATGTTTATCATACCAAGATAACAACAGAGAATGGCCGCACCTGACAGATGTACTAAAATTTGGCCAATGCACCATTTCCGTTGCTTTTTCCATGTGTTTGTGGTAACAGCGCTCTGATGTCGGCAACGTGACTGTGGCAGCAATATGTTTTCACCTGCGTCCATGTCGGCCTGCACCAGGCTGCAGGAGCAGATGAGTGATTTTGTAAAGAGTAGCAGCACTTAGGAATACATGGCTGGAAGCTACATTGTCCATAAATATGGGAGTAACACTCTGGTCTTGGCAACACCATCCAGTTTCACGTTATAGACTGTATTTCTCTGTGACCTCCTCCCTTTCTGCAACCAAAAAGGACAGTATTGGTTTTATTTAGTTTGTGGCAATGGCCAAGATTGCATTTGTAGGTCTAAATGTCTGTATTTCAACCCTTAATTTGGACTACACAGTCCTTTAGATAGAAACCAGGTCAGTTCTGATAAGGCCATTTTTACAGAAATTGAAGAAGCCTCTCGTCTGTGAACAAATCCCCCCCCGTTCACTGCTCCCCCCGCAGATCACATTCGGCAGCTCGATAAATTCAGAAACTTTGTTCATAGGAATTACTTGTCCATAACCCACGTGAATAGAAACTGATAGTGTTATGGGATTAATTAACTGAAAGAACTCCACACAGAAGCTGCCTGAGCGAAGAATTACCCCCACAATCTCCTGAGGGGTTTGTATGGGAAAATCAATCCAATGAGTGATCACAGAAACCAGGCGTCTAAATTAAACTATGGGGGATTTCAATGTTTGGCACACAATGGTGGGAAAAGGTGTTTCATGGGCTACGATATAGGCTCACACAAAATGGCTTTACACAACAAAATCACAGTGAAAAACAATAATTTGTAATTCAATATTTTCAGTGTTTCTCCTGTAGTAATAATAATGCAGGTGCTCCACATGCTCTAGCGAATCACATTGTCTTATATTGTCATCAGCCAATGGAATTGCATCTACCATCATGATAAGGTTATTGACTCCACCCCTTTTTAGGACGATATAAGATGATAAAGGTCTGTGTGTTTAAGCTTGCAGAATGCTACCAGATTAGTAGCTCTGTTTTGTTTTGTGCAGGGATGCTTTAAATCCATCCTTCCGAAATGTAAGTTTGATTCCTTTAGCAGTAATTTCATGTTGCTAGAAAGCTCTTGCATAGTTTAGTACCTTGAGATCTAGAGGGCTCTGCATTGAGAAGCCTTTGCGAGGTTTCCAATCCCCTGCTCATATGCACTGGATTTTCACTCCTTCCAGGCATGGATGGCATTTGCATGTGTACTCTGGAGAAATCAAAGCAGAGGAAGATGTAGAGGTCTTTAAGCCCATCTGCCTCATCTCCCATTTCCAGTTGACGGGCCTCCCCATCGACCACCATTTGCCTTTTGGCCACGCTGCCCATCTCCATAAAGTTATTTATAAAGTTGAGTGAAGTTCTCTGTGTTATTTCCGAAGGGTGAGGGAACCTAAAGGCTAGCCTGGATCCAAGTTTACACTGGGTTTAAGTTCAATTTCTCCCAAAAGCTTTTAGAACATCCAAGGTGTGAAATTGTGACTGACCACCAGAGGGGAAACACAATGTGTAAATTACCATTAATGGCTGAGTCTGACCTCCTCTTCTCACAGTTCTCATTCTCCATCATGTCTGAACCATGAATTCATGACTTTTGTTTGCCGTTGTGTTCAGCAATGGGGCAAAAAGGCCGAGATGGGTGGTCATCGCCCAGACGGCAGGCCTGTACCCGATACATGCAGTCTGTTCTTTTATGAGGACGGGGGTCTCACAATTGATTCTTTGTGTCCATTTTGGCTTCAGGACATCATGCTAACTACACCCCCTGCTGCCTTCCACACTCCAGCTGTGCATTCATCAGCGTGTGTGTGTGTGTGTGTGTGTATGAGAGAGAGAGAGAGCACGAGAGCTTAGTGACCACAGATGTGAGGAGAATAGGGGAACAAGAAGATCATGGCCACCATTGTCACATGCTTTGAAACACAAGAATGCTCAATTCTCCTCAACGAAGCCCCTGAAAATTGAACGTGAGATTAGGTCTTACAGTATTTTGCTTCGTTATTCTTCATTGTGGCTGTGCCTTATTTATTTATTTTTTAATTGCCCGTCCAACGCAGTCAGCTTTGGAGTGAAGCGTGACATCTTAGCTATTCGGAGAGGGTTTGGCAGGATGACCTCACGTCATGAGATTATAAAGAATAAAGTTCGATGCCACACCTAGGCAAAGACAGCAAGCAAGAAGAGAGAGCTGGTGCATTTAAAAAAATTTCAATAAGAGCTTCCTTAAATTTAATTTAGGCTTAAGTCAAGCTTAAATTTGAAAGTAATTAAATTCAATTCAATATAATTTAACATAACAGAAAATAATTGAGTGTAAGTGAAATGAAATGATGTGAGAAAAGCGATGGACTTACCCAGACTGCTCAAAAGTCATCTTAGAAATATAGCTTTGCTTCAAATCTGTGTGTGGCTCAGAAGGTTAGGACACTGTGTTTGTGATCAGAAGGTTAGGACGCTGTGTTTGTGATCAGAAGGTTAGGACACTGTGTTTGTCATCAGAGGGGACACTGTGTTTGTGATCAGAAGGTTTGGACGCTGTGTTTGTGATCAGAGGGGACACTGTATTTATGATCAGAAGGTTAGGACGCTGTGTTTGTCATCAGAGGGGACACTGTGTTTGTGATAAGAAGGTTAGGACGCTGTGTTTGTGATCAGAGGGGACACTGTGTTTGTGATAAGAAGGTTAGGACACTGTGTTTGTGATCAGAAGGTTAGGACGCTGTGTTTGTGATCAGAGGGGACACTGTGTTTGTGATCAGAAGGTTAGGACGCTGTGTTTGTGATCAGAGGGGACACTGTATTTATGATCAGAAGGTTAGGACGCTGTGTTTGTGATCAGAGGGGACACTGTGTTTGTGATAAGAAGGTTAGGACGCTGTGTTTGTCATCAGAGGGGACACTGTGTTTGTGATCAGAAGGTTTGGACGCTGTGTTTGTCATCAGAGGGGACACTGTGTTTGTGATCAGAAGGTTTGGACGCTGTGTTTGTGATCAGAGGGGACAC
>JAODKL010000001.1:45793644-45815242 GCA_026780765.1 Petrocephalus schoutedeni | reverse complement strand
GGGGGCGTATGGCGGACAGTGTCATTTACATCCTGGTGGCTGCCGGCACTGTCTCCATGCGCTGATGCCCCCTGAGCCCCTCTGAACATTACTTGTCTCTCTGCCTCAGATGTGCCTCATTAAGCCTGGGAGCCTGTCTGGAGAGGGACGGTCGTTTTCGGCAGAATAACCGCCAGGGATGATGTGCCGCGCACACTTTTAGTAGCGTAAAGCCGCCTTATACAATCTGAAATTCCACCGCAGCATTATTCCATGCCTGGAATTCCAAATCCCATTACCAGTGATCTCCCTGTCCGGAAGCGTCATAGTGATGTATCTACAATATGTTATCCCATAACCCAAAAACTCATTACCGCAGTACCTTTATGGTACAATACCATAAAATGACTTAATACTATGCGACTCTGTGCCATGCCTTTCCTTGCCCATTTCCGAATAGTACGATAATTTCTGCGTCTAGCTATATTTCAGCAGCCCTCCCATTACTGCAGTTTATTTCTGCTCTGCAAAACGCCAGACCTTATTCAGTACACAGTAACTCTGGGCTGAGCCATTTAAAGTGCCATTTTTACTACATGACAGCACTGGCATATGGATACGAAAAGATTATTTGTATGGTAATATTGTGTTCGGGTGAGGGCTATGGGAAATGTACTAATGCCAAGCAGTGCAGACCGGAGTGTGTGAAAGCCTTGTGTTAGTGTGTGATTGACTGTTGTAAGGCCTTTGGAGAAGGTTCCGTGGAGTCCAGGCTGAAGACAAATTTAGAGGGACTGGATATTACCCTGGGGACTCCCGGTAAAACACTTAATACTGGACCCTGGAAAGTTAATTAGGATCAGGATGTTGGTAATTAAGCATAATCTTTTTTTTTGGTGTGTTCATGCATCACTTTTTTTTTTCATGAACTCATGTTGATTTCAGTTACTGTCTTTTGTCCAGGAAGTTACATTGCCTTTAGCGGTCAGTTGTTGTCGTTTGTCAGTCAGCGGTCATCTTTCTGTGGTCAATGTTTATTGGTCAGTGGTCGCTGCTTGGCAGTCATCGTTCCGTGCTGAGTGTTTATCGGTCAGTGGCAAGTGTTTGCCGGTCGTGGGCATCGTTTGGTGGTAAGTGTTTATTGGTCAGCGGGCAGTGTTTGGTGGTAAGTGTTTATTGGTCAGCGGGCAGTGTTTGGTGGTCTTTGCATCATCCCTGCATTTTGGTCTGCAGCCAAGAAGGTCACCACAGGCATGCACACGCTCAGTGTGTGCATTCATCCTATCCGTCACTCACTTTTCCTCCTGACGCTCATTCCAGCCCCCAGTGCCTGCCTCTTCACCCCCAAAAGTACATAAATACCACCCAAGCTGATTTCCCTGCTGTTCCCGGCCACGCGTGCCAGCAGTCCCTCCATATCCTCTTAGTGCGATAGCACCGAGGCCGGCTCCATCGAGCCTTGGCAAATAAATACATTTCAGAAACGGAATTTTTATAGCCGAGTTTAAGCTCCTGCCGTCCTGCTCTAGTGACCCAGGCAGAGAGTTTCCTTGCTCGCACTCGGGCTGTGAGATGGACCAGGCAACTAGCAGGATCTCGAGTGGCTAAACGTGTTCCTTCCCGTTCCTTTAATTAGCTCATTCTGATCTGATGAGTCGCGGATCCATTCTGCTGGGATTGCTATTGGGAGAAGATGTGAGGAGAGAGATCCCATTAAGGGCCTGCTGTACTGGAGGATTAGAAGGGTGTGTGCTTGTGCGTGTGTGTGTGTCTGTGTGTGCATGTGTTTCTTTCACTGCTGGTCAAGTTGGTATGATTCCGTTTCTGATCAGTATCTACCAAGCCAACATGGTCCGTGTCTGGCTCACAGAGCTCTGCAGCGCTCGTACTGAGAGATCTTCATTTGTAAAAAGCATTTTAGCATCCAGCAACTCAAAATGGAAACAGAGACTATATCTGTGACTTTTTGTTTCACTACATCATTATTCTGTATTACTTATTGATTAATCTTGGATATTTGTTTATCTAAATCAAAATGAGTTTATGATTTCCTGACCATTTGATGCCCTCGTTGGTTTTATTTGGAATATCCAATTGTCCTCTCACTCACTACATAGTGCTCGCTACATAGAGCACTAGGGCTAAGGGCAGACAGCAGTTGATACATTTCAGACATGAACCAGATGTTAAGTTGCTACATAATTATGTGCCGAGTATTCATAACTGATACCTCTGCTGCATAAACAGATACCAGCACATGAATACCAACGTTACTATTTTTTGGATAAGTATAGTACATGTTGTAATTGACATATGTCTTCAAAACAATGAAAAAATAAATTTAACGAATTAAAACTTTGCAACACAAGTCAATACACAGGTGACTTTATTTCGAATTTACAACATATTTACAACATACCTCGCATACCATGCATGATAGGGACTGTAACTATTGTATTTTATACTATCAATTGTAGTATTAATAGTATTTTAAACTATCAAATGTGAATTAACATTACCGAAGCAAAACAGTAAAATACTGTAAAACAGCCATTTGTTTTTAAAGCACCGGTAGTCCAGCCACTGTTGTTATAGCTCACATGTAAGTATTTCAAAACTGAGACACTTAAAATGGTTAATGGTTGCAGTTCAGATCAAGTTTCTGAAATATGGTTCTTACATTCATAAGACCCTGATGCATGATGGTCTCAGTCAACAGGGTACAGGTTCTGTAGACTACATTTTGGTGTGCCTTGCACTGAATTTGTAGTGCAGTACATTGTGAATGCAATTTAAAGTATTTATAGAGAATTCGAACATCATTACAAACTGGCCAATTCACTATATAGTGGGGACATTTCAAACACATTGGTCAGGTTTAACAATCAGTGAGGAAGCATGTTGGATGCATGGTTGGCTGGATAAGGCTTCCTATAAGGCAAGTTTATTGGTGGACTTCCTATAAGGCAAGCGTAGGCATCTGCCTAAGGGCCACAAAGACCAGAAGTTGTATGTTGATCATTTACATTTCAATATCTTTTGCAGCAATTTAAAATTTTCAGCTCCCAAATTCTTTAGTCTGTCCCAGTTGTGGGTGGAAGGTCACTGGTGGAAGGAGCAGAGCACCAGTGTGGTTCTGGGGGAAGCCAGGCCATCATCCTGGGGGGTAATTGCTGGCGATCGGGGAGTCGCGCCATTTCCCAGGCCGACAGACTCACTTAACAAAGAGAAGACTGGGAAAGCACACAGAATGAGCCCTTTCATGCAGCAGAGAAGGGGAACCCAGAGCGATCCCAGTAGAGGAGGCCGCGGCTGGGCCCTCGCCTGAGGGCCGTCCCCCCAGGACCACACTACCCTTTGTCTGCTTCACTGATTCATTTTTCATTTTTCAAACGCATTTATTTATTTCACTCTCTGGCCCATGTCGGCATACAGCACACTATTATGCAGATAAGCAAACGGCTTTGACTTTTGCATACATATGTGATAACGCACATACATATAAACAACAATATCCATCCTGGGATTACAGGCAACTCAATTTTGCACTGCAAGAGGGTTTTCTCACTATCCTCCAATACTTCAGAAATGAATATGTTAGCTATTTGTGGGCAGAGGGGAAGTGCTTTTTTTATTATCATTAGTGTTGGTCAGTGGTCAACAACACGAGAGAGAGGCCTGTCATTTGAAGATCCTGCTGCTGTGGTGAGAGATGCTTTGTCGAAAACTCATTAGTGCCCCTCAGCACGGCTACTTCGAACTTCGTCAGGCGGAGTTCTCTTCGCCCAGGCGTGAGTGTGGCGCCACCTGGTGAAAGTGTGCATTGGATGTGGTCGACGGTTGCCCCCGGTGACACTCCCGGGCAGGCAATCACCAGGAATGGCTGTAGTTTGCCTTCCCAAAGAGCTGTTGTCGGTCCCTACAGCCTTCGGCAGCTCACCACAGAAAGTCAGGGATGTCAGTTCCAGCTTGGATGTGGCCTCGACCTTGAAGGATTTATGTAGCTGAACTGAAGGCTTAACCTGGCATTGCAGTGTCACAGGAAAAGCTTGAAACATACATCTGTTCCTTCGGGGGAGACATGAACAACCGTCAGTGCGTGCCACCGCCTGCATCATTGACACTTATGGCTCCCACACAATTGCAAACACCGTTACTTTCTCCCGCCATGTTTTTCCAGAAGTGACGCATAATGCCGAGCGTCCATGCGATGATGTCACAGCAACCCTTCCATATACCCTAGCTGTTGGTGATGCACCATTCGAAGCCGGAATCCAGAGATTTTTTTATTATCATTGTACGCTACGGTACCTCGACCAGCAGTTCTTCAAAGCGAGTCTTCATGGCCATCCTCTCGGGATGGACAGCAGTAAGATCAGGCTTTGAGAATAACGACCATGTTTCAGCATAATTACAGCTTTAGAGACTTCAGAGGACCCCATTCCCCAGCCAAGAGGTGCCCGCATCTTGGACTGCGTGGAAGCTGCATGCTTTTTTTTGTACCATGGGTTGGGTTCTTACCTAAGGACCCCGGATAGACTTGTCGATGAGCCCTACCTTGAAAGTGGCAGCAGCTAGATAGATCAGTGGTGTGGAACACAGATGCCTAAACGGAGTGCTGCTGACTGGGCCAGTTCATCTGAATCGCTGCAGGGGAATTATCCGGCTGTCCAGTATCCAGTATGAATGGGCAGCTGCTTCCAGCTGAATGTAATTAGGATCCTCTGAAAGTTACCCAGGAAGAGGATACTAGGGGCATACGCTCTACTCATGCAGTCCTCGGCGGGTGCAGGTGTGTGTGAACATACTGGAGGCTGTGTCTCGACTTCATACACCAGCTAAATGAATCTTATTTATGTTGATGTTTACTTGCTCGATTTTATGCAGAATTTAGGCAGGCAGTGCAGTCCCGGCGAGAGCGGATCGTGACTCCAGAGGAATCGATGAAACGCGTCTCGGTAAGGATGTGGGCAAAGGAGCTCACGGGTCGATAAGGCGATGCGGCGTGAGCCATCTGGGCTCTCAAACGATGTGTTTGAAAGCCCACGCGGGCGCTCTCTCATTCTGTCCAGACCATGTGGAAGTCGTGCCTGATGATCTCTACCCAGTTGTACATTTCTCCGGATGTTTTTGTTGGCGCGTCAAGCAGAATCTGAGAAACTGAATCATGTTATGGGATATCTTTCTATTGTCGTTAATTTCCAGCATCATAATTAGCTACCTATCCTGCTCAGCTGACTGGACGAGTCAGTATGAAACTGAGATATATTGTGGGGTATTTTTCATAGTTTTTCATAGACTGTAAGTTAAGTTACTTCTCCGAAACAAGCAAACGTTGAAGCTCGACTTGATGGGAAGGGAAAGCAGCAGCAGCGCGGATTTGCAGGAGACCAATCATTAGCGAGTCACATTGTGCTAACAGGGTCTAAGGAGAGGCAGACCCCAGCAGGGGTGAGAGTCAATGACAGGCAGTGTTTTTTCTAAATTCAGCTGAAGCAAAACTATCTTGGTCCTAAGGAACAAGCGGATGGTGGGCCGGGTCAGAAATATCACACATAAATACATCCAACTTAAAATGATTAATGTCAATAGTGACATTCAAAAAACAAAAAACCTTCACAAATTACGCTGTTGCTTGCTAATGATAATCAACTTTATTTCCCAAGCCTGCTCCAAATGTTATTTAATTAACTACTCTATGATTTAAAAACTGAGGGGGAAAAATAACAACTGATGTCTAAAGATCTGGGGGATATATGGTTTGTACAAATTATTGATCTTAAACAGCAGAGGGAGACACATGTCAGCACATCTCTGTGAAATGTTTATTATTCCATACCAGACATGCGATGAAAAAAATCATGTATGACTCAACATGTTTGGTGTCCAAGGTGGCCGGATTAATAAATCTGTGAGATGTTTCACTTTATGGCTTTAGTGGAGAAAGAACTTTTTACAGCTTGTTCGGTTTCTGAAACCTTGTAGAGAGGAAACAGAGATTTCCTCTGTATTTTCTCGTGGAGTTAATGGAGGTTTGGGGCAGACAGATGGCTCGTCAGAGGGCGAAAGGGCTTGTGCTGAATTTTAAGATCGATGAGAGATTTATGCAGTTGAAAAAAAGAAAAGTTAACTTTCAGAGAGACCTGATGCCATCTGCATGCTGAGTCTCCCAGAGCCTGGCCTGGCCGGCTCATCCTCACGGATCTGTTACAGCGGGGTCATAATGTCAATGTTCTACATCGCTGGGCTTTAGCCTCATGCCCTGATGTGCGCCGGGTACAGATGTGCTAAGTTTTGCCCCCCTCAGCCCTTCCCAGACTCCCCCAGTCATGGCCGTAGCCTTGGCGAGGACCTGCTCCTTCGACAGCCAATCCCTACCCTCAGGTCTTGGACTTTGTTTTCTGATTCGTTGCTCACTGCCATCTGTGCCTTGCCCTGAGGACCTGTTGTGTTTTTTCAGTCCTGGACAAGCACTGTAGTGCTAAATCTTCCTCTTAAAACTAATTGGTGTTACCTGGAGGGGCACCGTCGGTGGAGAGAGGGATGGGGAAGAGGAGGGTATGAAAACATTTACATTCACAACTGGTTTAAGAGTCTAAAGGAAATGGGAAAAAATGCTGCAGATTCTAAGTAAAACCTGAGACCTGAGAAGCTAAGACATCACATGGGGAATGGACGTTATCTTGTTTTCCGAAGATGAAAGAGATGGTATCTGCATATCCATGGGGTTTCAGAAGCCTGGGTGAAAGCCATATGTTCGGCACGTGAAATGTTGGCAGTTTGAAGTGGTCATGTGCAAAAATAACATTTACCGTCTGTGATAGCACTACATTTTATTTATTTAGCAGATACCTTTAATTCCAAGTGACATACATTTGTTAAAAAAAAAGGCCTCATTCAGTCCCTAGTGCAATTGGGGGTTGTCGTGCTGAAGGGCCCAACAGTGAAATCACGTTTCTGACCATGGAATTTGAACCAGTGCCCTTCAAGATCACAAGAACAGAGTTCCAACATGCTGAGCTATACTCCACCCTCTAAGAAAAGCCTATAGAACACTGTGCCTGGCCTCTGAGTCCCTTAAATGGCTATTAGGAGCCCCTGCTCACTGAGAAGGGGTTGTTCTGCACTCTCTTCCCAGGTGAATCTCATAGAAATGCTGGAGGTAACACTCAAACATTCATATCTCATCTCTTTCATGTACCCGCTGGATTCACGCTGGATGGTGCCTCTATGAGCCTTCTTCAGCTAGCAGGGAGATCTGCACTCGTGGCGTGAGGCTTTGTGCCTTGTGCTGGATCTGTTTGTGTGTGTGCTGGTGCGAAGCTTTAATGTTCAACTTTAATCTGGGGCTTTTTCACAGCGGTGGAAGCACGTGGGGTCTCATCTCCAAGGGAGAAAGCCCGTGATATTGTATGTATGGTGGACGATGGCTAAGATACTGGAATATGGGGGATTTACGCATTTATGAGCCCAACAGGTTTTGCTGATACAAAAGAGTTTTTTTTTATCTCACATCTTTCACAAAATAAGTGGGTTAAGTGTAAAATTGAGCACTTTCTAAGCTGGCCTGGAAAATACTGCAAATACTGCACATTTATATAGCCAATACAGCAAATGGCATGATTAAATTATTTTCATATATACTCATGCATTGATTTTTAAGCATTTGTATTCAATGGAAGGGATTTATTGAAGGTGTGCTCTGTGTCTTGATTGGGGGTTGTGCCTTATTTTTTTCCTGGTGGATTAAGCGTGTTTTCAGTGCAGGCTAGCTGCTTGCTATTAGCATTTTGCGCTGTGCTTTCGAATGCTTGGGAACAGCCATGATGTGCAGCACCTGTCCCTACCATTCTGCACGTGTGGTCCAGTCGAGAGCTCTATTCTTTAATTAAAGCAATAATGGATTTAATTATGATCTAAATGAGGTTTTCAAATAGTTCGTTTTTAATGGTGGAGTACTTCAATTTAAAAATTAGTAAAATAAAAATTTACTTGAAAGGTAATGAGAGCATCATAAGAAGACACACCCACCTCTGGGACCCAAATGCTGCTAATTAAGACCGCCTTGTACCTTATATAGTCACAATTGGTGTCCAGGGCGTAAAGGGGCTTTTAGGTCTGGAATCCTGAGAGGGCGGGGAAACCCCGGCCCACCTCGGGGGGAATCGACGGCCAGGATTTTCAGCTTCCCGTTATGGGGCACTTTTTATATGGCAGTTCAATTCGTCCTGCCCAGTGCCGGTCCATTCTCCAGTCTGGCTCTGAATGCCGGTGGGTTCACTTACACACGTGAACTTCAAAGGTGTCTCTCTTTAAAGGGGGCACCAGAACACCACCCCTCCATGGCCCTAACAGTGCTCTAACAGATAGCCCTCACCCTGATCCCCCCCCCCCCCACCACACACACACACACACACACACGGCTGCAGTTCTCCCATTCGTATGACGCCCTGTCTTCGAGATCGACGTTGCATAGTCGTTGTCCTCCGGATGCCCCCCCCCCCCAAACTTTGTGCTTTTGTGCTCGACTACAGCCTGTTTATCGTCCTGTCACGCTCCTCCACTTTCGCAGATAGCGACAAGCTCCCGCTGTTTATCTTCCCAGCGATACGCGGGCGAGACTGCGCCGCGGCACCTGCTCAGGGAATCCGCTCCGACCCCGGTGACAGGGTTACAGGCTTCATTAGAGAGATAGCTCAGCTCCGCAGACGGCGGCTGTGCTGCTCATGGCGAGTCTCTGTGCCAGTGCCGGGGCTGAACAGAGCCGCCACGGAGCGCCAAACAGAGGCGAGAGCGATGCTGAACGGCCTCATCGATGAGGCGGACTTCAGATGGGACAGCTATCCATCGATATTCCGTCATTATTGTCGTACCGTTTCTGCGTTTTGTCTCATTTTACACTGTTTGCTTGTCCACACTTTACCAACCTCACTGCTTCAAAAAAAATTCCCTCTGAGATCAATAGTCCATCTTATCTTATCGTGTCTTATCCTAGTTGTGTTCCTGTGTCACCCAACTTGATCATGGAATAAACATTGACCAAAAGAATGCAAAGTTATGCCAGAACTTTTTCCAACTTTACTGTGAAATTGCAACCTATAAAAGTAAAGTGGAAAAAAAAACTGAAACCTTTTAGGGAAGAAGTTAAAATTTAAAATGTACTTAAAACTTTTTTATATCCACTGTACGCATGCTGCATGGTGCCGTTATGAGTCTTCACTACTGATGGCACATTTTCACATAACGGTCCAGCTGTAATCTGTCCTGAGTGCTGGGCCTGCTGTACGTAATGGAATGTAAGTCTCAGGCCTCATGACTGGTTGAGGATGAGAATTGTTGATCAGTTGACATAAACTGTGAAACAAGAATGACAGAAACTTTTAGATTTTAGAGGGAAACTCCCATGGGATTCCCTAATGCAGATGTTAGTTAGTGGCAAATGCAGATTCCTGCATTTCACCTTCAATGGTGCAACATGTGGCTTACATGACGTGCCCATACTGCATGGGAAATCCTCTCTGATGCATTTCTTGTTTAACCCAAAGGAAAGTGGGTCCATAATGTCATTGATTGATAGCTTAACATGGTGCAGCTTCTATAAAGCTAGCAACCGTAAAAGTGTTTTGTCCAGCTCCTTAACTAGAGCAATGCTAGCTAGCCTTGAACTCTGGACACGGTTGTCCGCTCGTTCCCAATTTCGGGACGGTTTCTTGAGCCCCGTGGGGCCACTCTGCTGAAGAACCTCAGTGCTGACCTTGGACTCGCATAACAGCTTGATGGAAGGAGTGTGGCTTTCATGATGGTTTAGGACATCAAGAAGGAATATATAAGCCTGTACTGTTTTTCTATAGTGTATGACCACCAGTAAAATGTGCTAAAATATGTATATAAAGAATTACTTTTCTCTGGAAGTCTTCCTGCCCTTCCATGCAGATTAGTGTGACTCTCCCTGAGGGAAAAAACCCAACACTATCACAAAAGAAAGCTTGCACTGGACCATCTCTGATCTCAAAATAATGCATGAGCCTTTGACTTCTGATTTTAATGGGATATGCTAGGCAGTGGTATTTGATCTTAAGAAATGAGGTCCTTAAGAGTGGGCAAACTCGAGTTGAACAGGGGCCGAGGTCTCTATTGTGTTTTCGTCGGTGTGTTCAGCTGTGTGGGAAGTTTCTCTGTGACACCGTTACATCTGCATGTCAGCTACTTTTAGTCCAAGAGAATGATAATATTTAAAGTTCTTGAATGCGGATCCAGTATCATCGAGAGAAGTGACTCGCCTTGGCTCTCTGGGTGGACACACCAGCCTGTGATTCATCGGTCTGTGGAAACCCTCCTCTAAATAATTGAGGAGGCTTTGATCTTTATCTTTAAGGCGGACTGTCTGGGCACGTGAGAAGCTGAGGTGTTTTTGAGGAATCAGACCTGAAAGCAGAGCCAGACAAGATCCGCCAATGGTATATATGAATCGTGGGGTTCCCTTGTTATCGTGCACTTTTTATTTTAATGGATCATCTACTTCAGGGTGTCCCAGTGTGTAGTACTGCAGCCACACACCTATGCGGTGGGGAGGTTTAAGTCCCATCCTCCCTACATGTGCGTAACTTGCATGTTCTCCCTTTGGTCTGTGAGGTACTTCAGTTTCCTCCCACAGTCCAAAAAACATCTGGTCCAGTGAACTTGTCCCTCTAAACTGCCCATAGTGTGTGATGATGTGTCCTGTGGTGGACTAGACTCTCCCTCCTTTGCTGTCACCCCTTCCTGAAAGTATGTAGAGATATAGAAGATGGATGGACTTCTACTTGGATTTCTCCTTGAAGCTGGAATGAGGGTGGCTTCAATAGGTATAACCTCAGAACTGAGCAGTGTTTCCATATGAGTTCCCAGATTCAGGAAATTAGATTTTTTTTTTCCCTTCATATTTTTTCAGTCATGTCAAAGATCGCAAAACCTGGGGGAAATGTATTTTCATAGTGGCGAAGAAACTGCGGCTATGCCATCTAGCCTCCTAATCCCCTTGGTTCTCCCACCGTGATCAAAAATCAGAAGGTTATTTTGATTCTTAATAATGTATTTCAAAGGTAAAAAAAATAAGAATTGTGCCCTCCCTAGATTTAGTACAAAGTCACATATGGCATTCTATTGGGTAACCAGCTGGTACAATTAGATAGTTACCATTACATTCACTTCCTTACACTTTATGCATACTGAATGCACTCCTATTTTTCCTTCATTTGAAGGAAATTTAGATGAACAGCATCCTTCTAACAGGGAGGCTATCAAGGCTGCAGACAAGGGGGCAGTTCCTGTACCACTGTGAAGCTAGCAGGCCAGAGGGCAGTCAATGCTACACTGGCTAATAGAATATGGCCAATTAATGCATGCTGCTAACAGGCTAGAGTTTTTGGAGGGAGGTCTATATCAACTGCAGCAGCATTCTCGTCCAACATATGAGTCTCGCTTCGGAAGGAAGGCGTAATTTCCTACCTTTTCTCAAAATACCACCAGCCGTAGGGGTCTAGGAACACACAACTGGAAGGAGAAGTGCACCATTACTGATGTCTTGGTAGAGTTACACAGTGGTAGTGGTACACCATAGCTGTTCTTCGAGAAACATCAAATTTCAGTAATACCCCCCCCATGTACTTAGCGGTTAGCGGTGTAAAAAATTTCAGCAGTAGGCCATCTCAAATTCTCCCCAGAGATAAACTGCAGAAAGACAAATATAATGACGATCCAGAAATAAAGGCAGGAGACGAGACGGGAGTCAGGGAAGCCGGCGCCGATTCACTTAAGGCAGTGTCACCGCGTACGTCTCAATGCGGAGAGGCTGCCAGCCGCTGCATTTAGAGTTTAGCGAGGATAATTATGTCACAGCTCTCTCCATCCAATGTTATTCACCCAATTACAGGGGACAGCAACAGTGTTTGTAGGTTACACACTCAGCACTTAGGTCATGATAGAGAATCGCTGGATACTATTAAACTAGAAGAAGCAGGGGAAAAAAAGCATAGAGCAATTCACGTAGGTAATATATATCACAACCCCAGTAAAAATAATCACAAACATAACAGCAATGCATTATAAAAGGGATCTAGAATGTTCACGTGAAAGCAAATCCCAAGACCAGCTATGCCTCAAGGCACTAAAAACACTAGCCATATCCCAACGTCATTTACGCAAAATCCATATAAAACAAACTATAATTTCACGTTCAGACCAACTCTGATTACCAGCCACAGATGAAATTGACGTAATTAAATGGTACAAACCATGCCGAAATATTGTAGCGTTAACATTTTGTGATTGAATCAATTTAGTTTGTGAGCAGAGGCATCTTGCAGTGTTTGGAGGGCTACATTTAATGTAGCTTTACTGGAACAGCGAAGAATGTAGCTGACAGCTATCTTTGTGGACTTTGGTCCAGGCCCTACTGCTCTCTAAAGTGTGCACCAATGGGCCCATGTCTCTTGGTTGATTTTCAATATGTGTACTTGACTGTACTTGTATTCTCATGTACCCATTTTACATTATCTTCCATTGCGAAGACCAGGTCTAGCACTCAAGAACAGAAGTGCAGTGGACGGTTACAATCTCCGGATTGTCATTCTTGCCTCGCCCAAAATTTCAAGGCTACATCCTCGCCAAACGAGACTAATCCCATGATTCATTGCGCCCCAAGTTCGTTCTTGGAAGATAAGGTAACAAGACCGGACTTGCCAAGACCACAAGTGCGATCTTTGCCCTGTTGTTATTGAGAAACCCTCATGTCTGTGTGATTGGTAGTGAAATGTAAACATTAAAATGCTTTATTGACAATCGTGTGTTTGTCTGACCGTTCAAATAATGCCTGCTTTGAGCTGAATTAAACTGGATTGATCTGCCTGTATCCAAGGTTACGATCGTCCACATCTTTAGTCACAGCAAGCCGGTCAGGACTCATAATCTTAATCAAGTGGGATTTTTAAGTTGTTATTGAGAGATGGGGATTAGGCCCATTCCCACATTACTTCTTGATAGTCCTCATATAGTAAACATTGCATTAATCCTGAGATTTATGGTGATCTTTAAGCAGTTATTACAAAACATTATTGGAATTTAAAAAATATGTATTTATGGAGATTTTGTTTAATTCACCTGCAGTTGGCCTGCAGGTGAATGTGATGCAATTTCTTCCTGATTCGCTGCATGGCTGTTTGAAAGTCGGAGACATGCAGCTGACCAGATCGGGATAATGGAAACACAGTGGGGAATATTATGTGCTAGGGTTTCTCATGCTAGGCCTCAGGGACCCCCAGACAGTTCTCATTTTTGCTCCTTCCCAGCTCTCAGCTAATTAAGAACATGTAAGTCTTGGTACCGGTGTACTGGGAAGGAGGAAAAATGTGTACTGTCTGGCGCTCCCTGAGGACTGGATTGGGAAACACTGTCTAATACAACAGTCACAGGAAACTATACCTCTACGTTTATTAGCTCAGATGTACTTCTTGTCTCCTTCCCGTTGGCTGTCTCTTGGATGCAGCGATTCACAAGCCTGACTCAATGCGGACGGCAAAGGAGGGGTACTTGGCACTTGTCCTGGCAGCTGGATCCCTAGGGGTCAAAGTTCAGGTGTTGCCACGGAGGCACGCTGAGCTTTAGCGAATTAGCATCTGCTCACACATCGCAATTGTGACGCCCCCTGCTGCCTGGGATGAGGGGCACACAGCTGCTTAGATGTTGCTTTGGAGGGTAATTAAACAGAAGGTGAGCTACCACGCAGAACAAAGACCCGAGGCTGGACTGCAAAAGGGAAACGTCGTGGCAGAAAGCAGAGGTGATAATTTCATCTCACTTTTTTCGCTGCGTTCGTCAAAAAGAAACTTTATTCCAACATCAGTGTTACTCGGTCACACAGATGAATGGCTGTCTAATATACATAATGACCGTGAGCTTTGTCAGCAGTGCTGTGGACCAGGCCTCGGGCAGAACTAGAAGGAGGCGGGACCTCTGCAGCATGCCAGAAAAGGTGTGTGTACAAGGATGGCCCACAGTGGCACTGGCCCAGGCTGAATGCTGATTGGCACCCCAGAAGTTCCCCTCATTTGTCAAAACCATTGGCTAATGATAAGGTGTTCCCTTCTAAATGAATTATGGGCCTTTTCATGCCCCACCCCCACCTTAAAAAAAAATCGCCCCTGCGCCGGATCAAAAGGAAGGGTTTTTCAGACGCCGCTAAGAGAAAGTAGGGAGAAACAAGGCAAAGTGATGAGTGGGGGAAGGGATCAATCCGCAGGGCCATCACGGCCACCGGCTTAGCGCTCGTCACGTCCAGAATCTCAAAGAAAGGCTCACATGAGCGGCTCGTATGCGCTGCCGGTCCTCCGCCTTCCCGGAGACGCCAATTACGGACCTGTTGCGCGGGGAAGCGGCGCTAATTTCCCCTGTTGCCGTGCCCGTGTGCGTCTCTGCCACCGGCGCATGATTACAAACCGCGGTGAGGCGCCAATCGATGTTCGGCAATTAAGCGCTCGGGAAATAACAACGGCCGTTTTTCCGAAAGTGAAGCGCTCCTCTCAAACCGGGGCTCTTAGATGTTTGCGATTGTTTGTCTCAAAGGCGACGGGCCATGGCGCGGAAGGAGGAGGCGCGAGGCGTGTTTGTGGGCCTCCGCACTCCCACTTAGTTAATTAATTTAGCCGCATGATTCTTCTCAACTGGATAAGGGGGTAAGCGTGTGGCGAGGGCGGTTTCGTGCTGTGCATCCATCCCCTGCTTTGCAGTCTGCTCTCAAAAACACCTCTGACCATTGTTTTTAGGTGATTAGATTCAAGCACTGTGCACATTCCTACCCTTCCCTTGTTTTCCCAGACCAGACCTTTTAAAACCAGACTTAGCCCACAAAAAACATGCAAAAATGTTTTTTTTTTTTTTTTGGAATTCTGAGGCAACTTAACTATGAAAAAAAAATCTAATATTTCCCCAGGGCCTCGATCGGATCTAGCAGACATGAGGTCATTCTAATGTTTTATTCTTATTACATATCAGAATAATCTGCTTATTGCACACCTTGGGACTCCTTGACTAACCTTCAAGTGCCTATTTAAAAACTGTTATGTTAAATATTTCTCAACCTTGAATGGTTCAAGGGCAGGTAATTCAGATGAAGCAGAATTAGAAAGTTGCATCGGCCAGGGAGACGGCAGTTTAGATTTGCATAACGGTTCAAGGGCGTTGTGCGTTTCCCACATTTTTTTAAATCTTCATTTCACTTTATCTAACATGCAAATCACAAAAACACATTTTCTTAGAAACTACACTACATGAACAAAAGTATTGGGGCACCTAGCTGATATACTTTTATGACATCTCATTATAAATCCACAGGCATCAGTATGGAGTTGGTCTGCCCACCTCTTACACCAGCCATTGTTCTGGGAAGGCTTTCCGCAACTTTAAGGAGTGTGTCTGTGGGAATTTTCATCCAGAAGAGCATTTGTGAAGACAGGTACATCCCAAAGGTGTTTTATGGGGTGGACTCTGAGTAGGCCAGTCAAGTTCTTCAACACCAATCTCACCCAACCATGTCGTTATGGTCCTTGCCTAGTGCACTGGGCCACAGTCATGCAGGAACAGAAATGGGCCTTCCCCAAACAGTTCCTACAAATTGTCCAAAATGTCTTGGTGCTGATGCTTAATGCTGAAGCATTAAGAGTTCCCTTCGCTGGATCTAAGGGGCCAAGCCCAACCCCTGAAAACCAACCCCATACCATTATCCCTCCTCCAGTAAACTTTACAGTTGGCAGGTACAGCTCTCTTGGCATCCATCAAACCCAGACTTGTCCATCAGACTGCCAGACAGAGAAGTGTGATTCATCATTCAGCAGAACATGTCCGCACTGCTCCAGACTCCAGCGGTGTTGTGGTTTACACCATACCATTCAACCCTTGGCTTTGCGCTTGGCGATGTGAGGCATGCATGCAGCTGCTTGGCCATGGAAGCCCATTCCATGAAGCTCCCGGTGTACAATTTTTGTGCTGGGGTTAATGCCAGAGACATTTTGGAACTCCGCAGCTATTGAGTCAACAGAGTGTTTGCAACTTTTATGCACTGTGCCCCTCAGCACTCAGCGTCTCTTTTAATTTACATGGTCTGCCACTTTGTGGCTGACTTTCTGTTGTTCCTAAACACTTCCACTTTGCAATAACACTTTTAGTTGACCGTGGAATATCGAGCAGGGAAGAAATTTCACAAACAGACTCAGGTGCCATCTTTTGACAGTATTACGCTTGAATTCACTGAGCACTTCAGAGCATTTCTTTCACAAATGCTTGTAAACCTGACTGCATGGCTAGGTGCTTGATTTCATGCACCTGTGGCACCAGGTCTGAAAGAAACACCTGAATTCAGTGATTAAGGCATGAGTCCCAATACTTTTGTCCATATTAAAAATGTTAAAAATACACCTAAAACTATGGGAGGAGACAGCATTAGCTACACAAATACACAACCACCAGTGCATGGTTCAATGGTTCAAATGGACTTATGTGGATTATTGTCACCCAGGCAAATATCAACAAGATAAAACTAATACAGCAAGTGTCAACACGATACATACTAGGGACAATATTTACTTATTTAACAGGCACTTTTATCTAAAGTGACATACAGTTGAAAAGGCAGAGTCAAACAGTCCCTGGAATTATGGGCCTTACTGAAGGACCTAGCGGTGAAATAACTCTGCTTTCCTGGGGATTTGAATCAGCAACCTTCCTATCACAGACATAGCATCCAAATCCACTGAGCTAAACACCATTCCACTATTTAGATCTGAAGTATTTTATTTGAACAATTCCAAGCTTGCTCTTTATCCTTAGTTTTTGCTGTAGAAGAAAATGTGCCACCAATTAAACTGTCTGTCACCAGCCCGTTGACATTTCGCTCCAGCCACATTCGCTTCTGGTGACATTAGATGCAATTTGCGGCAGGTCCCCGATCTTGTTGTTGGGTTGGGTTGAGTGTAATTACAATTGTAATTACATTTTAATTACAGCCATAGCAAATAAGACTTTGGGGCAAAGAGAAAACATTTACACTTTATTTATTTGGCAGATACATTTATCCTAAGAGTGATACAATCAAGAAAGCAGGTCAGACAGTCCCTGGAGCAATTGGGGGTAAAGGGCCTTGCTCTAGGGCCCGATGGTGAAATACCTCTGCCAGCCATGGGATTGGAACCAGCAACCTTATGTTCATGGCATACTAAGCCACTGAGCCAAACATGGTCCTGCACCGAAACAGGCAGCTTTTCTGCATGTACGCTGCTCCTCTACAATTTGTCTTATGACCATGGGCTCATTGGACGCATCCTCCAGGATTAAGTAACATTTCCACCAGTTTAAAGACCCGTTTCAACTGTCCCGCTAAAGAAACTCACAAGGAACTGTCACTTGTCCCTGGTGATGGACAAGAGAGCAGAAACACGACTGCGTGCAATGAGTGATGAAGTTATGTGTTGCTGGTGTGAACAAAGTGGCGGTCTCTGCAGGCTGAAGATGCATTTGTCACGAGCTTCAGATACCGTTTGAAGGGGTCGATAGCGCGCCGACCGCGGTTCGAAGGTCTGTCAATGGCTAGATCTTTGTTGTGATTCTATTCTGTTTGTTTTTCATCAGTTGGAAGCTGAACAATTTTCCGCTTTCGCGAGCCCTAAACACTGAACTTGGTATTATGTCTTCACAGGAGCCCATAATTAGCGTGCACATTTTCCTGGGTTAAATTAGAGGGAAGATTGCATTCCGGGATTCATACCCATCCTTGGGAGTAGCAGCTAATCCAGATATCCATTTATTTTTTTCACTTTATTCTTTTCAATACTGCCATTTATCCAGCTGCTTCCTTTCTGCGTGTTATCACCGCAGCCTACTTGAGGCTGGTACCTCCCAGTTTGTGAAATATTCTAGCCTTCTGCCAGCTGGATTATTTTATAAATTTTCATTAAAAATTCTGTTCAACAAAGCTCACCACTTATCTACAGTACATTGCTGACAGCATGTAGAGTAAGCTCTATATGCCGCATTGTTCGGAAAGGCGCTATATAAAAAGAGAATACATTGTTTGCTTACTTTCTATTTAGGAGTAGTGGCATTGGATAGATTATCAGAAGAACAACGTACAGAACAACACATGACTCGTGTACTGTTCGCGTCCAGTCTCATGAGAGCTTGACTGCTTGACATGATTTTCATTCCAAACAGAGGCTGTACACATATTCTTTTACAATCTTATTCATTTTCCGGCCTGCCAGGACACTATCAGCACAAACCGTTGTGGAAAATCATCTGGGGAAAATGGTGTTGATGTGGATGCTGCTCACCAAAGTTGGGAATTGCTTGAATGCAAATACCTCACTCGACCCAAAATGGCAGCATTGATGATTGTCTTACTGGATTGTTTTCTGCTACCGGAGTTATCGATTACATGCTAACTTGCCACTTTGGACTTTTTATGCGTTTTAAATCCACCTCATTTATATGTTTGGTTAGTCGAGACCATTTGTCTGAAGCTGTTTATCGCCATAAATCTCCGCTGGAAAATAAACCTCTACTTTTGGCTGACGACACTGCGTGTTTATGCTGACTTTCACATTCGCAACAGATTCAATTTGATCCCACTGAGCCGCCGATCTCGGCAATGTCAAGGGAGCAGAACAGAGAGATTTAATGCATTTTTAAGTCTTGTTTTTTTTTGTAATGATCTTTTTTCTGACAGTTTAAGAAAACTCAGAATTCCAATCCCATCTCCTTGGATCTAAGTCCCATTGACCTCTTAATGACCTTTCCACCAAAGTGTTTCAAACACCACAATCGATTGAAACCTGTCGTATCAGGTGTCCCTCCTCAACCACACCACGCCAGTCCAGTGGTTCTGGAACATTCTGGGCCTGGGAAAGAACAGCGGCACTAACGTGAGTAGAATGGACTGACTTGTGTGGTTCGTTCAGCTTGCCACAGACAGCATGATGGTGACTAGCGTGTGACGCCCAGGTGTGACATCAGATCTTTCCTGGTGTCTGGCTAGCGAGAGGCTGTCCTTGCCCCCACCATGTCGAGAGGGCACATCCGGCATCAGAGTTTCACAGCGGACAGAGTCTGATATTACTGCCTCTGAATCAATCTGCATACAAAGGGACGTGGCATGTAATAGGAAATGGACCTCTCGTGGCCATGAACAATACGTGGATTGACAGCTTGTATTTTTTTTTCTCAAATGGCCCTTAAATGACATCCTCATAGGCTGATAATTTCCACCATCGTTCATGATACTTAATGCATTTGGATTTCAGAGTCGCATTTTGGGTGCAGTGTTCAGGGCTGCTGATGGGTCCCCTCTGCCTGTCAGAGCGTCATCAAACCCCTCCAACCCTGTTTGATGACCTGACCCACCTTACCCAAGAAACTCAACAAAGCCTCCTCTTGTTGGATGAATTAATTGATCTGGATATGAGCATCCATTAAATAAAAAAATCTGAATATAATTACACAAATTTATTTAGCAGATGCTTTTATCCAAAGTGATGTATTTTTTTTTTTTTTTGAGAAAAGAGGGCCAGACTGTCGCTGGGGTAACTGGAGTTTATGGGTCCAATAGCAAAAGTCCCTGTCTGCCCTTTGATTCAAACCCACAACCTTCTAATTATAGGTACAGTGTCCTAACCTACTGAACCACTCCCAAAATTCATTGCAAAGGATGACATTTGTCTTATTCCCCATCACTGTGTTGTGTTTTACTTTCACCAAAGTACAGATGTGGACACTCAAGAGGACACCATAACACTGATCTACTTATGTACCTTTGATCACATCGTGACCACAGGCATGAGAGATCATGCGATGTTGAATAAACATGGAAAAAAGGGTTTCAAACATGTCATATCCCGGAAAATATGAAAGCATCCTTTATGGCTCTATACAATGTGATTCATGACCAATTTTTTTTTTACAAATGATCTATCGTTAATAATAAGAGAGTGACTTGCAGTGCAGGGTAAACAGCCCACTCTGCAGTGTAATGGTTTAACCCACACTGTTCATTCAGGAATACATTCAAGCGTCAGCCAGTTTGTCACCCATGCGGACTAGATGTAGCCAACGAGCGGAACCATCCCTGCTGGAGCTGATGTCTGGGTGCGGGTGATGGTGTGAATCCACCAATAATCAGAGGGGACAAGTCACGGGAAAGGTGTCATGGTCACATGGTCACGTATTTCCACAGAAATTCGGTGCCAGGTAGGATGGTGGTTAGGTTCAGACTTGTAGCCTGACTTCTAGGCAGGTGTGTGTGTGTCGGTGGGGTGGATGGAGGTGCCGGAGAACCTGCCCTTTTAGCCTAAACAAGTGCCCTCTTTTGAGGTTCTTCTGACCCTTTTCCATCATTGATGATTATGCAAAATTTACTGAGAGAGACCTCCCTGGTCAGCAAATGTCAACGTTCACTGGCGATCACACTAAATTTATCGTCTCCCTCCTCCCCCCTAGTCAGCGAATTTTACCATTCACCAATGATCACACTAAATTTAACACCCCCCACCCCCCCACCCCAGTCCTGCGGCGACAGATTAATCGCGGTACTAAAATTAAAAATCATAATCTAATGGTGTAAGTAGGTAAAAGTGTCACCTAAACTATGATATAACCAATTACCAGGCAGGCTATGGATAATCACGATGACTTTTTTCAGCTCTTTAGCACAGAATCAGAAGCGTGAGAGAATCACTGCAGTCCTTCCCCCAGCATGCCCACAAGGAAGGGCTCTCACGGCGTACAACGAAAGCTGGGATTTACTGGGACGCCTCTGTGCTCGTGCTCGTGCTGGCCGGGACACGGCTAGGGTCGCATCATTACCGCCACAAAGCGCCTCTGTTCTGGCTCCATTCAAGGAGAACTACAGGTCTTTCAAAAAGGACAGCACCTCCTTTTGTAGAGGATATTCTGGGCAAGTGTAGCGTTAGTTGTGATGACAGGGCTTCTATGGGGAGATCGATTCCTGCCCCCCGTCAAAAGCGGTATGGTTTTGGAAGTGGCAAAGTCTAGACTCATGCAGCACACGGCGGACAGGAAAAAAAGTCAATCTCGCAGACACCTCGATGTTCACGCCGATGCTTCTGAGAAGCGTCGCACTGGCAGCGGCGGGGATTACAGATATCTTTGCGGGCGGCCAGACAAAAGGTCAGTCAAGTTAACGCAAAGAGAGACCTAAGGGAGGGAAGGAAATGAAAGGAAGCAGTGGAGCGCGGCTATCATTCACACTAGGACCTTTCCGCACTGTCCTTAATGTGGCCGTGGGGCTGGGGCTCCTTTTATTTGCTGCGTGAGATTTATGGTGTCTCAGCCGGCCTGCGCACTGAATGATCCCCCAGCTTCCATGCAGCAGGTGGGATGAATGATGGACAGATGGACTGTAGAGGATTTCCTGGCATCCTTTGGAGACACAGGGGGAAACTCAACAACGGTGCACGAGCATAAACAAAAAAAAGTGTCATTTGTCATTCAAGATCCTACAGGTGGGGCGGCACGGTGGCGCAGTGGGTAGCGCTGCCGCCTCACACCTCTGGGACCGGGGTTCGAATCCGGCCCAGTT
>JAODKL010000001.1:45781676-45793603 GCA_026780765.1 Petrocephalus schoutedeni | reverse complement strand
AACCTTAACCATAAGTAACCAACCCAAATACAAGACTTTTGGCATTTTTACTTTTTTGATTGCATTCACAGATTTTCATAAAATTGAGGTTATCTAATTGGGGACCTGAAAAAATAGGGAAGTAGGGAAATTTCAGGTCTTACCACACTTTGGTCCTCAAATGTGATCTATGCAAACCCACACAGACACACATGTTTGCATACAAGATTATTTATTTGTCACATACACAGTTATACAAGTACAACGTGCAGTGAAATGTACCCCGGTCACTCCCAAGGCTGTGCAAAGTACAGATAAGAATTTCTATTTAAAAAAGTAAAGAAAAAAAACATATATAAAAAGGTACAGAATATATAGAAGAAAATATACATTTTTTTCCATATGTAAGAGGTGAATGAAAATATTTGTGTATATACAACCTGTTAGATAAACTGTACATAATAAAGTGTATGAGAAAAATCCTAATTCCAGTCACAACACCCTTAAGAGTCTCAGTCACAGAGTGCTCAGCTTCTTGGTTGAAACATAAATCCTGGTCTGGATTTTTACTCTTTGGACCTGGATTACCCTCCTCTTCATTGAGGATTGTCGTTCAATGAGACTAAAAAGGTCAATTAATTAATAGATAACCAGATCTGTCACCCAATAGAAATGATTCTAAGGCTCCAAGGAAGGGGAATCGGTTATTAAGGATCACAGGAAATCTTTTGCTATCACCCGGAGAATAAAAGATATTGGACGATATTGGCAGTCTGAGGTTTTTGTGTCGAGCGTTGTGTAACTGCTGCTATTGACCGCTGACTTTATGTCATAAGCTGTGTCACCCTAACCGAAGCAGCCCCAAATTAAATGATGTTCCTTGGTGTTCCTGGACCATCATTCAGCTTGTTCTTAAACACAGAAGACCCATTTTATGAACTCTTTCTAGATTACAGTGACACGGCATTGTGTCATCATTCCACATTATTGAGCTAGGGATTGTGGGTAAGCATGTGGCTATAGGGGGAATTGAACTACCGTTGCCCGGAGAAGCAGGGGGCTCAAAGGCTTTCTGATCAGCAGATGAATATTGTAAAGGATTATTTCTGGAGGATGATTGATGCTCTGTTTAATTATGCTGACATATTTGTGATGTTTATATTATAGTATGGGGCAACACGGTGGTGCAGTGGTTAGCACTGTTGCCTCACACCTCTCGGGCTAGGGTTTGATTCTCCACCATAGTCCTATGTGTAGGGAGTTTGCATGTTCTCTCCGAGTCATCATGGGGTTTCCTCCGGGTACTCTAGTCTCCACCCACAGTTCAAAAACATACTGTGGTTAATTGTGGTTACCAAATTGCCCATGAGTGTGCCCTGTGATGAGTTGGCACCCCATCCTGGGCTGTTTCATGCCTTGTGCACGAAGGCTTCAGACCCCTCGTGACCCTGAATAGGATAAGTGGTTACAGAAAGTGAGTAGATGGATATTCCAGTATTGTTTTTTTCTGATCCACAGCCATCTCAGGAGAAATTAATATGATGTTTTTATGTTAACAACGTAAAACATTAACCCAACACATTTTTTTCCCCATTACCTCATCTGGCTTTTTATAGAACATGAGTGTGTTGCGAAAGTCAGCACAAAAACAAGCTAATTAGATAAGCTAATTTAGATATGCACATGAATGTAAATGCCGACCATTTAATTGGCAGCCAGGTGCCACCACAAATCAGAACTGCATAAATTAAGAAATGAGATAGGGACATTGGCGAAAGCATGACTTTGACGTGAGCCGCAGCGAATCAGGCCGGCTTTCCAGGTTCTGCTATTGACGTCCCGTCAGGCCCTGGAGTCCTGCCTCCCGCTCGCGTTCTTGCCCTCCCTCCCTCAGACACAGCCTGGAGCTTTATTTATTTATCTCATATTACTCGTATTCCCAGACTTGTGGCTCAGCACTCCTGCCAGGCGTCTCGCAGATCTTGTCGACCGCCCTTCCGTCGGCTTATATTTCCACGCTGCTGGGCTGTGCCGGCTGTAAGCTGCAGCACGGGCCCCGAGAGGGCCAGAATCACATGGGCCTATGTGGCCCTCTGGCGCTCACCAGGAGCCCAGCAGCAGGCTGTACCCCCTACTCTGGAGGGGGGTTGGGGCAAACATATTCAAAAGAAAATCAGCTACTTCCTCACGCAGCCTCCCGAATCCTGTGATGTCTGCAAAGTCTGATTTTCATTACATTTTAGTGTTTTTTTTCCCCCTAAATGCCAAGTGTGAATAATAATCTGCAGATAATTATCAGGCAGCCCTTGATGCCATAATCATGGCAATTAGAAAAATTTAATTAAAAAAAAAAACTATTTATCCAGCTCCGTTAAAAATGATACAGCCATCTCAAGATGGTGCCTTCATGGAAGTCTGCTATTCCGTAAATTAGACAACTTGTCCGAATGAAACCCAATAAGATGAAATGACTCGTTTGTGTTCCGTGTGCTTAATTTAAATCAGGCTTGCTGGCTGTAATATTCATACCAGTAGATGTATGTTGGGTATATAGCCTGATAGTCCTACATGCAGTGCACACCCAAGTCTCATGGGTTGATGAAAAACATTAATATAGACAAATTAGTTATGTACATTTTTTATCTCTGTTTTCAACTTCCTAACAGCAGTTCCAATGTATCAGTTCAGGAGGATTGCCGGGCAGGGGCTATTTTGGAATTTTTTAAGATGGGGGGGCAGAAGAGGGACCATAATCCATAGAGAGGGGCCAACCTTATCCTTAGCCAATGATATGTCTTCATCTGGCGCCAGTGGCCCTGTGGCCCCGCCCCCTGCCGCTGGGAAATGAGGCTCGCAGTGTACTTCTAGTACTAGATGGCTGCTCTTTCTCCACCAGGGTGTTTTCACAGTTTGGAGGCATTCCACCCTAGCTCGCTTCACTCTCACCTGGTGCATTATCTCATTAACCAATCCGTCGATATGTAATCCCCCGTTATGGAGACGGGGGATTAAAAGGAGCATGCAGGGGCCCATTCCAATGCATCTCGGCTCTCACTCGTTTATCTTTTGCTTTGTCGCGGTGTCGTCTAGGCTGTCCTTTGCTATCCGTGTGGGGAGTTAGCATGTTTATGCTAAACAGGTAATTCCCTCTTCGACACATACAGATGTCGTCATAGCAATGCCGGGGGGGGGGGGTGAATTTATGCGGGGAGGGAATGTGTAGTGGGGCATTATTTTAGTACAGCAGAGCACATCCGTTAACGTTAGCTAATCTGATTCCCCCGTTGTTTAGGATTTATGCGTCTTTCTCAAGGACACGAGTGTGGGGTCCCCCTGGGATTGAGACCCGGCAGGTTTTCAGCTCATTGATGCCTCACCCCGAGCCAAACTGCAGGAATACCAAAGGATGCATTTCTTCTGCAGGTGCACCAACCTGTCCAGGCCTCTAAGGGGTGCTGTGGAGTATCGGCTTCCTCCTTAAGGGAGCCCCGTTTTAGGGCACCTGAAGTAATCAGAGCAATGGTATACATCGTATACGTCTTCATTTTTCTTAAATAACAACTCATACGGGTGTAGATGGATATAAGTAGAGCGTAGTTGAAAAATGTTTATTGCTTCTCGGAAAATAGCCGTTGCAGCCCAGCAATGCGTCACATGACTGAAAGTCTTACTCTGCTGTAGGCACACACTTTGCTCCAAACACTCCTGTCAAGCCACCGGGAAATTTCCGAAGCTGAGCGCAATTGCTTACTTTTCCTCTGGAGAGAAAAAAAAAGTTATATCTACTGTGTGCTGTATTTCTTTTAAATTGAAACATATAGCTACTTGTTCAAAAATGTATGAAACTACCCGGCTCATGTTTTTAAGCGATAAAAGCTGTCTTGGGCTCAAGGCTATCTGGTTCAGGGCTGTGGTTAAGGGCACCTGGTTATCCTAATTACCTAAACGAACAAATAATTCACTTAAGTGGACCCATTGAAATCTTATCTGTCATATTAAAATGGTAATAATGGACTCTGTAGTCCATTTTTTTAGCATAAATGGACAGGGCTGCCTTTTCCCCATAATACCGATAGTAGCGTAATAATTTCCTTTAAGAATCTCACATCGCTGCAGCCCCATGCCCTGAAAGAGCCAATTAAGGGGCGAGAGCAGAGTTCAGATCCAGCTGCAAGCATTCTCCGGCCGCGGAGGTACGGATGGGAGGTGGAGTGATGTGGTGTGTGCTGATCCAGAGGCTCGTGGGCACGCTGAAATCTGAAAAGGTCACTCTGCAGCTTTAATGGACTCTTGGCCTGGCTTTTCCGCAGTCCTCTGCTTAAGGTCTTATTGGTTACACTCCCATCTGCACACACACGCACTCCAATGAGCCCGGAAGCCGTGCGACGACGTGCACCACTCACAGGACCCCCGAGCTGTCTGGAAG
The DNA here is from genome assembly GCA_026780765.1 of Petrocephalus schoutedeni. Classification (NCBI taxonomy): domain Eukaryota; kingdom Metazoa; phylum Chordata; class Actinopteri; order Osteoglossiformes; family Mormyridae; genus Petrocephalus; species Petrocephalus schoutedeni. The sequence goes on along the minus strand of JAODKL010000001.1, from coordinate 45,789,198 downwards.
GGTATCCATGTGCCTGCCTGACGTGTCCTCAGAGGCTGACTCGACACGTAGAGACCATGCAGGTCCCACGGAAACGCGACTGCTCGCTCACATGCGGATACGCACCACCATCTGTGGTTTGCAGCCTACCTATGGGCTGTGAGGAACCCTCCGATCTGTGCCAGTAAGGGTTTCAGCTAAGGAGTCACCAGAATCTGAATTCCTTGTTATTGTGGCTGTTTAACGTAGACCTCATGCATGAGGGGCAACCTACAACCGAAATCCACACAGGTCAGAAAAATTACGATACCCCTACCGTGATTTTTGAACTGCATAATAAGGCAAGAGAACAGAGAATAGTGCAGGTCTGATTAAACACAGAGTACATGCATTATTTTCAGGCTAAAAAATGCACCTTAACGTGTTTTTTTGTTTGACGTCAAGTATAGTAACTAAACAGAAAAAGTCATCTCCTGCTGAAAAAATGAAATATCTTAAAATTCTGCAGCAATGCAAGCTGGGAGATGACTTCTGTGGTTGTGACCCTGGACAGGAAGGCCATTACAGTACATTAGAATCGCTGAAGCATGTTTGCCCCCCTATCTTTTACCCTGGCCGGCTGCAGTCAGATTTGGTGTATGACTGTTTTAGAGGTAGAACAAACACAGGAATAACCTTTCTTTGCACATTCGCAGTTTTGCAGAAGGTACAAATATCAGAAAATGGTCTGAGTGCAAACGATATCCTAGCCTCACACTCAGAGAGCTTATCTCCTGCCTTCCTCTCAGCCAAGCCATTTTAAGCCTTTTACCGTTTGTGCCTGAGGGTGGCCGGTCTTGATCCCCCTTTGTGGGCCCCATTCCAGGGCTTAGCCAGGTACACTGCCCGCTCCCCCCCGAACCCACAAACCCTCCCACCACATACTTCCACAGCCTTTGTAGACCATTCTGAGTTTGATTCACTTTCACCAGCCCGTGTCTCACAAAGATGAAGCGAATATATCCTCGGTTAATTATTTTCTGTTTTTTTTTTATTTTTTAATTATTAATTATATTAAGCTATTTCTTCTATCCTCTGATGACTCTCCGATAAAGCTGTTCATTAGAGGAAAGAACTAAAGATGCTAATTTGTTGTTTTCCCTGTAAGAGAAGCTGCTTTTTCACCCCTAGAGAACCACAGAGAAAGTCTTGGATAAAGAAAAGGTCATTTTAAATATCAAAGGTACCTAGTTCAGATTGCAGAATATATATCTGCTTAATAATATATTTATTTTCCAAGAGATTTTTGATGCCCAGGTTGAGTTAACATATAAGGACGCTGTCAATATTTACATAAAAAGATACTCTGTAACATTTTAATGTGTTTAGCAGATAATTAGCATCTTAGCTAAGTAGTAATAGTATCTGTTATTGTGTGGTAAGCCCTAGCATACTTTAACAGCAGATGAGCATAGCTGGTACCCAGTGGTAAAAACCAAAGATGGCTCTGTGGATTATACTTGCTATTTTTCTCGACAAAGATGCGGGTTTAAATCAGCCCTCCCAGTATGTAAATAAAACTTCTTGACAATAGAGTAAGCTCGGCTATCTGTTATGCATCTGGCATGCGTTCGAAGGAGCATTCAATTTTAATTCTGAACTTGTCTTTTGGATCGTAATGGAAGCTGGGAGAGCGGCGTACCATGGTGGGCAGTAAAGGTTTCCGATACATTCCTTCCCTTTTCTGTATCCACCGCAGTTTATTTTTTTTAATTTAATGGCTGAGTGCCCATCAGGTGTTTATTAAGCATGGACTCAGCACCTTAACTCGTACCTCTGTGATGGTTTCACCTTCCAGTAATGCATCTCACTTATCCCCCCTCCAAAGAGCCCCTGGAGTGCATACAGAAGCACATTTTTATCATTTCATCATTTGACCTTTCATGTTGATGGTGCAGCCTGTTGATTTGGAAGGATGAGAACTCTGAATACTTCCTGGGTGCTTCCAGGGGTCCAGGGGTATATACAGGGGTGGGGCAGAGAGGATTTGCAAGCTGACTGGCCTCTGGTATGCCCCCACCACTGTCAATCACAGATTCAAAACATATCACTGGCTAACAATAAGGTCGGCCCCTTTGTATGAATGAATGAATTAGAGCCCCTCTAGCCTACCCCCCCTCACCCCTATGAGCTAATTAGACTCGCAACAGGAGGCAGTGCCCACAGCTTGGCTCCTGGGGGTGCAGAAGGTCCAGAGGCCATGGCACTGAGGGTAACAGCCAGGGGGGCATCTAAATAAAGCAGCACACATTTTCACAGCCCGCCTGTTTCGTATTTTACATTAATTTAGTCACCGCTACCATGTACTACCATGTACTAATATGGAGCACTTGGGGTCAGAGAGTGGGGTCAGCGTCTAAGGTTAAGGGACTTCATCAAGGGCCTAGCGGCAATATAACTCCGCCGGGCTGATGATTTAACCTCACAACCTTCCGGATGCGGGTACAGATCCCCCACCAATGGAGCCAGACGCTGGCTTTTCCCAGCGCATGTGGAGCTGTGCTTCGCGTGAGCCCGAGAATCAAATTCCCAGTCAGACGAGGGGAAATGAAGAAGCAGCGCGGTGTTACAGTCCTCGTCCCCAGGCTAATGTCCCCAGCGAGTCTCAAGCCTCGCGTTTTACTTCCCCATCTTGCTCTGATTGGACAGCGAGCTGTCTCTGATCCTTTGGAGGGGCCCTCATCGTGTCCTGCATTTGCAGATTGAGGAGCGTCTGATTCGCCCGTTACGGACGGCGTCCGAGAGCGCCGGCTCCCCGGAGCCCCATTTCCATGCCCCCCCCCATCAAGCTGCCATTTACCTAATCGAGTGTCATCGCCTTATAAATGGCTCTTCTGGTGACTCCTGGAGAGCGCCGAGCGAGGGCAGGTCGGTCGTATCGCTCTCGCCATCTCCCGCCACCCTCTCCCCCTGCAGTGAATCGCACTAAAAACAGACCCTTCTCCTCTGGCTCCCAGCGTGCTTGTCCTGAGATTTAGCCCCCCCCCTCCGATGTCAGCTTGACATGCGGTCACATAAATTAGGCGGGAATCAGGATGACCCCGAGCACATAAAGGAAGGCGGATGATTCCCTCGTAAACCAGGAATAAACCGCTCCTTCCGGACACTTTAATATGTTGTGGGAATGCGATGGCTATAATGGGATCGGCCCCTGGATGGGGCTGGTGGGTGGGGGGGCTTCTGCATGATGGCAAAGTGGGCTGTTTTAACGTGGGGGGGAGGTGTGGGGATTATATAGCGACCTTTACCCACATCGGGTTTCCCCAGATAGTGTATGTGAGGCGACTTAATGTGAAGCGAGACCCCCACAGCCTATTTCACCTCGCCCTTCCCGCTTTGGCATTCTAACACGCCTCTGTCGCAGCAGGGAGCCAATTAGCCGGTTTAGTCACATTCCCTGTTTTTACAGGCGTTTCACATGCTTTATTTTTCGGCGGGTTTTCCCAAGTCTCGCCACACTTACTGTAGTGCGGGGCTTGCCTGCCCGTGACCTCATACCCGAGGCCCCTGTCAGAAATCAGAACGATCCAAATGGACGGGAGCTGTGCCTTTGGCTTCTGGACAACACCCTTTCCCCTGCTTTGCTCTCTTAAAGTGTTTTGGAAGAGTGAGCTACAAGCCCCAAGACCAAACCACGAGGGGAAAGAAGAGTACAGGAGGAGGGGGAGAGATTGAAATGCGCCCCCCCCCACCCCCATCGCCTCCCGCCAGTCCAGCAAAGCCACAAGATGGCAGGTTATTGATGAGTCTTTCCTGGGAGAATCGACTGGAATGGAGAGCAGCAGGGGTGATGTGAGCCGGTGCGTTGGCGAGAGCCGCATGACATGTGACCAGTCGTGTTCCCATAATGCACTGGCTCGCGCCCAGCTTCTCAGCAATAAGTGCAGAATAATTCTGTGAAACCTGCCGGCGGTGACCGAGATTTTGTGGATCCCAGGAGATACAACGGGAAGCTCTGAGATGTTTGATCACCTGCGTGGCCTTTATTTCATGTAGTTGTTAAGGAAAGTTCACAGGGTATGTATGGTTTAATAGAAACGAGAGCCAGGCATCTGGCCTCGAGTCGTGGGTACCTTAATAAGAGAGGCTGTCCTTTCTGGCGCAGTCCTTAACGAGGAGCTTGTTCAGGCTTTCGGTGTGCCCCCTGTCCCGTGACGGCCAAAGGAACAGAGGGGGGCTTTCTCACATGGCCAGGGGAGGTCCTGGGTGCTGGAGATCCTCTCGCCCGGTGAGGAGTTGCCTTCTTGCAACTCCTCCAAAGCCCAGTAGTCCGGAACTTCTCAATAATTTTTTTTTTTTTCCAGGCAGCAGTTGACTTAGTAAATCTAACAATAAAAAAAAAAATCTGAGATACAGAGGCAAGTTATGCCTTTAAATAAATTTGCACTTCATATCTTCATGTATTTATAATAAATTAATAATGGCATTCATTACTAGTATATTTTTGGCTTGTGTATGTTCTGCTTGTAAGGTATCTAGAATGATATGGGAGGTAAATCCGACACGAGAAATTTACGTCCGGTGAGCACAGTCATTTTGAAAATGAATGAATAAATGTTCCACAAAGAAAAAAAGGGTAATTGTTGGATTTTTTGGGTTAATACACCCTTATATACTAACAGCCGTATTCTCGGGGAGCGAGCCGAGTCAGAGACTATCCACGGACCATCGTGAACAACTCATCTCCAGAAATGTGTGGTTTTACGACGCCGCTAAGCGAGGTGTGTAATGCGATCAGCGCAGCGTGCTCCAGGCGATCTGATTAGCGGAGCATGAATAGTGAATGATCTAACTATTTGCTCTACTGATCTTAGTGATTTGCCACTATCGGACTGACCTGTCGGCAAGAGGGGAGGGGGTTCCGTCCTGGGATGGGTTGCTGGAGGCATTTCTGAGTTTGCGTGGGCGTGTGCCCACGTGGGCGTTTGGATAGGTGTATTGGACTGACATGCGTGTCCCAGATCAGCGCATAATTGCCAGTCAATCAAAATCAGCCATCATGATGATTATAAATAAATGACAATTATAAATGCAGGGTGCACTAAATAATTGTTTTACACGGCATCACCCCCTCAGGTGGGTACCAGAACCCCAGAGATACTTTGCGTGTGTGTTTGCATGTTTTCTCTGTTAGGTGGGTTTACTCTCAGGAATTGTGATTGCTTCCTGTCTGTGTGCTCTGTAATGGACTGAAGTGCATCCTAGCCTAGTTTGCCTAGGCCCTCAGGTACCCTGGATGGATGGAACTGAATAATTTTATTTATTTAAATAGGGTGACCAGATAATCCATGTCATCCCGGACACTTTGAGCTAGGACAGGATTTGCAAACTATCATTTCAATCAAAAGGACCTGGATTTCACTTAAGCGTTGCATTCCTGCTGCGTGCTGATTGGTCAGTCTCCTGCAATCATAACCGTGTCGCTAATGTTAATGTGAAACAGCTGGATGAGTCTTTCAATCAAGGAAACAAACAAGGCAAAGCCGAAGAACTGAACTATTTAGCCAAACACAGGAGCCTTTAAGGTTTAAAGTAGTTTGTAAAATCTGAAGTAGCTCAAAATGTCCAGGATGACATGGATTATCTGGTCACCCTAATTTAAATATATACCTCCCTGTAATCTGAGGTAAGATTCGTTAAATCAAATGATTACATCAGTTGCAATTTTTGAGACATCGTGTGGCTCAGTGGTTTAGGACGCAATGTCTGTGATCAGAAGGTGAGCAATGTCCTTGAGCAATGCTGACTTTTGTACGCTGCTCTCTCAGAAAGGAAAATGCTTGTTGCCTTTGATAAAAGAATCTGCTAAATAAATGAAGATGTTAAGTCATTTTTAGCCTCCTTGCTAAGGACAGACTGATAGGCATTGAGCCAAACTGGCACAATCCTGATATCAGGGGTTCACGTGAGAGAAACAGACAGACACGTGTGAGATGAGGGCAATTTTCACCCAGTGGTTTGGGAGAAAAAATGACATACTGGGATCGGAACTTAATCGTACTGCAGGCTGACACAAATCCAGGGTGATGTTCCTGCAGTCATTTGTTTGTGTACCCTGTACCAAAAATCACCACATTCTAGTGACGTAGGGGCGAGGAAACATTAACCCGCTATGCGTGTGGTGTCAGAAGAAATGGCATCTCTTTCGGGAGGGATGTCGAATTCTTGACTACGGCACAGAGTGAAATCTATTTGTGTCGAAGCAGGAGGAAGCATCGCATTAGCACCGTCGATATCCGTTCCTCCCTGAAAATGCACTGGGGAGCAGCCATCGACCCACTCCATCAATTATCTCTGCTAAACCTGGCTGGTCATTTACTCAAATTTAGCGGCTTAAAACTTGCGGGGCACCGTGAGGCCGTAAGGCGCTTGCGCGGGAGTCTGGATCTGTCATCGGGACGGCAGCGCAAACACGGTGCTGTTACTTGAAGCACAAAATTGTTCTGCTGGGATTTGCGCGCCAAGGTGATTGTATCTGTGCAAGCTGACCTGACTTCCTCAAACTTATTAGAGGAAAAAATGCCTTTGCTGTCATTTCATAACCTAGCTTTTTAAACAGCCGATTCAGTGGTAAATAAAAACACAGTATAATGTTGACATCAAGTGAATGAATAATTAAATAAACGTATGATAAGGTTATTCCCTTTACCCTGCAGTGCCCACCACCCCACCACCTCTGATGTCTTTATGAATTTATGTGGCTGCATTAGACAGCAGAAGTCAGGGGACGTCTCCAGCCAGGAGACCTTGGAGATGTGTGAGAGATGGTGTATGGAGACAGATGTGACCTGTCTGGAGGAAGAGGTCCGAGATGTGGCAGAGAGGGCCTTCACGTGCGGATGGACGGGAGGGTCTCTGGGCATACCTAATTTAGTTTAGTGGTGTGCTGGCTCAATGGCTCATACTCCGGCTTCATACCTCTAGGGTTACAATCTCGAATCTGCCTTTATAGTGCGGGTTTCTCCAACAGTATAAACACCTCCAGTTAGGACATTCCTGTATAGCCCATAGTGTGGCCCCTGCAATGGGTTGGCATCCCATCTAGGGTGTACCTCAGCCTTGTGCCCTGTGCTACCTGGGATAGGCCCAGACCCCCAGGTGACCTGAAGCAGGATTAGCAGTTGGAAGATGGATGTTGGGTTCTAAGGAATCAGTACCAGTTGAAGCCCATGTAGTGCCCTAGGCAAGCTTCACCACCAGTACCATAATTCATACAGAGGGGTCAACCAATGACATGTTTTGAATAAATGAATTACAGGGCATGGGGCACTCTGGGGGTCAATTAGCTTTCAGCTGGGGCCAGTGCCCCTGTGGCCCCGCCCATTTGTACACTCCTCATTGTATGTGCCAAACAACAAGTGTCAGGTTAAACTGAGGACAACAGCAAATTAAATACTGAGTCGTTTTAAAGAAAAAGCCGTCTGTGGGTCTGTAACAAATCAGCTTTTGATCAGAAACGTGGTGCAAGGTCGGAGGGGGGGGGGGGGGGGGGGGGGGGGGGGGG
>JAODKL010000001.1:45764100-45774239 GCA_026780765.1 Petrocephalus schoutedeni | reverse complement strand
CCCCTTGCCCCTCCATGTCTCCCCCCTCCTTCCTCCCTTCCTCCCCCCAACATCGCTCATTCTCACAACGCTTGTCTCCAGGGCAGTCCACGGTGTCCTTCAGTGGCCTCCGGGAAATATGACAGCTTTTCCAACCAGGTGAGGAACTGACCCTGCCCATGTCAGGTGCAATTGTACTCTACTTTGGGTAGGGTCACCTGACACAGGATGTGCTTTTTTTTACTGGTTATCTCTAGATTTTAAGTTGCTAGGAAAACCAGCTGAGGCATATCTTTTTTTGTTTTTTTTTCCGCTTTCGGCTCTGGAGGGACAGTCAGGATATCCTGCTGATGGTCTGCACCGTCTTGCTGAGTTAGTGACATGGGGGGTCATTAAGCTGCAGTCCCCCTGACTCCCATCCAGAGGATGCAGGAGCAGCATTCATCTCCTGAAGAGCCTCTAAACGTCACAGATATGTTCCTCGGAACATCATATACATTAGTGTTACACTTGCCCCAAGACCCTGACCTGGATAAGCAGTTTGGAGACGGATAGATGGATGGATGCTTGCATGGAAGGATGAATAGTGGTGCATTTGTTATCTTCTGCTGTTAGATCATCTTTGGTTGACTTTCATGAGTCCAGGTTTGTTCCAAGGTGTGAACAGGGCAGCCTCAGTTATTTAAGCACCTTCTTAATGTGGCTTAATGTGGCTGTCTGTAACAAAAAAAGCAAAGGTCTCCTTCAAGAAAAAATTGAGGAAAGAACATATTTATTAAAACGGGGTTAAAGATTTGCATATTGAAGAAGCTTGTAAGCCAAAATTGTACATGACAGACAGGGGAAGGGGGCAGGGATATTCGGAATTGAAGCAGACATCGGAAACATCAATCATAATTGAAAAAAATCTCACCGCAGTTCTTAATTGTTTTATCAACTCAAACATGCATACATTCGGGCATTTATATTCTGGGCTTCCTTCACATGCCGGCTTTTAAAGTAATGAGCTCCTACTCCGTTTATTTCATTAGCTCTCATTTCATCGTAATTGTCCACGTTTAATAAGGTTTCGATATGCTTGCGCACGCAGGCACGCACCCACACACACGCGCACACACATACACACACAAAGACATTTTAGTGGAAATTATAATTTTGTAATTATAATTGTAATTATACTGAAAGGTGCAGATGTGACCCGGGTAGAAATGTAGAATCCACTGGTAGCAGGTGAGATTGTATTTCTACCTATTATATAGTATTTATCAAGCTACCTGAGTGCTCAGTGCCATCAAAATCCCAGTCATGGCTATCTGTATAATGAAGGACTCATGGGTGCTTAACATACTGGCTTTATTTTTACCCTTTTCCACACTTTGCGAGAGAAAAAGAGGAAAAGGCTGTCCCCTACTCCAGTCTGCCTTTTGCACATTTCTGTTTGAAGAGTTTTGTGACATCTGACAATGTCCCCGTTTTCCTGAGCTCTTGACCCTGCTTTCAAGCAGTCCAGAACAAATGTACGAGGCGTTTAACGTTTTGCCGATGAAGTGCGTGGCCTGCCCTAGACGCCGTGCATGAGGTGGGCACCAGCCAAAACACTGAACATTTTTCTCTTTTTTTGTGATGTTTTATAATGAAGTATCAGATTTTTTCGGGGTGTAGTGTCGCAGACAATAATGGCAGTGACTCGTTTTCAAATTAATGGAATAGCTACATTTTATTTCCTCCTCGGGCGTCAAAATGGCCTGACGCAGTTATTTCTACATGCGCTTAATATAACAAATAAACACTGATGCTTTGGGAGGCCGAGGCATCCGAGCCAGTGCCTGCGTGAATTGAATTCCGTGACCCTGGCCATCGACTGAGATGGATACCACAGGTGCAAAATTCCCTCAAGTCCAAACCTGAAAATCAATGCAGCTCAGGAAATAAAAAAGAAAAGTAGCCAGCCACTATGATGCCTGATGGGAAATCACAAATTTGGAGCACTGTGTGCAGGGTCTCCTGGAGCCAGAGAGGGTTAAGGGAAGTGAGGCGGCTGTGGTACGGTACTGAGACTACATTTTCATTGAGGTGATCTTCTAAAGGAGGTCAATTGTGTATTACCATAGATTGCTTATGTCATCAACATGACAACAGCTACAGGGGCATATACAGGGCAGCCAGCTGAAAGCTGATTGGCTCTTGCAGTGTCCCCTCGCCTGTAAATCACTGATTCAAAAAATTTCATTGGTTAATGTTAAGGCTGCCCCCTCTGTAAGAATTATGACCCCTCTTATGCCCCCCACTTAAAAAATAACCTAGAATTGCCCCTGATCAGCTGGTTACAGTGTGGTTTGGGAGGGGGGCACCCTCATGTACTAGCCACTGGGCTTTATTTCTTTATTTATGTACTCAGAGTGGTGGTGGTGGTTGGGGGGAGGGGTGTTTGCTTAAAATTGCTTTTTTGTTTGCTTTGCAACATGTGGTTCTTTTACTGTAAATGAGGGTGTTGCTGGCTGTGTCAAAATTGTTGTTTTTAAGCTTAACTGTGAATCAGCAGGTACGTGTTCCTCCCTGGAGTGGGGGAGGGTGGGGGGTGGCAAACACTCCCCACTGTCTAATTAATATCACCCCACGTCACGTTTCTGCACGAACTACAGGACTGACAGTACTAACGGTGGCAAAATGTGCTCCAATATTTCTACTACACATAGACATGTATTTAACATATAAAAATATAAAAATGGGCTATAATTATTTTTTAGCTATACCTTTAGTTTGGTCTGTTCATATTTCAATGTTAGTCTCTTATACAGATACGTCTTGCTTTACGATGGTTCACTTACTACATTCTGACTATACTGATAGCGATGCACATTCAGAAGTCAACTTTTAATTTCCCATCTACGCTTCCCAGTCTCTGCAGCGATCGCAAGCATAAACATCTCAGAAAGTGTTTCTGCGTTTAACCAAATAAACTTGTATACATTTATTTTCAGTTGCTGGTATTTAGCTAGTTACGGTAATTATTTATTTACATATTCAGTCACAGTAGTTATTTATTTCCTTATTTATTTATCATACGAAATTTGACTTGGATTAATTTCCACTTAGGATGGGTACATGGGAACTAAACCCTATTATAAGTCCAGGAGCACCTGTATTCATTTCAGCACATCTGGAAAACTGCTTCAGTGAGGCAGTTTCATTTCTGAGCTAATGAGCTTATTTATTCAGTTACACCAGCATATACGTATGTACTGTATGTATTCTCTTTTTCCTGCATGCGATCGTTTGGGTTTGGTCAGTGGCTCAGATGCCGCCCTGTCTCCACCTCCCTCCTCTCTCCGTCGTCCATTCAATAGGCTAGCCTTGACTGCTGGTCCAGTCGCTACTGGAATATAACTGGAGGAATGTTCCGTACCAGATGCCTTGGGAACAGAGGCAGCTAAATAACAATGGTGTAGCAGGGAGGCTAATTACCATGCACAGTATGAGTGGCGATCTGTGTGTTTTTTTTTCCTTCTCTCTCAAAGGGCCCAGTGCAGAGACACATCTCTGCAAGGCCATAAAAGGGAAAACAACAGATTTTTTTTTAATTTCTGGCAATGCTTTTTTTTTGTTATTTTAAATCAACTGTGATGTAAACAGGCTGAGTGTAGCATTACACAATACAACACATTCATTTATGTGATACTTTTTTTCTGGCCCATTCCAAGGCCTCGCATTTATATCTTAGATCTTTACACTTCCCTTCTGATCTTGATTTTCACGGCCCGTCTACCCGGCTTTTTTAGCTGTGGGAAACAAATACATTAAGAGATACAAACAAAGTGACTTTGTTCTGAATTCTGTCAATGAGACAAAACCCATAATGAATGATGCAGGATTTGAAGCTGACAGCCCCCAGCTCCGTATTGTGTCCTTTATCTAACCCCAACATTGTCCTGAAACTCCCCGAGCTGCACCGCCATGTCTCCCTTAAGGTAAACAACTCTAAATCTGCAAGGCAACTGGTACTGTTTCTATTAATCTTCCATGCACGTTATAAGCAAATTTTCTGTAAATCGACAAAGTTAAATGGCCAATAGGTAATTTTTTCTATTAATAGCTGTCATGCACATAATACTCTGCCTATTATCATTCTGCGAAACTGAGGTCTCACACTGCAACATCGAGCTGGCGTTCCGTGAGATAGCAGCTAATTATCATGTCCTACGAAACTACTAATTCGTAAGTTCTATTTCCATCGCAGTTCTGTGACCTACTTCTTTTTCGACCCGCCACAAAAAACCAACTCAGGCAAATTTTATTTTGTGACATTTGAGGGTCTTTTCCTCTAAATTTAACTGTTTCCATTAACAGTTTTTTTTAGTTAGCATCTTCAAAATACGCAAAATCTGGGTCAATGGAAAGGTCCCTAGTGGCTCTTGACTCCTGAGTCATAGACTGATGAATATAGCGTGACTGAGCGAGGCATCATTAGCTTGTCTCAGCTAGCTAACGGTAAAGTCTACACTAGTTCTGGTTATGACTTCTTGTTAAATTACAGCCCCCGAGTTCAAATACATCATGTTACATTTAAATAAATTTTATCTATGTCCTCACCGCTAATCATCTCTGCGAATTTAATAATCATTTCAATTTGTAAACAGAAAAACGGAGGCCGTTTAACGGGGACAGCGAAGGGACAGTGATGGATCGTGATCTGCCAGGGTTTAGCCAGCATTTCGCTAATCAGAGCCTCGGTGCCAGTCGTGGTGAGACTGAGGGGAATCGGCATGTCACAGGTAGCGCCTGCTAATTGCCGTCTTACGGATTCGGAGGCAGCGCGCCAGAGCGCCCCGTCAGAGCTTAAAGACAGCAGGCTTGCAGATGCTGATTCACGCCTAAGCCCCCCTGCCAAATGTATCCCCCCCTCCCCACCTCCAGATCCAAAATGTGCCAAAACTGTAACATTGACAATATAAAAGCATTTTATAGTGCATGAATATTATGGCAAAAAATTACTACTTCTGAACAGGGGTGTGGGAGGGCCATGGACAGCCTGACAGATTCAGGGGGCCCTGCACTTTTAAAATGATAAAATTATACAATGTAGGTGGGAGCAGGAGCCCATAGGTGCCCAGAATGTCTAGGTACTCCCCTGCTTCTGAATAGAGGCAGCTCTCACTTTATTTCAGACCAACTTCAGTTAATCCTGACTTACATAAAAAAAAATATCTGGGACACATGGAGTCTTATGGAAGTGCTACAAAAAGGCGCCATATGCCGGTTAGCAAATTTACACAGCACTGTATCTCTCATTTAATATGTGTTATTTCGTATGTATTACTAGTATGTATATTTTTGGCTTATACTGTAAGTATTTCGCTGTAAGGATTCATGAATGTTTTGGGGGTGGCAAATCCTACTTACGCAAATTTTGACTTGCGTAAAGGTTTGTGGAACGGATTACTTACATCAGTCGAGAACTGCCTGTATACCACTTTAAAAGAAAAAAACTTGAATTTCCCGATGTGTTTGCCACGTGTCTCTCCACCCAGATGCAGCCAGGCTGCAGCTTGGTGCCGTGTGAGACAGAGCAGATTAATCCTCTCCCTAATGACCCTTCTCCTTGAGGGTCGCGTCCTGCCCGCTGCCGCTCTCCGCCTCTGAAATTTAATTGGCTGCAGAAAGTCAACTGTTTCAGATATTCAGTAATCCCGACGTGGAGGCTCAGTCGCTCAAGAAGGTGCCCAAAAGTAAATAAGAAAAGAAAAAAAATATGAAGTGACAAAGCTCCTCTCTGCAATCAAGCCCTTGTGAGGCAGATTTTGGACATACACACTTCCTGAATTGCAATTTTGCTCAAAAAAGGAGGTGGAGGAGAAGGAGGAGAATCATTATTACAATAACAACCAAAAATGCTTCTTTGATCAGATAGCTTTGCATGTCCCAATGGCTTGCTATTACGTATAATGGGAGAAGTTCCAGGTCCTGGTGTCTAATCAATTTGGTTTGTTCTATACAGCAATCCAACAAGGGAATCAAGATAAGATCAGGGATCTCGTTATGTTAATAAGCTGAAGCTGGAAAAAAAAGGTACAGGATTAACACAAAAACCTGAGGCAGCAGTATACAATTGAGTATATTTTAATTTTAAGTTTTCTCACACAAAATAATACTTAGTATATTTTACCTAATTACTAAATGTAAAATTACTTTGATGCATCAATTATACCCAATATAATCAATTCTTCTCGAGAGATCATTTATCTTAGGTAAACATTTGCAGAAATCATTTGCAGTGTAGCTCGTTAGATATCAGTGCCAAGGCCCAGGTCGTGTTTGCTACAAACAGGGTTTGATACTGTTACGGCTATGGTGCATCAGCACAGAATTACCTGAACATGACATCGATAGCATGGCCAACTGTAAGCAGTTAAGCAGGAAACTTATTTCCTTTGTTTTTTCCATTTCGTAGCGTGTTGGCTGATGCCTCAGAGCGGGCAGACTGAGTAAACAGCGAGTCTCCAAGGAAACCACTTTACTAGCGCACAGTGTTCCTTTCTGTCATCGTTAGAATGAGATCCTGTGTCCTCAGAGCCAGGGGATTGAACTGTTTGCTGGCCAGGCTTGCCTCTTAAAGCTGTAGGGCACAGATCAGACCATCAGATAAACCTTTGTTGTTTGTTTGTTTGTTTGTTTGCTTAATAAATCCGATGAGAACAAAAATGCAATTGCATCTATGGTTCCTTTTTCCCCAACATAAATCTCCGAGCACCATTAGTAATAAGCATTTTAATTGGTTGAATTTCAATCACCTTAAAGACTCACGACAAACGAGACTTTCCTTTCGGCACTGCTGACATATTGTTTAGATCACTTAATCTTAAATCTGCTAATCGCTTATTTTATGAAGGAGCAGTCAGTGTGGCAAAATTTGACTCTCCTATTATTTGGGTACAAACCCCTGCTTACTGTGGAAAGTGGTACATGCCCATAAGTTAAGTCCTCTTTTGGAATCTTCCATCTAGACTTGCTTGGAGCCCAGTAGGGGTGGTACTTACAGTCATCCTCAAATGCTCCCTCTCTGACTCCACAATAGTAAACCATCACAACGGCCCCTCTGACAGGGAGCCGTTGTAAAATATATGCAGCCTTTGTATTATGAGTTAACTGCAGACTTACACAGGCCACAAGGGCCCTTTTGTGGGTTTCTGATTTTGGGGGCTGACGGATTACACCAATTTTGTAGCCGTCCGGGTGAAAGTCTGTAAACGATGGCATGTTGGTTACGTCAGCATATTTTTGAATAGGAACTGAATGGGGACCGACAATTTATACCTTCCTGATGCTCGTTTGGGGTAATAAGTTTGTTGGGAATAGCTGCTTCTAGTTTTAATATACATAAAATACATCTAAAATCTAATTTAAACTTTTATAATGCCTTGTTTTGTTGTTCTGCCCTGCATGAGGTGTATGTAGCACCTCCACACGTGAAGTTTTGCAGGCACCAACTGTTGGGCCTTGAATGTTATCTAAATGAAATATTGCCAGTTTTGCTAACAATATTGCTAACAGTAGGCGATAGATCTTTAAAATCCCCTGGCCTTCGGAAAGCTCAGCTCAACGCCTGTTTATTTCGGTCTAGCATTTACGACAGATTGTCACAAGGCACTTAGCAATTCCGCTGTGTTATTCTAAACCCGGGGCTAAGGTATAGCCGGGTTTGTGAGAATAGGGTACTGCCCCCCTCCCCAACTAGGGTCTGGAAAAATAACCTGTCACATCTAGTAGTTTTTAATTGTTTCAATTAGACATTGAAATCATCGGTAGGGGAAACAAATTAATCTCCTTTATTTGAACTGTCATTTGATCTGTTTCAATTAAATCTCAGTACATCATATACTGCCAAGATAACATTAAAGGACTCTCTTCCTAATTATACCAGTCCATGTTACATTAGTTCAATTAATGGACTTAGCAGAGAAAGAAAATATCCTCATAAATATGTTTACAAGCAGCGGGATCAGAAGTAAACAGAACTTGCTGTCTTTGTAACGACGAGCTTGTTGGTGTGATTCAGCTAATTAGGTTTTGATATCTGAGCATGCAGTGCACACCCACATATAAACATGGTATTAACAATATCGACACTGATAATGTGGGTATCGCAGGGAGTCGCACGCGCCACTGGGGGGCGGTACTGATGTCATTCAGCGGTATGGACGTCCAGCGTTAAAGGTGTTCCACCATCACAAATTAAACTCTACAGCAGATCGTAACGCCAGTGTAAACAAACCTCTGCCCTATGCAGGTTTGGTGCCCATTTCTTAAGATTTTCAAACCCCAACAAACAAAACAAGACTGCAGAAATTGGTTGACCCTGCTTCTAAATGCATCTGTTAAAGAAATAAAGCACCTTCCACAATGTTTGTGCGGGTTATGAGTATAATGGGGTACAGGCTGAGTGAATGAACATGATATCTTTCTCATTTAACTTCACCCACACCCCCATTGATGCCACCACACTAACTATAAGCCAAAAAAACATCACACGTTTTGCCTTGTGCTCCTGAGCCTGCTGGCCACTCTGAGTGCCGTATCTGCTAGCCGGCTGCATCGAGTCACCCTTAGCGTCAGTCAGGTGCCCCCCTCCACCCGATCGATAGGCATCAGTCACATGCTGGCGAGCGATGCTTTTCCCCTGGTAGCCTCGGTGAAAGGAAATCGTTTACGACTGCTTAGCCGAGCTCCCCGATCTGCCATCGCCCTGCATAATTCTAACAAGCCGGTTGTTATGATTATCAGCTCGATGGTAATGAACCATTATTATCACTCGGTTATTATGGCCTACAGGTACCACAAACTGTACATACCGTGAATGTGAAGCGGCTTTTCTTGTCTTATTCAGTCAGTAATTTGTAGAATCTGTTTCCCTTCAGCAACTTCGCTGTATGTTCACAGCATGCAATAAGAAGTATGAAGGAAACATAGACACAGTGGCAAGGTGCCTCATCCCCCCCCCCCAGCTGTGTGTGTGCGTGTGTGTGTGTCTGGGGGGGGGGGGGGTGCGCAGGTCCCGCAGTCTGACCGTGTCGTGTTCTTGTGTGTGTGTGTGTGAGGGAGACCTGGCCCATCTCCCAAGGTTCCTGTTCTCTGTGTGACTCGGGATCTGCGCTGAACTCTCGGCAAGCCCCGCATCGGATAAGCGCTTAGGCAAGACGGATAGATGGACATTTAGTTGCCTAAGTGACACTTTTACTTTAAGTGACTTAAAGTGACTGTCACCGGGAGGTGAGGTATGGGTGTTTTGTGGCCACGCACCTGGCTCAGCACACGGACGGCGGGTGATTCATGCCCGCCCGGTCACAACAGAGGCCACACCCCATCTGAGATGTGACTGATGGAAATTTGCCCCGAGGTTGGGGGTTGGGGCAGTGACTTTTTTGGCAAAAAAGAGTAGGCTGACTAATCAATTTGCCTGGGGGGTGGGGGCAGTATGAGATATGGAACAATCAACATCCCCATGTCAGGCTAAAAATGAAGCAGTAAAAATGAGCAGAAATGAAGAGGAGACCTAGAGAGGGAAAGACCAGTACCTCCCCTTTTTTTGCCATCGTTTTGGATGCTCTGCTTGAACTGCTCCCGGATGTGCGAGTTCTTGAAAGCACTAGCTAATCGATAGTTGCCTGAAAACAGCCAGGGGCACGAGATGACCTCTCGCTCTGAAGCATGCAACCCTTCAGCCAAACGCACATCTTTCCATTCTGGTTTTTCACTTCTAAAAAAAAAAAAAAAAGTGAAACACTGGCATCCAGTGAGCCTCCTTTCATTTGTAGGGGAAAAATAAATAAATACCGTATTTTCCGGCGTATAAGACGACTTTTGACACCATAAATTTCTGCTCCTAAGTGGGGGGTCGTCTTAGACGCCAAGTGTAGTTTAGGGATCGCTAATTATACTATGGTTCCGAGCTCCTGTTGTGCCCCTTACCTCCTCCTCCTCCTGCACACACAGCTTTTAGGTTCAGTTGGACAGAGGGCAGTGGGAAAGTGGTGCCCGCCGCTTCATCGCTACTTCCGCTGGGTCAGTGTGCCGGTACGATGGGATAGCGGCACTGTTCATAGTACACGCCTCCAGCCCGCCCCTGTATCTTGTACTGTACGGCTCTCCTCCAGCTCGCACATGCG
>JAODKL010000001.1:45746115-45762859 GCA_026780765.1 Petrocephalus schoutedeni | reverse complement strand
TCCCACATTGCTGAATGGTACAGCCCATTCAGATAGGATAATCAGAGGTCTGACAGATGCTCCATATACGAGTGGACGTCTTTCACGACACTTCATCTGGGTTTTTAAATGAGAAATGCAGTTCAGGCACTGAAGCACCCTTGGAGTAATATCTCTATTATAATTCCTGCCAGACCTCGCACATTAACACCCATTCCTGTTTACTACTCCGCCTCTTTTGTTGCACGCGCCACGTCAAATGATCGGGGTTTCCCCAGACCCCGCCTTCGTTCTGGAAAATTCGTCTCTGCATGACTGTTGCCCTTCTGTGGATTTACATGTGCAAAAGAAAATAAGTCCTGTTAATGCTGATAGTAAGAGAAGAGCTTCAGCTTGGGCCTGAGAGAGCCTGATGTGTGCCTGTTCCTCCTAACCAGCCCTGTAATGAAGCGAGACTGGCCCATTACCAACTCACCATCGAAACTTTGTATTAGGAGCGTCACGTACTGTAAGAAGCATGCCACAAGGCATTTTTACATGTTTTCTAGATGTGCTTCAATGAAACATTGCAAAAAAAGCAATACTCATTAGCAGTGACATATATAAATAATAAAACTAATTGATTCAGTCATTTACCACTTAAGGGGCATTTGGTTAGTATGTGATGTAATATATTATAAATACCAATAATACATAGTGTAATACAGTAATATCAAGGAATTAAAATACACTTACAAATGTTAATATCAGAATTCAATTGACTCAAATTTGCTGACTTACTCATAGATTCCTATGGACAAAATATGACTGGGAGAAAACCTAATTAAATGTCAGAAGCCTTAAATGATCCATTTATTACCCATTTGTCTTTCTGACTTTAAATGAATCTAACATGCAGATTAAGTCTCCACAGCAGAATTCCAGTATTTACTAATTTCAATATGGCATTTCTTTCTTTCTTGATTTTTTTATATATATATTTTTTGACTGCTCAGTGTTGAACTGTTAAATCCACCTCAGATTTTTAATGTAGGATCTACATAACCATCAGTGGAAAAGTACACACAAGAGAAATTAAATCAAAGGTTGGTGTAATGACAGTGACAGTCAGGCTCAGTGGATATGATTCTTTTTTTTAATCATTATTATTTTTATTATTATTATTATTTGATGAGTGAGGCTCGTCAAAAAGTTTAATTTCAAATGATACAATTTAACCTGCCAGAATGTTTCACCAAATCAAATCACGCTACATGGCTTGCTGAAGGGCCCCAATGATTATTTTAACAGCCCTCAGATCTTTCAAAAATCGTAATAACCCTACGTACTGCAGTTTCATAAATACATTTTATGCCTCCCGTAATTCACGAGAGAGCTTTGATGCGTTTTGTTAACCATAGCAACCCAAGCCTTCCTCGCTACTGCTAAAATAACGAGATGGATTCATAATAATTACGTTTTAGAAACAGGCGACGACACATTTTTGTCCCGGCTGTTTGAATGCAGTTTAATAATCACATTTAATGTGCTCACTGATTCCTTTGAAGGGTTTTGATTTGCAACCCTTTTCAGTGCAATAACCCGAGACACTCGTAAGAGTAATAACATGAATACAATGATTTTAAGCTTACGATAACAGTTTTAACCTTTTTTCGTCGATAAAGTTATCTGCCCACTCCTCCCGTGTCACTAATAAATTCATAGCTGCATTTTTAAAAGCTCATCCATCACTATGACACATACACATTACACAAATGATACTCAAAGTTACACGTGGGAAGCATCTTGCTCCATATCAGCCTGAGCAACTGAGCCAGCTTCTCCTAACACTCCTGCAACGTAACCGAAATGGTATGGAGAGGCAAAACTGCACTGGTCTCTGTAAAAAAATTGGGAAAACACTGAAAACAGTGTTGTCTCACACCATTTAGGATTTGTTCTCAGGATCTGACAAGAATGGTAGCAGTTATTAAACAGAAATACCCATACCCAGGCAAATCTCTGTTTCCATTCCATGTGTATTATATTATATCCATGTGCTTTTATAATACCAAGTACTCTGAATATACAGTACTGTACAAAGGTTATAGGCAGTATATGAAAATGATGTTCAAATGATCTTCATGTTGGTGCAAAACTATCATGTCTGTCAAAGTGTCTCAGCTTTACCATTTGGAAACCTCCGCTAAAGTCACCCCAGTATTTCCAGCAACCACCCAATACACCCCTGTTCTCTGACTCGACCACTACCCCACCTATGATTACTCAATAATTCTTTGACTTTTTAAAACTAAATCAGCTAATTCATTGTAATTAATTATTTACACGCAAGGAGTCGAGCTGTCCAACAAGATACCAGTACTTTTTTGGAGAAAGCGGAGGAAATTCTGAATTTTCATACGTTCTACTGTTAAATTGTGTTTTTTGTTCTGAGCACATATACCCTTACTACTTATAAATAGTTTTAAATGTTTCCTTTAACTGCCTAAAACTTTTGCACAGTACTGCATGTAGGCCTACCTAATATGCAGTGCATTATAGAAATACTGGTAACAAGATGTCGATTTAATTAATTTTATGTAGAATCCTTCACGTGCTTAATGAAGATTTACCAGCGAGATCAGAGAATCAAAGATGGACGTAACACCATTTACTGTTATTGTCATGGTAGGATATTATTATTTTATTACACAGCATTATTAAGAGATGTGCAGGAAAGGTGAAATATAATGATATAATGATTAGAAGGGAATTTACTGTGTGATTCCAGCAGGCCTGCTACTGGAGAGGAGTCAGTCCAGATGTTGTTTACTCAGTGCAGACCCATCCTCCTTTCAGCTGATAAATATACACCCCCAACTCCCAATCTTAAAAAATAAATAGGCCCCTTATTTTCACTCTGGGGACGCAATTACCCCATATTTAATTTTGGCTAAATAAATACCCTGCGGTTAACTCTCGCTCCCCTGCAGACGTCTCCGTCACGTGTTCAAAGCAGGTGCTACCCAGCGTCTGATTCTCGGCCAGGCGCTCGCCCTTCCTCGAAATCTTAAAAGGACCCCATGAGGGTGGCAGTGAGACAGGGACCGCTCGTCCCGCTAATTTTAATCAATTGTCGCCCAATGATGAGTGTCTTTTTCGCGTCGGTCCGTTGTGTCGGACACACGGGTCAAAGGAGCTGTTATCGGCCATCATTCAGAAAGCATTTATAAATGGACGCACATCCAAAATGAGCCTGGCCGGTCTCCCTGATAAATAACTCTGCCATGTGGGGGGGGGGGGGGGGGGGGGGGCGAGGGAGCGACCTGGGGTGGCATCTTATTTCTGGTCAGTTTCAATTCAAATTGATGCATATTTGACGTGATTTGCGTCGTCAAAGACTACTCTGTGTACAGCATCTAGATATTTCTACATGCATCTTGTGATTCTACACAGAGGAGGGATTGTTGTTTTCCTGGAGCCCCACTCAAACAGTCACTTCAGGGCACCCCCCCCCCCCTTAGATTGTTCAAAAACTAAATAAACAGCTAGCAAGTAAAGTCAGAAGAAGTCAGTTCATATTTAGCTAACTGGTTAAGCAGAACATACTGCTTCAGTATCTCCTAAATAAGTGGCTATTTCATAATTAGTATAGTAACCTCAGGGTCCCCACAAAAATGCATGACTTGTGTGGTGGTAAACACCACTTCTGATTCTATATCGGTCGTTGTTAAGTCAGGTTATCCTTGAGAGACTTCCTGATACTGGTCTGTGGGTCTGCGTGTGCAAAAGAGTCATCAATGACCTTGTAGGGACGCATGTTTTGATGGCACTGGAGCAGCGGAGAGACTCTGGCAGGCAGGAGGCCAAGCGTGGGGGCCTTGATATTCAGCCGCGGTGTCGAGCGCAAAAGACTGCAGCTACTGGCTCATTTGGAGGCAGCTGTCGCCGGTGGTGACAGGCGAGGGGGCACGGAGAGCCTGGTCTCTCTGCCGCCACCAGGACCTCAGAGAGGCCGTCCTGCTTAGTGACCTGCATCCGATTCTCTCTCTCCCCCTTCTTCTCCTCCTGCCTCCTTCCTTCCCCTGCTATCTACAGTAACTTAATATCCTAGGCATCATTTTAGATCACTGTGCCGCCTGGTTCTATGACAGCCATTCATTTCCCAGCATCCCCATGCGAGGCCCAGATCAGCAGTGGAGGGAAACATCTTGTTTCTCTACTGAATGTTGGGGCTACACCGGCCTCCGATTGGCTGGGTTTTGTGGGCGGGGTGACAGGAAGCTGCCCCCCTCAGACCTCTTCTGAGTAAATGGCTTTGCCAGGCAAGGATCCCTCTTTGTCGGAGCGAGGATTGTTCACTGGTGCGTGCTATCCCACGTTCTTAATGCTGCTTTTTCTGTTCCGTCATTATTGAAGTGCTGTTGTTTAAATTTGGTTATGTAACTTCTCATTGACCGTGTTGCCAAACTGGCATATTTGAGGTAATTGCCTGAGGGGGCCTCCCTTTAAGCTGAGTGCATGCACTGAAACTCTTTATGCCTAAGTGTACGGTAGCTTGCTCTGGCACAAAACCCCCCCTCCCTCCGTCTCTCCACATCTCACTTCTTCTCCTTCTCCTTCTTTTTATCCGCAAGCTACAAATTTGCTTTAATAACGTGACAACTGTAAATGGATTTAGTGAAAACAGACATTTCGATATCGTTAAGTTATGCGTAAGCTTATGTGGGAGTATTAACGGCAGTGATAGCCTCTGTAGGAAGCTTCTCTTTCCCATAATAGGACGAGTCTTTGCCCGGTTCAAATTGAAAGTTTTGCATTTTTAGGTCCCACACGCAAGGGTCCATGTGGGATTTCGGAACCCAGAATGCTAATCTGCTAATGTCTGATGCTAACATGCTAATGTCTGGTGCTAACATGCTAATGTCTGGTGCTAACATGCTAATGTCTGATGCACATGCACATTTTCTCTATCTTGAATCATACACTGTTGCCTCACCCCCAAAAAAGTAGTCTCTCAGACACATCCCTGCCCCCCTATGGCCTGCCATCCTGGGTTCTTCTAGATTTTAATAAATAGCCATTAATATAGCTTGGAGCGAATAATTGCCCTTAATAAGTAGGTGTCCAGAGAGGCTGTAGCAGTGAAGAATGGCTCCTTTCAGGCCCAGCAGAGGTTGGAGAGCAGCCAGGCTGGGAAGGGGGCGCCTGCCCGCCCCTGAGACGCGGATCGGCACGCCACAGAGAAACACGGGGGGAGCGGGGGCCGCATCCCGGACCCGGTGACGCACCGCGCAGTCCCCGCGCATGACGCAGCCGATGATGAATCGCTTTAAGACTGCGACTTTGCATTTAACTGGGAACTGGAAGGGCAGGATAACTTTAACTGTTTGTTGCAATGGTCCTCACCATGAACTGTTATTTTGCTGCCGTTTTTGCGAACTGATCCAGCTATCCTGCACACAGTAAGAAATGTCACTAAACTAATGGTTAGGCAGTTATTATTATTTTGATTAATATTATTTATTGGAAATGAGCTAGGTAGGGAAATTTCATTCCCGCATCAGCAATCGCTGAGTAATTGAGTTTGGAGCCTACAAATTACTGAAGATCAACCAGAGCCATGTCACATGTCAAAACATCACAGCCAGACCTGGCAATATGATGTAAAAATTGATTAAAACTCACTCAAGCCCTGAATAGATTATTAATGAAGTATCAATCAAAATGGCTAACTAACTGGCGTCACTGGAGCTTGAAGGTGTTTTGTTTACAGAGACTACAGCATTACAGTTTGTCTCACGTTGTGGGCACAGGGGAGGCGAGTTTTAGCAAAACATCACGTCCACGAAACGGCAGGTGGCAGCGGAATACGGAGAGCCAGTGGGAGGCACGGCAACGGCGCATGTCTAGGTTTGACTGACATGTCATGTTGCCATGGTGACCGATCACCAGCTCTGTGCACACTAGTGCATGGATTTGGGGCTGGGGATGGGAAGGGGTGAGGGTGGGGTGCTGAAGATGAGAGTGATGGAGTTTGGAGAAAGCAGGCCCCAGAAAAAGTGCTTCAGGCTGTGTTTTCTGCCAATAATACAGGTTTTTAGTCAGTTGTCTTAAAGGGGCCTTGACCCCCTTTTTTCTGTTGGCTGTTTCTTCCCACAATAAAGCCCTTTTGTTGGGGTAACCCTTACTCCCAGCAGCACTGTCCTATCCCCCAGAGACTTTGAAATCCATTTCTGGCAGGTGTTTTCTCCTCTCACCTCTTTCTTAGAAGATTTTGAAGCACCAGCCCCAACCCCCTCAACCACGGCTTTGCTGAATCACCACGTTCCGCTATAGACATCCCAGGATTAGCTCACATGATAATGTGCGCGTTATTTTGCTGGACAGAGGCCTGCCACCAAACAGCATCGTATCCCCTTGTGTCATTAATTAGCTGCTGTTGTCTCCGAGCTGTACTCGTGCTCGCAGTGCGTGTACATTAAGGGGGAGTAAGTCAAGCCTGTAAGACTCGAACTTGTGGGGAAGTGTGAATGGGAGCATGTTACAGGGAAGGGCTTTTTATTCAGGATGCAGAGAGGTGGGTGGAGCAGGAACGGAAATCGGCATAGCAGAAAAACAGGTGGTGGGTCTCGCTGGGGCCAAAACACGCCCCTACCTCAGGGTGGTGTTCCTGGATGGTCCATGCCAAGCATCAGAATGGTGTTACCAATCCACCATTATGATCAATGTGAGGTGTGGCTCTCTGGGTTAGAACTCTGTGCTCCGGGGCCTGCCTGATCCTGCTTTCGCAAATGCATCACTTTGGATAAAAGTGTCTGCTAAATGCATGAAATTTAAATAAGAAGAGATGAGCTTGTTGGGTTTGCACAGGTCTCACGGCAGCTATGATACATGGATTATGTATATGAAGTGTGATTGTGGTAGAAATTATAAACCTCCCTGCGGCAATAATCAGCAACAAATAACGCTTACTCTGTTCTGTGATGTAATAAAATGAACACTTGGATCGCTGTTGGCAGTCACTGTCAGCACAGCACCCAGAGAACCATGTGCGACTACCCCAAAAGGACTCTTTACCTTAAAAAAAGAAAATAAAAAAGAAAAACTGCAGCACTGATAATGTATGGAAGATTGTTAATGACAAACATAGAAATCAGAAGAGCAGCTCTACTTTAATGTAAATGTTATAAAGAAATATTATAATATTATAAAAATATTATAAAGATGGCTTGAAAAATTTTAACTTATCGATTGGTGACAGGCAATCAAAGACAGATGCGCTAGTGTTTACGCTGTGATTTGAAGAGCTTATGAATGTTCATTCTCTCGTCTTTCGTGCATCGTTGGCTGGCCCCTTAGTGACACCACGGATGTCGCACTGCTGTTCTCATGCCCCTAAACTTCTCGAACCATCATTCTGAACATTCTTGCCTTTCTTAATCCAGCCCTGTCCAGCACAGTGAATGACCATTCCCTCTATGAAATTATAGCAATAACATTATAGCAATACATTTCTAAATAAGTAAATTTTTATGTTTCATTTTACTCTTCGTCTCTTTTTGGATGTCCTCCTCTCTGCTGTCAGCCTGCCTGCTCTTCACAACGCTGGACATCTCAGGGGTGTTGCTGGGGGTGGGCAGAGGGAGGTGACTGATGTGGATGCCCCTTGAATCGAAGTTTAACCGCTGTCCACGCATCCATCATCCCCTCCCACTTATCGAGCGCCCAGTTTGGCTATACCAGCGACCCCTTCGGCCGTCACGGCGCACCATAATTAGGCAGGAAAGACAAGCACGTGTCAGCCTTCTCCGTTCGCATGTGCCGGTAAACCTGTCACGATCTCTCCATGTTTTCAATTTTTATTTCCTGCTCATCCCAGGGTAAAGGAGGGAGGCAAACACAATCAACCCCCAACCTTCAGCTCTGGAAGGTCTCCAAGCATATCCCTGTCTTTCATTGCTCCACGCTGACCTCTACTGGCCGTGGAGGAAGGGCACGGTCACTGCTCGTCATTCTTAAAATGACGCTACACCAGCTGGGACACCTTGAAGTGCCGCCAGAGTAGCGTGCTGTGATCGGTACGTAATCTAGGAAGGATCAGAACTGTGTCAGTGGATTGATTGCCGTTGATGGTGTCCGGTGATTACACAAATTTATGACTGCTGTGCCCACTTGCCTGTCAAAATCCCCATCATCAGTGTTACATCTGACAGTCTTCAGTTTCCACCATAAACAGTGCAGAAGAAGGGAAATGAGTCAGAATACACAAGCTTAACAATTTGTGATTTCATTAATTATGTACACCATGCTGCTAATGAATGCTGTTTACTAATTAAACCTGAAATAATAGTCCACAGATAGTCTTGGACAAAAAATATACTAAACATAGATCCATGCACTCAGGACTGAGTAGTAACATAGCAAGTTACACCCAACTTATACCCAAAAATTGCATGTCAGACTACATTTTTTATTGACCTAACCCCAGGTTATATTTTTGCTTTTCTCTAAAATAAAATCCTGATAAAAACTACAGATCTGTATCTGAAAACACCGTGCAACCACAGGTTGTGATATATCTATCAAAAAACTAGCAAACGGACGGAGAACGTGAGACGAGGGGCCGCAGTGCCAGAAGCCGGCCGAGGCCTCGGAGGAGCCGTACGCCTCCAAAGAGCGATGGGAAGTAAGCAGTGGTAAATGTCAATAAATACATCAGGCTAAATGCCAGCGCGTTTCGCACAAATGTCAGTCCAGGTTTATTTTGGCTGTTTATTAATCATATACGCTCTGAAATGACCCGATACGAAGAAGGCACATGCAAAAAACGCAGCCGGGGCCACCCAGAGCTTGCCGAATCGACGACACCCAGCGGCTCATATCCGTTACCATTCGGAGCACGGCTAGACACTCGCCTCCACACGCGTGTTAATACCAAGGTGTGCTTCTTTTGGCTGGGCTCAGATAGCACCCAGAACGACGAGACGTGAAGCGGTCGATGATGATGCATTTGCCCTCTCTCCGAAGCAGAATGCTGCTGAAACACGTCTCACTCCTGTCATTGCAGGACCGATTTCCTTAAATGCCAGTCGACTTTTAATAAACTCCATGTGGTGTTTACAGATTCAGAGGCCTAGGCCTTGTGTACAGGAAATCCAAAGCTCAGACATAAAGTGATGCGTAAATAAATGATGAAAATGTGGACAATGTAGATGATCTTCTTTGGCCCGCTGTGACCTGGCTCAGGATCAGCAGCTGAAAAATGGATAAATAATATGAACAAAGTCAATACAAACACACTGGGCAGATCAATGATCATTAAAGCTAGGACTATTCATACAATTTTATTTTGGAGTTAAATTAACAATTCATTAATCGCCCTACAAAACTCACAATTCATAAGGATCAAGACCCTGACATTTTACGCTTCTTTTAAGATGAGATCAGTTAACATTACTAAAGCTGACATTTTTTTTTAGGTAGTAGTTTTAGAAGATCCTTTGCGATGCACAGCTCTCCATCACCAGTGCTACGAAACACTCAATATTTGAGTGAGATGCAGTCCCATAATGGCAGGCGATGTTTACAATCACGTCATACTGTGCTAAACATTTTGTATATTATTTTTTAACAGATGCGTTTATCAAAGGGATAGTTCCAGGTGGGGATTAACCCTTTTGCCGTGATAATTTCCCCATGTGAAATTTGCCTACCATTTAATGATGCTCTGGGGTCAGATTGACCCCAAACAAGGGATAGGGGTTAAGGGCCTTGCTCAAACACCCAATGGTGAACCAACTCCATGGACCCTGAGATTTGGACCTTCAACCAGGCATAGAATCCTAACCTACTAAGCCTCACAAAATCCCCATAAAAATCTCCCAATAAAAAAAAGCTGCAAACAGAGAGCCCAAAGAGACTTCCTTTATGCTACATTCCGGGATCACTGAACTGACGGTTTGTAGGACTGATGATTGCAGAAGAACTGCAATGCAATTTTATTTATATAGCACATTATCACAGCATTACATTGTCTCAATGCACTTTACATTTTCTCTGCCACATAAAGACCCCCCAGTGAGCAAGTCAAAGGTGACAGTGGCAAGGAAAAACTCCCGAGGAGGAAGAAACCTTGGGAGGAACCAGACCCAAAGGGGGAACTCCTCCTGGGGTCGGCAGAGGAGTCAATCAAACAAAACTGAACAAACCGAACAAAACAAGATGACAGAACTAAGTTTATACAGAACATGTGTTGAAATTTCTGTCTCCAGGGGCAGACGGGTGCTGGCTCAGGGTGCTTGATTCTTGATGGCAAGATCAACAGTGGTACAGCAGCAGGGAAGGAAGGAGAGGCATCGCTGGAGCAAAGGGCAGGCAGGCAGGAGGGGAGTTGCCGGAAGTAGAGTTAGTGGTGTTGCAGACAGCAGAGTAGGTGGAAAATCTTCAAACGCATGGGTCTCCAGGCAGCACACCCCAGAAGCGGTGGGGGGGGAGTAAGAAAATAGCACATTAGCCAGAGTTGAGGAAACTAGAGGCAGTGCAAACAAGTGGTTGAGTGCAATATCCATCTAGGCTCCAGCAGATATGGCTATAGCAGTATGAAAAAGAGGGAGAGACAGGTGGGCACACAGGCATGGGGAGTCCCTGAACATCAGCACTCTAGTGTGAAGCTAGAAACTCTCCCATTAAAGCCTACAGCATTACCTAGAGAGCCAGGCTCCCTGTGGGACTCAAACCCACTACCATCAGGTCACAAGCTTTCCTCATTAAACTTTCTGCTGCCTTCCATCTACCAAGGAATCCACCTGTGCCCGTGTGACTGTTAATAATGTATCTCTGCGGGGTTTAGGGAAACAGGCGTTAGCTGCCCACGTAAGGATCTTTTCTAATGGGCTACAACTAAGGCGACCTGCATCGCTGAAGGGGACTTATTCCAGAATTTGGCCTT
This sequence comes from Petrocephalus schoutedeni, assembly GCA_026780765.1. Lineage (NCBI taxonomy): Eukaryota > Metazoa > Chordata > Actinopteri > Osteoglossiformes > Mormyridae > Petrocephalus > Petrocephalus schoutedeni. Next base: position 45,751,950 of record JAODKL010000001.1, on the reverse strand, counting down.
AGTGCAGCAAATTCTGTTTTGGGAGCTCGCTCTCACACACAACATTTAGGTCGTATTCTGGGCTTCTTTTTCGCCTTATCATAAGATGGACTTTAATTCACGCAGAGGGCCTGACCTTATCATTAGCCAATGATATGATTTGAATTGGTGAGTGACATGGAACAGTACACTCACTGGGCCAATCAGCTTTCATCTGGGACCAGTGCCCATGTGACCTTGTCACAGTTTATACCCCTGGTTTATTGAGAAGCTGAAAGTTAGAGAGCAGCCGGTAAGTTCCGGTAAGGACATCATCTCCCGTGTTTTAATGAAAATACCTGAGACCGCTTCATAGAAGGCTGTCAGGAGCAAAAGTGATTCTGTGAAAAGAAACCTCACGATTTTGCTGAGGACATAAACGTACAGGATTACCATAAAGCCTGGGACATTACGCAGAGTTCTCAATTTCTGATGAATATAGTTAAATATCCCCTGAATACGTAGGTCATTATTTGGTGATTAAAATGAAGCGATGGCCATTTTGGGGGGAATATTCACCTTTACGATCACTATGCTTTGTCTTTTTAAGGAATTAACTTGCGAGCTGCAATCTTTGAGCCAGATATCGCAGAGGGACTTACTGGTGGTCCATGGGCATTGCACACTGGATCCCGCTGAGATCAGCAGTTTTACCGCAGTTTGCTGTGGAACCATGAGAGCCTGAATGTGTAAATTCAACACTTGGTGGTTCAGTGTTTAAAGGAAAGGCCTCATTGTCAAAGGGGAGCAATTCCACACAAAATGTCACAGACTGGCCACATTCCAGTGAAGGTAAAAATGTGTTCACCTCCCTCTGCCCCTCCAATGTGGTTCAGTCCAGTCAATCAGGCAGTGTCTTTTCACTTCTCTGCACTGCTCAATGGTTCAGTCCGTCCGGGGAATGTGTTTCAGCCAAGCGCAATGACTGAGTAAAATGAGGCACTGCCCAAATCAGTGAAAAGGGCAGAATTTCAAACCACTGTCAGTTAGATACCGCGGCAGTTTGCATTTGATTTTCCTGACACAGTTTAATGATAATGAAAGCCCTTGTGAGAAATGAAATATAATGTTGGGTCCAGACATAGCATTAACCTCAACATCTGACACAATTTCACTAATAAAAACAACATGAGTAAATATTGTAAAAAATGGGAGACAGCTTATTAACGCGGATTCCGAGCAGAGGCAGTTGCATGAATGATATATACACAAGCTACAATTGTAAAAAGATGAGTATCAGGGCAGGGAGTGGGGGTGCAGGGCATGACTGTAATAATGAGGCTGTGTGATTAGTATCAAAGGCCTGAATAAATTATTACTGATGTGGCATTTTCTCCCCAGTCTTTCAGTTATTCTTGATTTATTGGCGAGATGTGCGAAGACTGGAAGGGCAGCGCATCGAGCTTTCGGATGACGTGTGTTAGAAATGGCAGCTATCGCTTAGTGCCTGCCGGCCTTGGGTGGGACAGGTGTGTTGATACTGGCGAGTAAATCACGCTGATGGAGAGCATTGGGGGCGGGGGTGGGGGCTCCGATCTCCGTGATCTTGTCTGCCCGGTTGTGAACTCCGAGGTAGGAGTCAGACGCAGTACTTATCTTCACCGGTCAGGCGTGTAGGAGTTTTGAATAATAGCCTTTAGTTGCGGTGAAATATGAAATATGAAATGCGGGCAGAGGGAAGAATGACGGACTTTTATGGTTTTTCATTAAAACCTTTGAGACATTGGCCTTTGCCGACTGGGAGTGTGTGCAGCCGCTGAGCTTTCTAGCTTTTTTCTTTCCAAAATCGCTAATTCAGTCTTTCTTTTCTCTGTTCTTCTCTTTCTCCTCGCCCCTGACGTGCTTAAATCTTCACACCCCTTCACCTAATGGCGCCCCTTATCTCCGGACTAATCCTCTGAATGCTGAAAATTGGTTTTGCCTCATCATCCCGACCACGCTTGACAGGTAAGAAAAAAGAAACTGGCTTTATATTTAAGCTCTGCCTAAGCGCCTTCTTCATCGCTCTGCATTTCTTTGTTTCTGTTTTCTGATTTTCCTGATGGTGTGTCCCCGCTGTGAAAGTTAGAGCAGCGACCTTGTGCTTTGGCATTATTACAGTCTCATTGAAGCGTGACACCTTTTATGTGAAGCCCTATGGCACCACGAGTGGCCCTAGTCCAGGTCACCGTCAAAAGTTTGGGCTCCTCAGCTTGGGCTCCTGCAGATGTTTCCTGTAACAGAAATTGATTTTTTTTAAGAAAAAAGATTTGCATTTCTTTGCCAGAAAGGGGATAACCATCTTTTAATGACATACTGATTATTTGTATAAAAGCAAACAAACTAATTAATTTATTAATTGCACATCGACTGGGAAATGAGAACCTGCAGACAACAAAAAACCACCTCAAATGCACAGAACATTCTGGCAAACAGTCTTGTGATACAGTAAATGCACAACGATGACACTAACAAACGGGGGTCTGACATAAATCCACAAGACCCCCCAAGAATCGATTGGATGTCACTTATATCTCCCCCAAAGCCAGTGGGATGTAAGTCATTGCTTCCCCTAATGAAGGTTTTGCTTTTGCCGGTCTGAAGCATTTGGTCTTTTTCAGACGCACCGCAGGAACCAAGATGCTGGTTTTGGTCCCCGCGGTCAGATGTTTCTAGCTGAACTTTAAAGAAAAGATCCCAATTTTGTGGGCAGTCTCCAATCCCAGCTGAGTATTGATCTGACCTGATCTGAGGTCAGCGGATAGCCATGGTGAACATTATGGTGTCTTTTTCGACCAGAATGCATCATTCCCAGCTCGCATGACCGTGAATGCAGTTTAAAAACCTGCTCTGACTCTGCAAAATTGACATCATCTCATCACATCCGGGTGGCCCTCCTACCTTCATCCACGGACATGCTGCTTGGCTGGATTAGTGTCTCTAAACGTCCATCGGCATCTGAGTGATGGTCTGGCATGCTGCCTTCCTCGCTCACATGGGCCCTGGATCACTGTCACCCTTAGATACGCCGGTCACGGGGCAGGTGTAAGCGGTCTGCTGAAGGAAAGTCGCATGTCGATTACTGTCCAGGAAGTGTGGACCCCACACACCAGTACTGTCAAGCCTTTGAAAACATTTTTTACATTTACATTTATTTAGCAGACGCTTTTATCCAAAGCAGCATACATTTTTGTGGGGTCAGACCGTCCCCCGGAGTATCTGCCGATTAAGGGCCTTACTGAATGAAAGCCCTTGTGAGAAATGAAATATAATGTTGGGTCCAGATATAACCAGAGCCAGCCCAAGGCATAAGCAGCCGCTTGGGGCCTCCATGGCACCAGGGGGCCCCCAAGAGCGCTTGGAATGTCAAGATATCTTGATTTAAGTGGTGGGGGGGTGCAAATCAAATTCTGCATAGAGCCCCATAAAGGCTCGGGACATAACAGAAACCCTAACAACTGACACAATTTCACTAATAAAAACAACATGAGTAAATCACTCTGCCGACGCCAGGGTTTGGACCAACAATCTTACAATCACACTGTCGGAATCCAGTGAGGTTTCTCTCATGACCTCTTTTGGTTTTGCTATAAGGTTATTAGTCCCCCCTTTATATATATTATCATTTCCACAAGCCCAGTATGGATAAACCACCATTAGGAAAGATGACCATCCATTCCTGCACCCCGGTAGAGATGTTCCACAGTATGCCTCCAAGGTCCTTACATATCCTGGCAGGCAGGATTTTAATAGATAAATGTCAGCATTGTAAGCAGCTGTGGTGTGACTGTAATATGCATGTGTTTGCATTGAAAATGTTAGCGTTGAGCGTTTCGCAGTGCCGTCAGTCTGTCGAAGGCCATATGTTTCGATCTGCTGAGAACATTTATCTCCAGGGGAATCTGTGATCCTCCGCAGCAGGAACCTTCATGGTGTTGCGGTTTTCTTCTGGTGCTTTCGCGGTATCCATGACACCGGAGTCACTGTTTGTTTTTTGTTTTTTTTACTATTTTTATGCACAAGGGTTCTTTCTATTTCTATGACAGCATCGCCGGGGAATTAAAATGAAACGGAATGTATCTCAGTGGCCGGTGACGTGCTCACCAGCTCCTCTCCTGTTGCTGCGATGGTCAATGTGCACTTCATAGCTTGCTAAGCCCTCTAGCAAATTGGCTTTCTATCTGAGGGCGGGATCAGACATACGGATACCAAACACGGCTGGAACACTGAAAATATGGCCAGTGGGCTTTGCAACCATAGTAAGAAAAAAAAATCATATCTAAGGAAGCAGGAGCTTGCTTTCTAAGCCAAGAAGAAGCTCCTCAAACCTAATCCCTCATTTTCCCGCCGTTTTATGGACCACTGTGTACCTGGCTTCCCTCCATTTTGCCATTTCAGCTGCTGTACACCCCTAAGGTCGAGTTTCTTAATGGGACCCATGTTTTTACCATCAGAGCCATTCTGTTTGTACGACAGTAGGTTTTGTTAACTGTCTGACTAATGTTCTTACGTGCGATTATTCCAGGCAGCCCTAGCAGAGCCTCTGAAGTTATTGACCTCCGTTTTCGGCTGCGTGCCGTCTTTGAACGCATCGGAAAGGCTGTAAACAATGGAAACGAAAGAGTGCATTGATCCATATTGGTTTATAGCACTTGTAAAGTCTTGTAAGTGTTCAAAAGACACAAGCAAAGCGCTTCAGGTTGTAACAGGACCTGTAAGGGCCTTCGCTAATGTTCTTTGAGTTCTCAGTGTTCTTCTACAAAACAGGGAATTATTCATTGCATGTGGAGATGAGACGGGGAGATTAGGGATATTCTGGAAGGTTCTGCACACAGACGTGCACACATACTAATACAGCAAGGGCAGGTTTGCTGTTTCTGGGGCCCAACACAAGAAGTTCAACCCCGGCAGTGTCGTAACTGTTTGTGGCCAGCAGGAGGCTCCCAAACCTCAGGGGCCCCATGGGTGGTGGTAAACACTGCTGCTGAATAATAGCATGATTATTAGTCAGTATATCATTATTATTATTATTATTATTATTATTATTATTATTATTATTATTACTATTATTCACAGCATTTCACCATTTCAATGATGACTGTATTTGCAATTTTTAAATTATTCAGTTGTGACCAGCACAATGTTGCTTAATATGCTCACCGGTAAAATATTAGTGAAGACCATGCATACATTCTGACTCACATGTGTGAGCTTGGGGTTGGGGGAGGTGGAGTAAGGTCGGGACCAAGGGACCAGGACAGGGGACACTGATAAATTCAGATGGCAGAATCTGCATATGTTTCATCCTCACTAAATTTACATTGTCATTGGCTCGTGGTGATTAATAGTACAAGTCGAATCAATTAGATTCTCTGTAGTACACCTAGCAGTTAATTTTATTGACATTAAGCATTTCCATGCAAATATGAAATTATAACCTTGGCTCACTTTGGTTTTTAGCCTCTGTAAACACTAAATAAGCAGAAATGTTTCTGAGGCGTAAGCAAGCTGCCAGTGGGTCTTGGTATGCTAACATTCAGCTGTCTTCATGCGAGCACACAGACGGCTCTGTAATACAAATGAGGCCAGGGTCCAGGGTCCAGCAGAATGTTAAATGTGATCTCTGTCCCATTCACCCTGTAGATGCTGCTGGTGCAAGAAGGACCATAGAACCGCATTCGGGGGCTTTATCTCCACCTCGGGAATCGAGGCGGGATCCCCCGGTGCATCATAAAGAGCGGGCCAGCATGCGGGCACACGCGCATGTGTGGACGACACGTGCCGAAGTACGAATATGCGATCACGTGTACTAGAGTGCACAGCTCGCCGGCTTAATAA
>JAODKL010000001.1:45702428-45717035 GCA_026780765.1 Petrocephalus schoutedeni | reverse complement strand
CTGCGACAGGAGTGAGCTCGCTGCTGTTTCCATGGCGAATGTTTGTTAGGCCTGGCTGGAGATTAAAAACAGCAGCCATTACAGGGTAAACTCCACCCCCTTCAGATTTGATGACGTGTTTTCACTTTCAGAAAGTGTTATTTGCATATTTTCTCTTTCTGTCTATGAGTTAGACCAAAAAGTCCCCGCATGACACTTTGTGGCCAATAGTGGGCTCCCAGACCTCTGGGGACCCCATACAAAAGTGTGGCGTGAGTGGTGGTAAACACCACAATCAATTAGACCCTGGCTGCTCTTGTCCAGAGCTCCTGTGGTATCTCGGAAAAAATGCACTCACGCCTACTTAACCACTCCACAACCAAGTTGCGTTTAGTTTCGTTATGTCTGTTTTGCAGAGGATTGTAATGAGGAACTAAAATATCAAAGGGATCACACCCTCCTAGGGGGTTTTTCCGCCACACGAAGTTTGTAGTATGCTGTAGTATGCAGCTGGACAATGTATATTAAATTTAACATTGCATGTTATGCACAGGCAGTTCTTACATCGCTAGTGAGTTACATTAAGATCATAGTTTTTCTTACTTTCGTTTTTATATAGATATTATGGACAGCGCAGGGCGTTAATGTTTTGCTAAAACATTTTTACTTTGGCATAGGCAAAAAGATTAGCTAAGTTTGCCGCTATAATGATTATTCTTTGCTTATATTCGACGTTCATAATCATTCTCACCCTTGCTATTTAAATCACTCCTAAACAGGTTTGTGAGAAATTTAACAAATTTTTTTATTTTATTTTAACTAACTTATAAATACCCCAATATTTATTACAAAAAAATCACATCACTATATCTGACTCTCCAATACCATGCTGCAGTATATTAAATAAAATAAAATACTTTTTAAATTTCTTGTGATACCATCCAGATCTTGTTGTACAGATCTGTTCTTCCAACTAGATCGCAATTATTATTTTTTACTTATTCCTGTTTTCTGAGTTTGTAACATTTTGTCAAGACTGCGGTCGCATTGTGTTTCAGAATCAGGCTATTTGCATAACCAATCGACAACGAAAGCATTTCGTTACGCCCCAAAGTACCAAAGAAGTACCAGAACTGGTTTGGCACTTTCAGTACCTGACTTTTTGGTACTGGTACTCGACCAGAAGCCAATGGAAAAGCAAAAGTACTGAAAGTACCAAACTTCGTGCGGTGGAAAAGCGCCCCAGACACCTACATGCTGAGACCTGGGCTGTGGAGATTGGGCTTTAATCGCCCTTTTCTGCATGAGCGCCCCGGCAAGGCTGCTAATGTCATAGACAATTCTGCGGCAATTGCTTTAGAACAAAAAGCAGAAATAAACAAAAATGAAAATACAGTTTGTGAGGGGAAGTGAAAACAGCTAAGATCAGTGCTTTATTAATAAAGGCCAAAATGAGCCTTAAATATAGGAAGCTTTCCCTTCTGAAGTAAGAGTTTTGCTGCTGCTGTTGTTGCTGTTATTAAGCATTAAGTACAGAGTACTTACTCTCAGGTGGGGCAGGAAGGTCTGAACCAAGGGTTTGGATCTCATCTTCCAGGTTGTCCTGTTGCCCAGCGTGGCAGCTCGGGCTATTTGATATGAGCGCTGCACCACAGATTCCACAAGCTCCGCCTTTGTTCTGCATTAGCCCCGCCTTTGATAAACAGTGCAGCAGTATGTGGGGGGGGGGGGGGCGGAGCCACCATGTGAGGTCATGAGAGGCCCGCTGAGAGCCACAGAACCGGCCCCATGATGAAGACAAGCCGCCGCTTCGACAGGAGGGGTGGGAACAAAGGTGTGGAGCACTGCTAGACCCAGGTTGCTGTGGAAACGGAAGATGTCGAAAGTCCACGGAACATACGATGCTTTAAAAGGTGAAAGATTCACTCAGCGGACAGGTCCTCCTTAGCACATAATTTATTAATGGTGCCTCCAGGAATAGCACAGAGCTGGAGACCTGCTCCTCTGACCAGTACGGCACCTGCCACTGGCACAGCTACGGGACATGCAAGCCATGCAAAGAATGAGTCACTGCGCACTGTACATCTGTAGACATGCTAACAGAAAATGATAAACACAGTGCCATCTATTTTAAAAAGAGAAAAAATACCTAGCTAAGGGTAAGAGATGGACCATCACTGTTTGCCAGCTTATTATTATAGGAACACCTTACCCTCAAAATCAATTATTCAATAGGTGAACCAGTATTATGCCTATATTTCACTGGACGCTGTGTTCCACTTCTGCTGGATTTTTGGCTTCTGAAGATGATGGAGGTGCGAGATCCCCCCCCCACATACACACACACACACATACAACCCTGCTTGTAAGCAGTTTGGCATTCCAGCATTCTCCAGACGGGGGTCGGATGGGGTGTTGAGGGGAACATTTAACGTGCTTTCACACCTGAGCATTGTGTTTTGGCCCTATTACCCCCTGAGCTGGTCCCTCGGATCATGGTTAATGCAGCTGGAAAATTCTGGAAGGAGGGAGCACATTTTGCCGCCTCCCATCTCCTCCAACACCCCTGTCAAGATTCTGCCCAGGCTGGCTTTTTTGTGAGCTGCACATGCTCTAAGTGGCTTTCTTTCTTTCGGTCCAGTCGCCTGGAAACTCTTGGGGCGTCATCATGAACACAAGAGGCTCTACGCTCACAGTGGAGGCGGTATCCCGGCATTAGGGCAGAATGCCCTCCCTCCACCCCTTCAGAATTTATCGGTTTCTAGCTGCCAAACCACAGTTCAGGTCCCACCAGCACTGTGTTCACAATTAGTGGGTCAAGACCATGTAAATATTTAATCAGTCAAGTTCAAATAAGATTAATTTTGTTTTGTTCAATTTTATTATTTGTCTGAATAAGTAAATATAAGACAGAACTCCATTAACGCTGTTTGTTGATGCGGCACGCTAGATACGGAACTACGCGCGACATATATCGACAGCTCAAATACGTGCTTCTCAGCATGATTGATGATGGACTTTTTAATTAATTTTCAAGTGCGGTGAAAATGTAATTTCATATTCACAAACTCCAAATCAAACATGTAAATCTCTGAGAGGCCCCCTTTCCTCAGTTTTTAATTATTTGTGAGAAGTATGGTCTATTCACTTTAAATGACTCATTTTTTCTGTATTACTGACAGGTTTTTATTTTATTTAATTTTTTGACCCTGATAAATTGCCTTCATTGGGTACCCAGGGCTATTCTTTTATCTGTAAAATTGATTTCAATAGTTCCACATGGGTCATTATGATGGTCAACAGGCTCAAATCCAATTGGTCGATCCTGCAGGAAGTTGTCACCCTTGACGGCTGTGGGACCCTGGCATGTTGGGGCTCGTGCACGTGTATGAGCTGGTGTTCTGCGTGCGTGCACGCGCTCTAACTGTTTGCACATCAGGCCACGGCTGCATGTGGATTTAGTTCCCGCGGTTTGCCTGTGGGAAACTGAAGTGGACGCAGCTCGCTGTGGTGACATGCAAATACAGTACAAGCATTACCATCATCCGCCACGGAGACAAGCAGCTGCACTCAGAAGGCCTGTTTATCTGCCATCCATCCATCCATCCATCCAGCAGCACAAGCAGCAGGACATCACTGGCATTGTTTCAGCTGGTGGGAGCCTCAGCCATTGTCGCTGTGCCTCTGCCAAGCCGGGCGTCTCCATTTCATGTTTATTTATGTCTAAGTTACTGTGTGTTTCTATCTAATACTCAAGTGATGTGCAGTGAGACAATGTACGTCCCACCCATTTTTCCGGGGGGGGGGGGGGGGGGGGGGCTGTTCCCTGGACCTCCGTCTCCCTGCGGTGACGTGGCGGAATGCCGGAGCGGCAGGTTTCAGCCCCTGACTGGCATTTTTAATAAAGCTGGCTGCTTTCTCAGGCCCTGCACAATATCGCACCTCATCCAGCCGTCTGATGCTCTCTTTAATGTTTTCATGTTTTTCTTCCTTTTTTGTCCTCAGTGCCCGGAGTGACTTCATAATTTTTTTATTTGCACGTTTTTTATTTTATTGTTTTTTTTTCTTGAAGGAAGCTCTGGCAGGTGTCTGACCAAGGTTTCGGTGACAAACATTGACAAATCTGGGACCTCTTTTTGCCCCTCCCATTAAGATGGCGCACAGTGACCTTTGAACTTCTTCACGTGACACTTATTGGACGCTCACAACCCTGTGATGCACAATGCCCTGTGATGTCACCATCCCCACCAGGCAGGGCAATCTCTCACCAGCTCACTGTCCTCAGTTTGACCTCCCCGATTGGGCGGTACAGCCCCTAGTTATCTGTCCGGTGCACTTCTCTGCGTGTCTGAGTCTGGCATTGTAACCCATGGGGGTCAAACCCAGTAATGAGATTCTTGTTTGGTCATTTCTACATCTCTCCATAATCTCTCCTTAATAACTCTATTGTTCAGAATTTCCAGCTATTTCACCATGTATTCATGGAATATGTCTGATTCAAGTCCTGACTGCAATGGAATAATTAGCTGAGATAATTACTTTCCAATAGGGGCAATTAATCCAAGGGAATGGATGGGAATGAAATCCTGCAGACAGTGAGTGTCCCTGGATCCCCCCCCACCCCCCCCGCAAGCCCGGCCTGACCCTAACCTTTCATTAACAAGCATCCTCAAGGATCACAGTGCTGTGTTACACTCACCAGCTCCCTAGTCCTGTACCTCGCATGTCCCAAGTCGTTTCTTCACCTTAAATGTCTGGTTTGATACCTTTTCATCCGTTTCTGTTTGCCATTTGTTCAATTTCCGTGGCAGGAAATCCAAAGGGTAAGGCAGCATGACACGCGAACACCGTAACCTCCATCTGACTCTCCTGTGGAGCCTGTGTTTGCTCTCTGCAGCTGCTCGCTGCTTCGTGAAACATGTAATTTAAATGCCTTTTCTGGCTGGCTTCTCTAAATTGAATGGTGTGCAGTTTGGGTAGCCACATTGATATTAAGTGGCATTAACATGAAGTGCCTTTAGATGTTGTATATAAGCCAGTTTAAATGAATGTGGCAAGAGGCTATGATATCGTTGTGGGAATATTGTGAGTACATTTTTGTGTTTCCCCTGGCCTCTCTCACCATGCAACGTGATCTCACGTGAGGCTGCTCGATAACCGTGAACATCTTTGAAGGTAGACACCTATCTTGTAGGGGGTTGTGGTGAGCCTGGAGCCCATTCTGGGAAGGACAGGGTACAACACAGGGAGCATCTACATCCTAGATGGGATGCCAGTCCATCATAGGGAAAACTCCATCTATCAACGTTTAAACTCCAAGAGTGATACAAAGACATATATTAGTGTTATTCTTATGCCTTTGAACTGTGGGAGAAAATCAGAGTACCTGGAGGAAACTATCGTGAACACACTCTACGGACTCACTGCTAGGTTCACCGGCCCAATAGCACCCAGTCCAAATACTGCATAAACCCGGCTCGATAATCTTGCCTGAGAACGATGCTGCTTATCTTAAAATACTGCTTGTGCACACCGTCCTGTTGCAAGGTCCTGAGAGTTCAGTCCTTACTGAGCATGTCATTTCTGATGTCCCATTTTTATAAGCCCTTCAGCCTGTGTTTACCGCCTACGTCTTACAGATTATCATTTGGATTGCTCTCAGTTCTGATATTTCAACCCCTGCCTGTCTTTTAGATTTGTATTTTGGACTGTGTCTTGGTTTTGCCTTAATAAATCAATATGCACCCCGCACATGAGCCTCAATTCCATTCCTTACACACATACCCACAGCTGGGGGTAGGGTTTGAACCCACAACCCTGATGGTGCAAGGCTACAGTGCAAATCACTGAACCAAAGCACTGCTGGAAGAAACAAAAGAGATATTTATTATTTACAAGCAGGGAAACTAGGACACGCTCATAGTCATTTTGCACACCTACCTTTACCAGGGAGGAATAACTGGAAGAAACCCCGCGTCATTCTTTTGCACATCTTCAACAATGGAGGAATTAAACACAAAACTACCCTTTGCTTGCAGTAAAGGTGGCAATCCATCAGCCCCACAGATACCCATGCTAACGTTAGTGTCGTGCTAACGTTAGTGTCATGTTAACGATAAGCGTCTCTGCTTTCACAGCCCGCTGCTAACCCGAATCAGCGCTTTCTTTACGGATGCTCCAGGGGCTAGAATGACAGTTGAGAGAGACAGTGTCTCACATCCCACCTTTGTGGCTTCAAAGAGTCATGCATTTTTCTTAGCCAGTAGGGGGCAGCACTCCTCTGCCAGCTGATTAAGAGGTAACCTATCAGGCTTGTCAGAAAGCAGGCATCTTGTCAACCAACAGTGATTCATCCAGCAGGTCCGTGCCGCGATATCCCGTTGGCTGTCGGCGTGTTTGGCGTTCATCGCTATTTTAGGTGCCTCTGTTTTTCACACACTCTCTCTCTCACTCTCCCTCTCTCTCTCTTTCTCCCCCTTTCTCCATAATCCATTAATCCCCCCCAAGTAAAACATTCATAGTCGCAATGCATGCTACGACGCGTGAAATGATAACGCAGACCACCACAGAGGAACTATCTCTGCAACTTTTGGGTCCTGAAAGGCCCCCTCCCCTGCTGACTTACACTCTCTTATAGGTTTTTAAAATACGCTTTTTTGTTTTAAAAAAACCATCAGTAGATTTTTTAGCAGGCCTCTGAAGGTAAGATCTTGCACCCCGCCGGCGCTTCTGATCCTACTCAGAAAGCGAAAAGAAAAGAAAAAAGCAGAGTGGAGCATTTTGCTCTCAGGAAGCTGTTCCCAGGATCCCATCTTCACCCCTTTCTCACCCGCCCCCCACCCCCCCACTTATGACACCCTAATGGGAGATCAACACCCCCACTCGCATGGTCAGGTATGGATCCATACAGCACGCTGCGGGCTAAAGATAATGCATTATATGCGTGCACAGGCCTTTGCTCAATACATAACGTACTCAGGGTCCATTCATTCTCTTTCCAGCTGTGATGTTATTGAAAGATTTCAGCTGGTCATTCCCTATTGGCCGGCTGCACTAAGAGTCCTGCTTTTTTATTATATGTATTTCACATTTGTTTTATTGAAATTTGATCCATACTTATTTGATCCCCAAATCTATAAGGAGTTAGTAGCACCTACAGAAGAAAGTGAGCCATCCCTGACAAATTCCACATAGGGTGGCATGGCTGGGAATAATTCCTACTTGGGAATGTCTTGGGAATGCCCTCTGCGTCCACGTGGGGGTGGAGGTATGGGTTGGTGGTGATGAGGGCTGAACTTTCATTCCCAAAAACACAAAGTACAGTCCCCCGGGCTGGCACACAGAGGAAATTCCATCACTTGGTACTGTGGATTACGGCTTTGCATATTTGCAAAGCAAACAGCTGTATCCATGGCCGTGTGCGTGGTCATACGCTGCACCCATTTACGCCATCTGCTGTTTACTGAAGTGGCCAGAGATGCCCTTAGCTTCGCAGTTACGGGGTCAGATATACAACAGCAGCAGTATACTTTCTTAGTCTGCCGAATACGAATGACTGCGAATAAGCCACAGAGGCGGCGGCAGTAAATCAAACCACACAGGTTCTCAACAAGACCTCCTCAAGTGTCTCCGCAACTACTCGATGGATAGATTTCCCGGGTTAAAATGGTTTATATTGATGTCCCAGTTTCTCCAACCTAAATGTCAGGTGGCTGTGAGTCCTCCTTCCGGCACATGGGTCATTGTACTTTTCAGGAAGACACAGGCTCACTGGCCAAGCAAGGCTTTAGCTAGTCTTGTCAGTTCGGTACTAATTCTCCTAGCCTCCCCTGGTGTAAAAGCAAAGCTATTTACATCATGCACAAAAAACAGGGCTAATGATGAGAGCATATGGTTTCAGATGATGCAGGTCCATAAATGACTGAGGGGGAATCACTCCAAGGAGAGGGAGGTGACATGATGGTGCTGTAGATGGCCATTTGGTATGCATCCCTTGAAGTTTCTCAGAGATGCAATGTTTGCCATACACTTGCAAGTCATGCCTCCTTTCCCCAAATGTGACATTCCTTTAATTGAGACTAGACAAGGTGTGGATGATTCCAGCTACTGAATGATTAATACATGGAAGGAATCTCTGCTTAATGGATGGAAACAGGCTCATGTCTCTACTAGAAGCTTTTTTATTTTTTCAGGAACAAAGCCATTGTGCCTAGAAGAACGACACAGAACTAGGCTACTTTCTTGTATTCACTGACTCACTGTAATGGGCTGAGATGGGCTTTTGTATAGAGAGGTAAAATGTGCAGAGGGAGGGAATGGGAGAGGGGTACAGTGTGCTAAGGAAAGGCAGAGACTCTGTGGAGTCAATTGGCTCATATGTTTATTGGGCAGCGGGATAGACACCAGGAATAATGAGGGTTGGTGCAGGTGCACATGACACGTGCGAAGGAGGGCTGTGTGGTGTCCGACGAAAGACGGGACTTATAAAGACTGTCTAGTGGCCGAGAGAGAGACAGAGAGAGAGGAGTAGAGACGGAAGACACAGGGGAGAGGGGCACGAGGTAGAAACTCAGAGAAGATGAAGAGATCCAGAGAAAAAAGGACGAAAAATGAAGAGAGGTGGGGAAGGGGCCGGGGACACCGTAAAAGCGGAACGGCCAGAATTCAGCCGTACAGATGCCGGACAATTAGCTGTTCTCAGCAAATACGTGCATGGCTGTACACAGGGGGGTATAGGGGTTAATTTTGATTGACACCTTCTGACAATCAGTTGAGCTTAGGATGAGGTGAGATAAAAGACGGATCAGGTCCTCAATCTATTACACGTGACACAATAAGTCCAGTGAATTCTTTTAAGAGTGCAGTGCAACTCGTGCAGTTCTTCATTTTTCTTTTTTTTTTTTGCTGCCTCTTTTGCGTGGCGACCTAAAATGCTTAGAGACTGACGCATATACAAGGCGTAACTCATTCCCGGAGCCGGTGTATTACAACACCTATAATTTAAAATCCCTGCTTCCTACTGTTGCCCTTTATTGCAAAGCTACGAAAACTTTTGTGAGTTCATAGGAGGTTATGTACAATGATTTCCCACAGAGCAGATTGGATTTCTCTTTTTTTTCCACCTGGATCTGTGAAGCCCATTGTGCTTAGCCACACTGCTGCTCAGGTAATACCTCGCAATATGTTCCCTGGGGCAAGTCCAGCTGCCTGAGATGTTAAAATAAATATTCCAGTAGAAAAACCAAGATCCCCTTCATCTTCCCCCACTGCAGTGCGACTGAAAGGATGGGGGGTCAATGAAAGCAGCCCCACAGCTTTGGACGGTCCTTCTGATGGGAGATCACACGAATTCAGGGGTCCAACCCTTCCACATAGATGGGGGTCAGGAAACTGCCGGAGAGACACAAGGGGGTCACAAACAATACTGGTCAAAGCACATGTGGTGCCCAAGGCAGGCCCCCCCCCCCCCCCATCAGAGACAGTGGAAGTGGAATCGGCTCGCTAAGTCGCCTCCCCCTTGGAATATGGTGTCTTAGGCAACTGCCTGTGTCTCCTAATGGCCTGGAATGCAGTGGTTGCATATCTATTGGAGCCGTGTGGTTCGATGGTCTCCGCGGCATGCAGGATATGGGCTGAAGGTTGTCGATTCAAGTCCTGAGAGAGGTCCTGCCCCAGAACTCTTGACCTACTAGGGTGAGAAATCCAGCCATATGAGGCTCAAGTAGCTTTGGACAAAAGGGTC
Source organism: Petrocephalus schoutedeni (assembly GCA_026780765.1). Classification (NCBI taxonomy): domain Eukaryota; kingdom Metazoa; phylum Chordata; class Actinopteri; order Osteoglossiformes; family Mormyridae; genus Petrocephalus; species Petrocephalus schoutedeni. Next base: position 45,707,314 of record JAODKL010000001.1, on the reverse strand, counting down.
AGCGAAAGGGCTGAATATAATGTAAATGTAAAGAGGTGTAATGGTGGCTGTCGGACTCAATTTCCACTATCCAGCATGGATTGGGGGGCAGTGTGGAGACGAATGATTTTATGCAAATTCATTCCCATTGTTAGGCTCCTACTCGGGCTCCAACCACATTGCAAAGTTATACTTCTTTTTTACAGTCTTGCACTAGGAAGGTATCCCTCAGATTGCAGGGAAGTGGCCCATGGGCCACCCAGGTCCTTGACCTGAATCCTGCAAGGGCTTCAGGTGCTGTCAGCACCTCGTTCTGATGTTTGCCAGGCGGGGTGATGCTTCAGTGAACAGCGAATCCCCGCTGGACTGCCGTCTTTCCCGGATCGACCGGCTCATTTCTCCATCTCCCGCTCCACCGGACGGGAGGCCAAGCCATAAGTTCTCTGCGTTGCAAACATCCTCGGTCCAAAAACATTTAAAATGAATGTAATGTAGATGTGTTCTCCTGACAAGGAAACAAAAACTGGGGGTATTCCAGTAGGCCACTGACATTCGAAAAATTCCACAGAGAACTTTCTAGACCATAATTGTATGAATTTATTCTAAACAAAGCTAGCTGGCTCTTGTCCGGGCAGTGGCACAAAATAATTTCCCCCCTTGATGATGTTTCTGTCAATTTGAGTCAAGGCAAATCAAGTTTTATTGTAATACGACCAATGCACAGGTCTGCAGTGGCACAAAACAGTTTTCCCCAGGACCCCAGGACCAACATACAACAGCAGCAACAGGGACTTCTTGTATCATAGTACTTATGAGCTTCATCTGCAGGATTTGCATAGCAGTTTTTAATTCACCTAACAATCAACAAACAAAATATTTTCAATTCAGGAACATTTTGTGTTGGATTTCATCACCTGAAGTTCCCTAGTGAAACTTTTAGCTCTTCAGCTCGTCTTTGATTTTATTTATTCAGTTTTGTCACTAAACCTGCTGGAGTGTCTTTTCAAAAAAACCTCGGTCCAAGGATTAGTGTCAGAGGTGAGTTATTTTACACACACGGAGGAATTAATATAGCCAATCTCTCTGACGCGAGTTTCCATTCCGTCGCCTTGGCCTATCTAGATATTGCCACATGTGTCATCGCACGGGCCCACCTAATATGAATCTCGGAGACAGTATTATGTTTGGAAGATCAAAGGCTTCCGCCATTACCTCAGCCCATTGTGCTGAATGTGGCAATCGGACCAAAAGAATCCCCGCTGCTGGCTAAAGATTAATCGTTTGTAATCATTCTGCATTGTTTTGCTTGTCGCAGAATTGGGGCTTTTTTTTTGTGATGAATTATTTGTGTGGCGGTGCGAGTCGGTAACAGGAAATTCTGAGCTGTTGTGTAAGGCTCCTGGCTCAGTGATGGATTCCATTTCCTGCATTCTGGGTCATTCTCAACATACTTATGTCAGAATCCATTTACATATTGTTCTACATGCTTCCTCGTCCTCACAGCGGGAGTCTCGCTCAGTTGGTGGCTCAGTAGGAAGCAGGGGTACCTCCCGCCTCCTTTGTTGTGTGTTTGAATTCAGGTTCGGCTATCTGTGAGCACGAGAAGTTCAAAAGTTCTTCCTGTTCTTTTGAGGGCCACCACACAATTAATTTTTGATTGGTTGATAGGTGATCTGCCAAAGGTGACCCCCTCTCCCCCATCCCTACCATTATGCTCTTTACCTGATAGGACAACCACGTATATGTAATGCTCATTAGCATAGTAGTTATATCTACTAGTAGGCTATTTACATAAAAACAAGCAATAAACAGATAGGTCGATAAATAAAAAAGATAAACAAAGGCCAAGCAAACTGCAGTTCTTTACAGTAATTTACAATATACAATGTGGAATATTCTAGAACTGTTGTACTAATTACTAAAGTCCCCATCATTTGAAAAAAGATCCTGAACTGTGTGAAGCAGGTGGTAGAGTGTGACTCATAATGGCCAATCCCACTGAGCCATCGTCAACACCAGCGATGTAGAAATGCCTGCCATAAAGACACACAAATGTATGTATATCTGTAGCTGTAGATACATTCAGAAAATGGCAGTAGGTAAGTACAGAAATGATATCACTGTAAATTCTGAGAATGTGTGAGAATGGCATATATTGCAGGTAATGATGGTCTCGCCCAGAATCGATCTGAGCTAATATCGGAACAACAGAACTGAGGTGGTGTAACGCGTTGAGTAATCTGCATATGGGAGCCTGGATAAATCTCTAAACTCAAGTGAAAACACCACGCTGGAAGCACCATGATATACCATGTAATGCTCTGACCGTTTAGCCTAAAGTCCATTTCATGCCGGATTAAGAATCCCCAGTCAGGATTTAGCAGCGGTTTCTAGATATAGAATTTAAAAAAAGGAAATACAGTCAGTGTCTTTGAAACTCAAATCATTATTCTTTTCTCTGAAAAGTGTTCACCTCGTATGATGTTGAAGGTCAAAAAAAGGAAATCACCTTCAGTGCTGCTTTTGGCGATTAACGTATCTGCATGCTGAAATGAATGGGCCCGGGACGGAATTGGTGGCCCCCAGGAGCCGTGACTCAACCGTCCTTGGGCCTGAGTCTTTTCACTCAGCTGCATTCTAAAAATGAGTTGTTTATTCGGGTGCATCTCTGGTCGTGTGGTACATGTCTGAATGTTACAGCCCAGCACAGACCCACAAAGCACTTAAAACTCTTGACCTTCATGCTACATGCTTAATGTAAAAACACACAGTCATGTGGATTCCTTTCTCTGAGGCACCGGCAGCTGTAAGACGGCCTTCATAAATTCTTTTGCAAATTCTGCTTTGAAGTCTTCATAACTTATACCCCTATGGGAAGGACGAGGGTCCCCTCAATGGTAATTAACCATCACAGGTTTCAAGTCTGGCTTTGGGTGAGCAGAATTATCTTGCACTGCCAATCACAGACCAGTTGGATCACTTTGAGACCAACTTTGAGAGGGCGGGATTATCTTAAGCTGCCAGTCACAGACTAGTTAGTTTACTTCCTCTTGGTTAATGTCCCATTGGTTCTCATTGATTTTGCTAGCCTCTGGTAGCACATAGTAACCCAACTCACCATTCCGAAGTCGTGCTTCAGCATTTGAGAGAAATATTTGAGTGCTGTTAATGTAGAAGTTTTTCCTTCCAATTTATACTTTAATTTTATTGTAGTTAGAAACTTCATGGATTAGTCCCCTCAGTGTGAGTAACATACAACCAGTAAGAACAAAATCATGTAGTAGATTTATATGGGTAATAGAGCTTCAGATGATGTATTTCTTCATCTCTGTTTGGAGCATGAGGCTTTTTTAAGGATTTAAGCCCCTAGTATTTCAGAATATTAAATGGAATGTGTGTTTTTGAGCATCTCAGGTTGAACATTAACACCCCGTGCACTCTGGAGAAAAATAAATCTACAGTGAAGCGTCTTGGAGATCTAGTCCACCCATCTGAAGTCCTCTGAACATCTCAATAGAGAGGAGATGGATCTTAGCCTGTTAGCTCATAGCTCATTTTCTGTCAGTATAGTACCATTGAAATGAATAAATTCACAGTTTGATAAACGCATCCATGCTATATAAATTATATAATATTCAGATTTTAGTAACAGTTTAGGTATTAAACATGGCAGCATCTGTTGGTGCCCGTTAAATTAATTTCCTCTCATTAACTGTAATTTTCAATATTCTTCCAGCTACTGCAAATGCAATAAAAAGCATAATTGTTTAGGAATTAGATTATTATTATTGTTTCTTGCATTGCTTGCACACCCATAGCTCATTTGTTAATTTTGCAAAGAGATACAAAAAAGAAACATCCATCCATCCAGGGTGGAGGTGGGTGGGGGTGTGGGGCCTGGAGCCTATCCCAGGGCACGAGGGGGAGAGGAAAACACCCTCCCAATTCAATAGATTCAAAACTGCCTCTAGTGGGAGCTGATTTTTTATTTTATTATTATTCTTTTTTTTACAGTAATAAGGATAAAATTGTCTTTTCTGTATGAAGTACACAGTAGCAGAGATAAGGGGCGGATTCCAGAAGCTATCTACTGAAAGTGTAAGCATTTTATTTAGGAATGAACAGCGCTAGCAGATATCCATTGTGTAATAGAGTTTTTTAAAAAAGGGTCATGAATGACATCTTCCTGTTTGCGGGTGACAGGGAGGCGAGAGCAATCCTAAGCATGCCGCCTAATCTCTTTATCGTTAATGTTCCCGGCTGGCGAGCAGAGGGAGCAGAGTCCCGGCGTCCTGAGAGCCGACCGCGCTCCCAGCCGTGGCGCCACGTCGCTGGGGCGCCTCCATCTGCAGTAAAGTACACAGAGCAGTGGAAACCGCCACGGGGATCCGGTTCATTTCCCCTCATGCCATCCCCTGGTGATTCTCCGTGACTTTTTTATGATTGCTGTTTATTATTTAGTCTTATTTTCTTATAATTTTATAGCCGCAGTCCCACGCAACTTCCGAGCAGTTTGAAATGTGGTGTATGTCTATGATTTTTAAGGTCTGAATTTCAGCTCTTTGGAATTTAATGGATTCTAGTGGGGCTCCACAACCAATGTGACCTGCATCCAAACTTCGGATATCCCCAGCAGCTATGCACCAATCCTTTACTTATACATACTTATGGCTGCATTTTGTTTTTTTGTTTGTTTGTTTTTATTGTTTTATTTTCCACAGCTTCTATTTTTGTTTTCAGGCAACTGTAAACCTGCAACTTCATGGTATTATATTAAGTATAGAGTGTCATCAGGCTTTGGGCCTTCATTCAGAGTGCAGTGTTAACCGCAGAGTGTCATCAGGCTTCAGGCCTTCATTCAGAGTGTAGTGATAACCAGAGAGTGTCATCAGGCTTCAGGCCTTCAT
>JAODKL010000001.1:45691576-45701896 GCA_026780765.1 Petrocephalus schoutedeni | reverse complement strand
ATCAGGCTTCAGGCCTTCATTCAGAGTGTAGTGATAACCAGAGAGTGTCATCAGGCTTCAGGCCTTCATTCAGAGTGCAGTGTTAACCGTAGAGTGTCATCAGGCTTTGGGCCTTCATTCAGAGTGTAGTGTTAACCGTAGCATGTCATCAGGCTTCAGGCCTTCGTTCAGAGTGTAATGTTAACCATAGATTGTCATCAGGCTTTGGGCCTTCATTCAGAGTGCAGTGTTGACCGTAGAATGACATCAGGCTTCAGGTCTTCGTTCAGAGTGTAATGTTAACCGTAGAATGTCATCAGGCTCCGGGCCTTCGTTCAGAGTGTAATGTTAACCATAGAGTGTCATCAGGCTTCGGGCCTTCGTTCAGAGTGTAGTGTTAACCATAGAGTGTCATCAGGCTTCGGGCCTTCATTCAGAGTGTAGTGTTAACCGTAGAGTGTCATCAGGTTTGGGGCTGTTCACAGTATAGTGTTCGGGTTGTCTTTCAGAGTGTATTATTACACATAGAGCGTTGTTAGACTTCAAGCCTTCTCTTCCAATCCATGAAGGCTCCCACTAAATGTTCAGTGCTAGGATCTGCAGCTCTTCAACAAGAAGCCTCTGAGCTCATCTTAGGTAATGTCCTTTAACAATAACAGGAGTACAGGAAATAGAATCTTCCAGGTTATCACCTTCTGCACTTAGTATTTGCAGTCAGACCCAGCTCGTACTTCCATCTGAGTCTGTGTGTCCCTTGGGTTCTGGCAACATTTTCCAACCTCTCACACACCCCCTCTCAGATCTCCTCTCCCTTCCCAAAATGCTCCACTGGGACCAGTATGCTCAGAAGAGTGAAATGTCCACAACACATCCAGCCCTATTGAAAAGCCACAGGGTTCAAACCAGAGCAGGATTATACTACAGTAGTAATTGCTATCATTTAGCTGCAAATATGTACATTTATTTATTTAGTGGATGCTTTTGTCCAAAGTAATCTACGTTTTGAGAGTCTCTGGGCCGGGGGGGGGGGGGTTAAGTGCCTTGCTCAAGGGCCCAGTGGTGAAGCACTGCAGACCCTGAGATGTGAACCAGTGACCTTCTGATCACAGGAACATGCAGCCTGCCTGCAATCTGTCCTAATTTTCAGGTCTTTCCACTGAGTATCCAACAAATCTAATTACTGTGATGTCACAGCAGGTACCATATCTGAAATTTCATCAGTGGGAAGCAGGACGTGATGTGCCAGGGGCGTCGGGGGGCGGGGGCGGGGGTGCCCAGCCTGGCTCCCCATCGATACGGATGATCGGCGCCTCTCTCATCTCATTCGGGAACTGTCACGCCACCGCAGATGTTTATGTGTCCATTAAAGTGGATCAATGGTAATGAGGTTTATCACACAGGGAAATGTAGGAGCGGCGAAGGTCGCTGCTGTCTCTATATCAGGGGCCCCTCCCGCAGATAGGTGAGTAATTCTCAGCATCCGCCCCCCCGCCCCCCCGGAGCTTGGAAGGGAGCGCTCGATCTGCGCATCCTCCTCCGGGCCCGCGGATACCCGGGTGGCTCCCGGTAGGAGGCGACTCCGATGATTAATTGCTTTTATTAGCTTCACGTTTGCTGTCAGGCTGACGGCCGGACACGCCCCCTTGTCTCGCTGCGGACGGAGTGTTAAACCGAGTCCATTTTTCTGTGTTTTTCAAACTTTCTTTCAGTTTGTCTCACCGTAGGATGATACATTAATAGCACGCTGCAGTAGCGACTCCCGTTCAGAATCCCCAGCATTTTGGCCTGGGCTGGGGGGGGGGCTACTTTCCAGTCTACTGACTTGTAAATGCCCTGTCTGGCTGTATAGTTAACAATAATGTCAATTAAAGCAACCTAAATAATATACAATCCTGTCCATGGAGAGATTTGTCTGCCTCAATCAGATCAATGCATGTTTTTACACTAATCCTTGGGAGTCAAAGACTGTTAACGGAGACCAATATATAAATCAGAATCTGTGTTGCCACACAACCAAGGTCGGTGAGAATTTGTGTTGCCTCAGCTTATTACTCTGGGTGCCGTGACAGTAGACAGCTATATCAATTAGGGCAAAAGACACACAGTGAATGAATATAAGGCACAAAATACCCAACAGAAAGGAGTAAAAATTTTAAATAAATAAATAAATAAATATTTTTGAACATAAGAAGTAAGATAGTAGATTGTGGGGGTCACTTTAGTTTACATGAGTAGATAAGAGTGCATTTACAGCCTAGTTTGATTAGCCTGACTGGGTCTAACTAGTCAACCACAAGCCATGAGTAATGGGACCAGTTAGTTACATGCTAACATCCAGGAGTGCCCGTCTTTGATAGAATTAACTCATTATTTATGGGGAAGGGATAGACTAAGTAGTATTGCAGATTACCCGCTATACAGCGTGTATATTCCCCTGGGATGCCCAGTAATTATTATGAATCAGCAGATAAGAGTGACAGGTAACAGGATTTATTCTACGAACGACGCTTTAAACTAGTTTGATTAGATTCTGCTATGGAAAAAAATGCAGTCATTTCGAACGCGGCGATAATCATAATAGTGTATCCAGGGAGGTCTCCTCATGATGGAGCATGATATTAATATTTAGCGACCCTGTCACAGCATGAGCTGGACGGCGTTGACGCACAGGGCCATTTTCCCAGCATATTATAAACAAGAATGCGATTGCTAAAATTTACACCGATTGTTAATTATTTTATTAACATACATAACCAGTTAAAGGCGCAGTAATTTTTGCATCACCCATTAGCATTTTCCCCCATTCATTTTCTTTGAGCAATATGTTATATTAATACATTTAGGCCTGCAGTCCAACCTGACAGCTTTAGCCCTTATGTGGTTATTAGCTGTCAGATAAAAAAAAACACGATATAATTTGTAGGAACGGGCTACAGACACTCGTGACTAGTTAAAACCATATACTTGTACATGTTTATCGCTGACACCTGCGTCCCGAATCGGGCACAGCTACAATGCTAATTCTGACTAAAGAAGCCCTTCCTGTCTGACTGCAGGAAGAGGAAGTACCAGATCAGGGCCAAGAGTCTAGTGGGAATGATGCCTGTGATCTTCTCCTATGCATGTATATATGCCGGGTTGCCAGCTTTGGTCAGCTGCCTGGCATGAGATTTTCAGTTCGGTCTGTACACTTTTACATGTATCTAAGAGTTTTATTACCTTGTAAATAGTCTGTAGGGTTTGCGAACTGCCCCAACGCTTTTGATGTAGCTAATTTTAGGTTAACATTGGGATGATATAGATTTGCACTAAGATTTCTTACGTGAGCATGAGAGTCTGAAAGCGTGAGTGTCACACCAGATGCGTGAGATTTGGCAACCCTGTATATGCAGAAGTGCATAGAGTAGAGTGTAGCGTAATTAATGATTTATAATCTCACATGTTATGCTGGAGGCTGTGTGTGGTTCACTGGGTTATAGGGTGCTGTGCCCGTCAGCAGAAAGTTGGTGGTTCGTGTCCCAGGACCAGCCGACCGATTCTGCCATCAGGCACTTAAATTCCTGATGCTTCATCAGTTGAGGCAGTTGGGGGCCTGAGGTCCAGCAGTTGGACCTCAGGCTTTGTCTTCATGCATGTATGTCTGAAAAAGGAGAACAAAATGGACATGTGAAAAGAAGCATTGCAATGTACTTGTACAAATGCTAAATAAAAAGCATCATTTCAAATAGGAGGGAGATTGGTTTAGATATATACTTATGTATCACGGGGTGTTCCCAGAAAATCGGTTTTTAGCAGTATGTCTACCCCTTCCTCTGCTATCACATTCTCTTTTCATCTTTCATGCACACACGCCCCACCTTTACGACGTGACTCACGTAAACTTATAGACCCGAGTGGCCTTTTGAGGTGACAGAGAGTATAAACTGCTCTTTAATAAACCTTAAACATTCTCTGCCCCAAAAGGGAAACAGAATATTAGTAATCATAGCAAGAACCTGCGAAAAATGCAGGATATTCATTAAAAAAAATTAAAGGAGCTTTTTCCCTACAGTAACTAATTCTAATTTATGACACACTGTCATATGGTTCAGTTTTTCAAAGGAGAGAGGGAGCTGAATGTACATTTTAATGTAGTATTTAACTTACTGGCCTCGTCGATATTATGTAGCATAGCTAGAGACATGTTACAATTATAAGTGAAGAAAAAGTGAAACAGGCCGAACGCTGGATTGAAATATTTAATCAGGCGTAAGCAGGCGAAGATTTCAAGGGCGGTTCCATTGCCGATCTGAAAGCCCGGCGGGCCTGATCAGAGCAAGATCTCGACTGGAGATGGGGCCTGGTGGCGCTCAGCGGAAGATGCTGCAGTTATTTCGCCAAGGCTCTGCTTTTCACCTCACTTCCTCAGAGAGTGACAGCACAGATGACGAGCGAAAGTCTTTCCCAGAATCCCGAACCGCCTACCTGGCGTGTCTGCGCACACGCGTGTGAGTGTCCATGCTCACTGTATGTGACGGGAGAATGTTGTTCTTCCACAGCTACAGGGTGCAGTCATCTTCAGGTCACAGAAAATCCAGAGAGAGGATTTAAGGGAAAAAAAGGATTATAAAGGTGTAATGGCATGGTGTGTCAATCAGCAGGTTAGGGATCGGTGTCCGGCAGGTCATGGGTTCAAATCCCGTGACCAGTGCAGTGATCATATTATCGTATAGCCCTTAACCTCACCTATTGCACGGCAGTGCTGGATGCTGGTCAACCCTGCACTCTCACCCCTGGCTTTCCTCATGTGTACAGTGCTGGTTAAGACTGACAGTTAACTTGAATGAAATCACAGTTAAGAGGCAATGTTGTGTAGAATCCTAGAATATGCATCCTGTAATAACCTGTCCTCATTCATAGAAATCTTTCCCATTATATTTAGCACAAAATCTCTTTCATTTTTTGTCAGTGTATGTAGCTGGATATTATACAGGTTAAGTACCTCATTCAAGCTCTGCTGGCATATAACCCACGACCTTTAACCTCTATCTTAAAATGCCAGAAGAGTTGATTAACTGATGTGTGCATTATCTTATCCTCCATTTAACTAGCACAGGTTTTAGCTGTTCTGGTAGTTCTTAGGAAAAATACGCATGGATTCTCGTATGTTTCTGCTGGGATTCAGCAAAAATTGATTTTATGTTTCTGGGACTAAGGAAAGGAAGGTATGAGATTAAGGGGCCTGTGTGGGTTGGGTGAGGAGGGGTTTTTCAGACAGATTTAAAGGTTTTATTTGCCTGCTTGTCAATAGAACAGTACAGGAAACAACTGGTCATGTCATTTTTGGTTAATTCAAGCAAAGGTCAAGCAGACTAAGAACTTATCACACCCAAGTCACTGCGACAGTAGATGGGTAGAATCTGTGGCTCAGTGATTGGGATAACCAGGAAACGACTTACAGGTCCAGTGCTGCTATGACAAGCCCATGATTTTACTGGTATGCAGCGGAGCTGATTGGTACGTGCTCAAAATGTTTCTCATTTTGAGAATTTAAGGCATTAACTGATAAGAGCAGATTTATGTCTAAATGAAATCTGCCAATAAGAAAGACCGTAGCCAGTCACATGCCTTTTCCTCAGTATGATGTCGGGTTTCTCTGATCTCTTCATGTGAAATATTTTCCGTTTTTTTTTCTGTTTGGAGCCATGCAGTACAGGGATCTGGGAATGGAGGAAACTTTTGTTTGTTGTTCCCTTATTAAATGATGCTTTATTTAGCATTTGAACAAGTACGAGTACAGGTACATAGGAATGCCTTAAATTTTACATATTCTATCTTGTGCATCTTTTTTGTAAGGCATGCGGAAATATAGGTGACAGCGAAATTTGGAGTCGGAGCCCAATGTCAGACCATTTGTTTAGCAGGCCTGGAGCATTTCAGGGGATAAGGGCCTTGCTCATGGGCCCAATGGAGAAATGACTATTCTGCAACAGATGGGATTTGAACCAGCAAACATCCGATCACAAAGAAAGAGACCTAATCTGTTGACAGGGTAGATTAGACATTTAGGGTAAATGACCATATAGAGAAAATGAAGGACAGAGTGCTCACATTTGCTAGAACCTCACAGCCGGATGTTCATCTGACATTGCGGGGCCTCAGACACAACCAGGGGAAGCAGTAACAGATGCAGTGATGAGGAGCGAGGGAGAGGATGACTGACTGCAGCCCATATCCCTCAGTCGCCCATATTCATTTTCAAAGGTCACTGCCATTTTTATTGCATTATTTTCTCAGGCACCCAGACACAAATTCACACTCAAACAATTAGACCCCACTGAATTATGTTTATCCTGTTTAATACCAGGGGAATGAGACAATTACTAACAGTTCCTCTAAAAACACAATTAAGGAATGATGTCATTATAGCTTTAATTGCCTCTGAAAGCTACCCACTGAGATACAAATACTATGAGTAATGTTAAAAGCCTCATTCTGGGTGAATGTGGACACAGAGGTATATGATCTGTCATGCAAGGCAGTTGAGCTGTTGAATGTTTCTGAATAGATCTGCAAATAAATGATGCTCTGGAACCTTCATTTTGATTGTCTGAGTGGCACAAGGGCTGGATCGAGTGAATCATCTCTGCTGCTGTTTCAGCCCATCCCACGTCCACCTGCAGTCCCTTCCTCCACCTGAGGTGGCGCTCTAATGAGCAGCACTGTGGCGATGAAGACGTGGATAGAGGGAGGGGGGAGGTGGGATGGAATGATGTGGAGAGTGAGCTCCAGGGATGAGTAAGACGATGACGCTGGCCGTCGCTGTCCATGGTGCTGAATCACGTCAAGCGTCATCCGAGAACAATCGGTCCAGGTGGCCGAAGTAGCCATTTCTCTCCCAAATAACGATGCGCAATCCCTCAGTTAATGAACCCATCTTGGGGGGGGTGGGGGGGGGGGGTGAAAGGCGAGAGACAGAGGGAGAATGGGCAGGATAAAGGATGGCGCAGACTTGTGATGTTACTTAAAGGCTGTACCACTGAAATGTCCCCTAATTACAAAAGTGTTTGTTTGGGCTGTAGTGTATCACATGTGCCTTCAGGGGAAGAGAACATTTCCGAAATATAACCATAAACACAGCGTCGCAAATACAACTGACCCGCTCTCACTTGGACGGCTTGTTTCTGGTGTCCTTGGTTGCAAATACGCTGAGGAATATGAAGCTGAATAAGATCTCATACCTTTTATATTATGCTTTATTAAGGTCGAAACCAGGCCTGTTACAGGGAAGACCCATCACCACCACCACCATGGTGAGACCTGCCGCGGCTTCCAAAAAGGTTTCCATGAGATTTTTCTTACCCGTCATTAAAAATCACCATGCTTATCTTGGGGAACTTGAATGTCACAGAGCCACTGGAACGGATACTCGTGAAGAACTCAGGCTACGTAGTTTCTAGAGGCAGTCTCCACCACAGCCCGGGAGGTTGTCTATAACAGTGCTTCAAGGGTCATGATGTTCTCTGAGAAGGTCTACATTCTTGCGAAGAATATATCACTCTGTGGCATTCCCTGTCATGGAAAATTTTATTATTTTAAATCTTTTTGTGTAAAATATAACAAATTCTATTGTAATATGGTATCACCTCTTTTATGCTACATGATCAATGACATATTCGTACATTCCCAAAACATGCATGAACCTATAGTCTTTAAGCCTCTCGAAAGTCAAAAATTCAAAAAGTTTGGAAGTGGTTGTTTCTTACAAAACCCGGGGCATATTGTTGGTATTTGATGTTTATCCAGATTTCCAGAATAGGTAACCAAAGCATAAAATATTTCATAGAACAGGGAAGTATGAGATGAGTCAACGTATTCCAGTAGGATGTATCGCATTGCAAATAGGGCCACACAGAGTTTGTGCTAAGTATTTACATATTAGAAAACTTCATATGGCGTGACAGTCTCAGGAGGTGGCACTGCAGGTACAGCAGTTGGCTGGGCACTGTTTTCTGTCTAGTTGAGGCTTGCTGGAGGACCTGAGGGAATCTGGAGAGAAAATCCAGAATGAGTCACTCATAGTGGATCAGATGTCTCTCGTAGAGGCAGCAGCAAAAACAGGCTGCGGTAACTTGAGATTCCAGCTCTTTGTCGAGAGGAGACACTGTTTAAATTACAGATATACCTTACATGAACGTCTTCATAAATGCCTTATAAACATCTCATTTAAACTCAGATATTCAGCTATGAATACCTAAAGAGTCAATGAACCATTTAATAGCATGCCGAACAAAAAATATAGCTTGTGTTTGGTGTGATTTTTCCATGTTTCATGTGACATTTTCTGATGGAAATTTTAATGAGCCGATGACAAGACCTGATACTTCAGATCCTGAGTGAAGCGTTTAATTAATCAGCAAATCACAGCTAGTCAATCACTCGAGGATAATGACATTTTGGGATAATCCAGACTGGCAAGGGCAGGCCTCCTTCATTACGGCGGGAATGGTGAACGAGCAGTTCCCGCGACAATGCTGTGTTTATGGTAAACGGCGTGACGCGAGTAGTGACAGGTAACTGGTTAGCATGAGCACCGCTCCTGGGGCTTTCAGGCCGATTTTAGCGGGATTCATTTTAATCAATTTGATCTGAAACATTTTCATTCCAACGTTAGTGGGGAACTGCTGGCGTAGGCCTCATGTTACTCCATCTGGTTCTCCCATCTTCCCACAGTCCGTGCCTTACTAGCCAGCTACAGCTGGTCCAGACCTCTGCCAGCCTTCTGCTCCTCTTCCCATCCAGATACTCCCACATCGCAGCCTCTCCCCGCATCCGTCACTGGTCACCGACCATGGTTGGCACCGGATTGCATCATCACTCAGGGTATCCCGGGCAGAGCACGGATCTGAGGCCCCTCTGCTTGCCATCTCTGTCTGTCACCAGCCGTCACCTTTCCTTAACCCTCCGCTTAGATAGGTGCCCGTTGCTTCCACTTTTCTACTCTGCCAGCATCTCTGTCCAAAGAGTCTCCACAAGAGGGCGCCTTGGCAGATCCATCGGAGTTAAGTGACTGTGTCAAAAAAAAAAAAATAGCATGACCAATAAACATGGCGACCTTAACCTCCATGCTGTTGGCTAGTGTGGCCTGCCCACTTCCTCTCCCTAAAGCAGGGGTAGAGAACCTGATCCATGGGTGTGGGTTTTTGGGATGACCTCTCAATCAACCAATAATAAACCATTGGTTCTCAGCTCCAGTCCTGGGGACCCACTCTTATTGGATGATTGAAAGATCATCCCAAAAGTCCACACCCACACCAGCCCTCCATGGATCAGGTTCCCCACCCCTGCCCTAAAGCATCCCCTGCAATGTCAGGAACTCCCATACATCAGCTTGTTCACCAATCCATTCTATGGCCCTGGTGAGCCAATCCCAGCAAGCATAGGGTACTAATTCACTAATGCTAATCTCGCTGCTGGATCATATACAGTATCTATTTGAGATCTCGGCTGTACACAGGGGCAGGTTTGTTGTTTGTGGGGCTCCAGTCGAAAAAGTCACACAGCAGTTCTCTGAAAAGTTTCTGCCTGGGTCTTTAGAATTCCCACTGGCATGCTCAGTGAGAAATTGCTTTGCTGAGAATATAAACAAAACAAATGGATTTGATGTTCTCTGTGTTCTGAAGAGATGCACGTCAGCCTTTGGACCCGGGTGTGCATGTGCCCTTGTTCTGGGGCCCTGCACCCATTTACATGGAAGTGGCCCTTGGCCACGAAGCTTGAGGTTACATTAGAGCCCACTTTGGGAAATTTCAAAAATACATCCTGACATTCAGCAGCCTTCTAATTAAGTATGAATAGCTACAAATGGACAGAACACAGGCTGCAGAGCTTTCCGACAAATATATGCACATGGAGCGCATATTTTGCCTCTAATTAACTAAACGCAAGTCATGCACCCAGCGGCCGGACAGCATGGTTTATAATTATCCGCGACTTCAGAGAGAACCTCTAAAAGCCCCAGGCGTCGCCCTCGGCCCATGGCCCCAGTAGTGCATGCTGGGAGCAGGGTGAAGGCAGCCCGGCAGGTTGCGGGTCCCAGGGGACAGCCCGCTGGCAGTGTGGGGTGCTGAGGGGGACAGGCTTCTTAACTGGTTCCTGAACCCAGAGTGACAGTACGGCCGTACTTTAATCTGCCAGCGGCCTGGTTACTTATCCATGCCATTGCTGGTGGAAGACAGCACATTCAGTGTCCAGTGCTGCAAGTGACACTATTCGCAGTCAGCATGAAGGTTTGCGGGCCCCCTGTTGGCCACAGACAGTTACTAACTTTGCGGGGGGGGGGGGGGGGGGGGGCGGGGGGGG
>JAODKL010000001.1:45660705-45673443 GCA_026780765.1 Petrocephalus schoutedeni | reverse complement strand
TGTAAATAATATGCGGCCCGTGAGACTTGAAATTGGACATAGTGCGGCCCACTGCAAAAAAAGGTTGAGAACCACTGACTTATGTGATTAAATTATGTAATTTTCCACCTGTATCCATGTAGACTATTTAGATTACTCTGTTTCTCTTGTAAGCTACAATGCCTTCATGATCACTGATTCAGCGTCTTCCTCTGTCACTTCCTGTTTGTCATGTATCATACTGTAACCTATCTTATGGTTTCACTTCCTGTTTCTCCTGACATACCATCTGGTAGATTTATTCTCATCAGATTTTTCATAAGGTTCATAAATGGTTCCCATTTCCATGTCGTTCCATGCCCGATTCCCATTTCCAATTTTCACAGTTCACTTGTTAAATGTTCCAGTTTTCCGCTTCCACTTCCTGGTCCCGCCTTCACTTCTGGTTTCCCACTTCCTACAAAATCAAGTCTATGGCTTAGTCACACCCTACTTAAGGGCAAGTGCACTGAGATACTACACACTTTGCTGATGTATGTTGACGTAAGATACAAAGTATACAGTAGACAAAAAACACACCCCTGTTAAAATCCCAGGTTTTTGTGATGTAAAAAAATGAGACCAGGATGTATCATTTCAAAACTTCACCCACCTTTAATGTGACATATAACTTGAACAATTCAACTGAAAAACAAACAAATCTGTTTGGGGAAATATAAAAAAAATGTACAATAAACTACTTGCATAAATGTGTACACCCTTAAACTAATACTTTATTGAAGCACCTTTTGATTTAATTACAGTATTCAGCCTTTTTGACTTTGATTAACCCCACCAGCTGTCCTAGTAGGATTTTCCTGACATTTACTCAGTTGCATCCTACAGCAAAAGCCATGGTCTGCAGACAGCTTGCAAAGCATCAATGGCATCTCATTGTTGAAAGATTTCAGTCAGGAGAAGGGTATAAAAAAATTCCACGGGATTAGATAGAGGCACGGAACACAGTGAACACAGTCATCAAGAAATGGAGAAGATATGGGACAACATTGACCTTACCAAGAACCGGACGTCCCTCCAAAATTGATGAAAGGACAAAGATAAAAACTGGTCAGGGAGGCTGCCAAGAGGCCTACAGCAACACTGAAGGAGCTGCAGGGATTTTTGGCAAGCACTGGTTGTGTACTACATGTGACAACAGTCTCCCGTATCCTCCATATGCCGTGATTATTGGGTAGGGTCACAAAACGGAAGCATTTTCTTATAAATAAAAACATCCAGGCCTGGCGAAATTTTGTAAAAGAGCTCCCAAAAGCAACACTTAGCATCACAAAAAGTACACCTTACACATGCTGAAGCATGGCAGCATCATGCATTAGGGTTGTTTTTCCTCAGCTGGAACTGGGGCTTTAGTCAAGGTGGAGGGAATTAGTTCCAAGTTCCAAATACCAGTCAATGTTGACCCAAAACCTTCAGGAGTCTGGTAGGAAGACTTTCAGCGTAACAATGACCCAAAGCAAACATC
Source organism: Petrocephalus schoutedeni (assembly GCA_026780765.1). Lineage (NCBI taxonomy): Eukaryota > Metazoa > Chordata > Actinopteri > Osteoglossiformes > Mormyridae > Petrocephalus > Petrocephalus schoutedeni. The sequence goes on along the minus strand of JAODKL010000001.1, from coordinate 45,671,942 downwards.
CAAATAAACAAAAGAATGGCTTCACCAGAAGACAATTAAAGCTTTGGAATGGCCCAACCAGAGCCAAGACCTAAATCCAACAAAAAACCTGTGGGGTGACCTGAAGAGGGCTGTGCACAGGAGAGGTACTCACAGTCTGGCAGATTTGGAGCACTTTTGCAAGGAAGAGTGGGCAAATATTGCCAAGTCAAGACGTGGCACGCTGATAAACCCTTACCCAAACAGACTGAATGCTGTAATTAAATCAACAGGTGATTCAGCAAAGTATTAATTTAAGGGTGTGCACACTTTTGCAACCAGCTCATTGTATGTTCCTTATTTTTCCCCATAACAGATTTGTTTGGTTTTCAATTGAATTGTACAGGTTATGGGTCACATTAAAGATTGGAAAAAGTTTTGAAATGATGTATCATGGTCTCAATTTTTTTTACATCACAAAACCTGGGATTTTATCAGGGGTGTGTGAGCTTTTTATATTTATGTCATTCTTGATGGTTGTGTTTGGGGTTGTCCTTCATTGCAGCCTTGTCATCACTGATGTGGAGCATTGTGATCTGTATACTCCTTCCATGCAGTATTTGCCAAAGTGTGGAAGAAGTACACATCAAACATGCTGCACTTGGCTTATTTGAGGGACGGGGACACCCTTGAATACTTGCACTAAGTGGTGGTGTCTAAGTGTGGACTTAGTGGGATAAATGGGACAAAGCCCATACATAATCTAGACTATAAATAATCTGCATAGTCTACACTTCCTGATATGACTTTCACTTCCTGGTCCCACTTTCAGTTCCTGTTTCCACTTCCACGTTTCCAGTTTTACTTACTATTCACACTTCCTGACACTGAAACTCACTGACTCCATGATGTACTTCACAGAAACTCTGAGTTTCGATGTTTAGTTCCTCTTTCCACTTCCTCTTCCTATTTTTCTAGTTTCTACTTCCTGTGCCATTCACCTGCACATGTTCAAGAGAGTCAGTGTGATACTTATGTTCTGGCCATGCTGCTTAACCCTGCAGAGCATGGACACACTGACACTCATTCGCACAATGATTTAAAGGTGTACTTCACAGAAACACACACACGCTGACAAGAACCCTGGTCTCCTGTATGGATGAAAAGGGCTACGGAATGCAAGGGATCTCCAACAGACCACAGCTTAATAATAAACAGATACATAAGTTAAATATAAATGGAGGGAATCATTGTGGGTGATTCCCATGTGGGTCACATGACTCTACCTCCCAAGACTGGTGCCACCTAGTGTATGTATTCCGTAAATTAAATTTAAGAGGTTACATGTTATTTAACATACTGGCATGATGTAGATCGTCTGGTCCTTTAGGCAGAAATGCCACCTGAGCCGGTTAGAAGTTCATTCTGTCATCAGGCATCTGCGCAGCTGTCCCACAGAAGCCATTTTGCAGAAATGACATTTAATTATTGATCAGATCACGAGTGGTACTTAGTCTCCCAGCGCCATGTCCATTTGTCTGAGAAATGCGAGGAGCTTCGAGCCGGGCCCTGGGGCGGAGCCCCATCGATCCAGGATCGAGGGGTCTAAGACAATCCGCACGCTTGCCGTTAGTGCATTTTGAGCAAACAGTCTATTTTATCGAATGGCTTTCTATAAAGGTTATTTTAGCTGAAGGCGTGTGTGTGTTTTAACAGTAGGGGGCAGCGGGGTCACGTCTCTCTGCAGCTGGCTTATTCGTTTCGGGTTATTGTTTTGTTTTTGGAGATCAGCTCATGAACCGAACATTTCTCTCTCTCTCTCTTTCACCCGTCCTCTTCCCCATAGTACCACCAGTGCTGTCGGTGCCACAGCAGGCCTTCAATGCCACGGCGGATTACCACGAGTCGGTGACCTTCACCTGCCGGGCGTACGGATCGCCCGACCCGGACATCACCTGGCACAGGTGTGTGGAGAATGAAGCCGGATATTTTCCATACACTGTATTCCTGATACTGCCAGGTGTGTGAATTCGACCTTAAAAACGGAGACTCCAGTGCCCTGCCACACTCCCATCTTACGCTCAGGAAAGCATCCCTCTTTCTATCCCGAGATGGCACTGAAGCCAGCACACCTGTTCCAGCATATGGTACCCACCTGAAACCCTCGCACCTGACCTGCCGTGTCCCAGCGGAATGCCGACCCGAATTATTATGGACAACTGACATTCCTGCACCTGTCCGAGCATATGGTGCACGTTTGACATTATCAGACCCGTCCTAATCATCCGCGTGTGCTTGACAATGCAAGTTTAACTATCGAAGGAATTAATTAAGTTTTCAAGATGGATCTGAATTACAACGAGAGGCGATCCTTCCTAAACTATAGTACAAAGATTTCTTTGTACAGATCCAGAATATACTATGGTATATGTAATATACTATGTATATATGGAAATATACACAAATACAGAATTTTGTGTATATGTGTGGCTGTTGTTTATTAGATACTTATCTTTATAAATATGTATAAAGCATTACAACTGCAGTATAAATCGCTATGAGAATATGCCTGTTTGTAATGTTATTACACCTACACCTGGTGTGAGGACATTAACATATATGACTGTAATTGATTTATGATTCATCTGTAATGATACACACTTGCATTTTATTACACATCCATCTGCTGCTGTTCCATATCAAATCCCTCTGACTGCACTGGGATCCCTACTCCCTGCACAGTTCATTTGTCTTGTCTTTGAGGTCCACCAGCTCTGATTGGAGAATGCAGGAGAATACACTGGAGCTTCCTTCCTCAAAGTTCCATAAAAGTCCGTTCTGTATGTCCCTGCCTACTAGCCATATTCCTGCTTCCGACTATGGCAGACATTGCCACGGACGAAAAAAAAGTGCATAAAATGTCTTTCTTCTGGTCTAATCCCCCCACCCCTTGTGAAATGTAGACTCATTAGCCTTCCGGTTCCCGTTTTGCACCGAACACGACCGCGAGCTTCATCTCCGATCGCCGGCGCCGCCTCTTTCGTCCCTGTCCCTTCCTAAGCCCTGGTGTGTGTTTGTGCGTCTGTGCTCAGGAGGGGGAAGCAGCTGGCGGAGTCCGACCAGTACACCCTGAAAGGCAGGGGGAGCACGCTGACCGTGCGCAGCATCCGCAAGGACGACGGGGGGGCCTACGCCTGCAAGGCCACCAACAAGGCCGGCATGGCTGAGCAGGAGCTCTTCCTGCACGTCTTCGGTAAGGAAGGCAGCCGTGCGCGCGTGTGGGGGAGGGGGGCTCCTCTTCTAGACAGCAGCAACATCCTTTGGCCAAAGTGCTAAATATTTACTGAGACAGATGGGGAGGCGAGCTTTAGTGCCCCTGGCTGCCGGCGTTACCCGGGATGGCCATTAAAGCAACATCGTGCTGGCAGCTCCGCCGTTTCCAGGCTCCACCGGGCTGCACTCGTGCTTCTGTTTCACTTCCTACTCATCTCATAATGCTGTTAGTACGTGGGACTGCGATGGAACGTGAGTAATAGCGCAGCGGCGAGTGGGACGTGGACGTGCCATGTGACGGGCCTCCCTGTGGCGCTCCTGCCTGCCACGAGTGGCTACGTCAAATAGAAAAAAAGGAGAAAAAGAAACAAGATCAAAATCTGAACTACGCCAAAAGTATTCTGTTGAATGATAGGAAAAATGCATTCTTTGAATCTTGTAATTCCTACAAAAAATTAATATGATTAGTATTATTATGCAACTACACACGGTTCTCATTTAGCATCAGTTAGTCAAATGTTTGTCTTAGTATATAGTATAAATTTATTATAAGGTACTGTACTATACCTCAAGCCAATGCTTGCTGAAGACGTGCAGCGTTTTCATGAGCGTCACAAAGTAGTGCATGTGTTCATTATTACGTGTAACATATTTAACTCAAATATTTAATATAATAGGCTCTATGGTAATCTGTTTGTAAGTACGAGCTGTCCGAAGTCGGACATTCTTATCCTGGAACTGCCTGTAGTAGTATTAAAAACAGTGTCATTATGCAGTTTGATATTAGCAGGCACCTGGGAATATACGACGTTCTGTAATATCTTTCGTGTGACAAATCCAGCCAAAATGGGAGCTTTGTGCCGAACATCTAAAAGTCAGCTTCCATTCTCCTGATCGCCGCTCATGGCTCTGATGCGGGGCACATCTTTTCAAAGGACAAAATGATCCATTCGCTTGGCGGCGGTGGGCCTGATGAGTCATACGGTTCTGGGCTGCCGTCTGGCACCGGTGGGGCGCGGAAATATTTGGGTCGGGATGGGGGGTGCGGAGATACAGCTGCAGGACACGATCTGCACGCCCAGCAGGAAAGGTGTTAAATATTTCAATTAGTGCCAGGTAAACATGAGACATTCAGTACTTTATAAATATGAATAATTGCCCAAAAACAACATAAATCAAATGGCTAGCTCTAGCTATAAGCAGATGCCTTAGTTGCCTTTGAATTACCTGCATTGTGGAGGAAGTGAAATGATCATGAATTTTCTTGGTAGGGGGCCTAACAAGTAAAGCTTTGCCTAAGGTACCTGGAAAAGGGAGAGCATGCCCTGACCTCAAGCCTCATGTGATCCATGCAACCCCACAGGTCAGGGGGCCTATTTTACAAAGCTGGATTTTTGGGTTTGCATGACAATGTGCTGGATATATGGTAGTCTAGGCCAGTGTTTCCCAACCCAGTCCTCAGGGAATACCAGACAGTCCACATTTTTGCTCCCTCCCAGCTCCCAGCCAGTCAGGGACACTGAATACCTGGCACCAGTGTTCTGGGAGCTGAAAGGAAGCAAAAACGTGGACTGTCCAGTGTTCCCTGAGGACTGGGTTGGGAAACACTGGTCTAGGCTACATTCAATCCAACAAGTTATCTAGTTAACCAAGATATCTGGCTTCATGATATAGGTCCCAGGTTTGATCACATTTTCATGTGACTAGGATGCATCATACTGACTGGATGGTAGGATGATGTTCAAACGCATTCTAGAAATGTGACACATCTGAGCCAGGGCACCACCTCATTTTTAGAGAAAGATTTATAATGCCTGCATTGCAGGTTTTAGCTGGTTTTGCAACTTACACAAGCAATATAAAGTGTCTGTTAGGCAACTCCCATCTCTTAGTCCATGTCCTAAGGACCATGGGACTGAAATGCGGTGTGACATATTAGTTTTGTGTTCAATAATTTTATGTATGTCACAGGCATTACATAAAACAGGAACGTATCCACAGTAGCCTGTGGTAGAAGTCACAGATTTCTATGAGCCCTTTGAACCAGCAGGTTAGAGCATCTTGCCAACGGGACTCCGGTCGTCGTGACCCATGTAAGGAAGCACCGCAGTCCTCTACCTCAGCTTGCCGTCAACTCTGAGAAGTGTTTTGATCCGTCAGGCCTGTGCTGAGCTGGAAAGCACTTCAAAGGGCAAGATTAGCTCAAGTAAAGCTGTAGGTTCACCCTTGCCTTTAAGAAATCTGCAGGGCTTGACCAAGATATACATTTAATTCATTTACTAGCTACTTTTATCCAAAATGGTGTATTTTCCTTGAGATAACGGGTAGAGCCTTGGAGCCTTGGAGCAATTGGCAGGGTTACAGGCCTTCCTCAAGGGCCCCATAGGATAGTATTCTGTCAGTGCTGGGATTTGAATCAGCAACCTTCCATTCACAGATGGGCATTATAACTCACTGAGCCACACACCACCCTGGGGGTACATTGGTTTGAAGGGAGAGCCAGCATAAATGAGCCTGTTCTTCAGCAAAGTTAAAAGTACAGCGGAAGTAACCTGTGAGGGTCTGTGTCCATACAAATGAACCTCACTCAAGTGGGCGAACTTCTTGCAGATGTAGCCCTTCTGCAGATTGCATTTACCTCAAGGCCCAGCTGGGTCACGATCCTCTTACCCGCTTGTCGCTCAGAGCTCGTCTTCATCAACGGAGCTCGAAAGAGCCCAGCCACCTGAATAATGCCCCCATTCTACCGATATACAAAAAAAGAGTTGCATGTGTAGATTGTGTATGAAGAGATGTGAGGAACGGGGAAAGGTAGGCAGAGCAGTAGCATGGGTTTTCAATAATGAAAATTCCTCACTCCTCACTCATGCTGGTAGTGGGGGGTGAGGCTTCAACTGGTCCACAACGAAAAACTAAATTATTCAAATAGTGCATGACACGTTATTTATTGGGAAGAACTACATTATATTCCTTCATAAAACACCGGGTTCTTGGTAGATTATTCAGATTGCACCTTGCATTTTCATGTAAATGTATGGAGATTTATTCAGCAGTCATCAAAATCCCCACAAAGTGCAGGCCCTGGCCCTCTGCGTAAATGTACATTTAAATTAATAAGTTGTCAGGCAGCTGGTTTTTGTTTTACGGTGCTTGCTGGGAAACGTAGTGGTAACCACGGGCTTCGCGGTACCGAAGGACCGACGGGTCGACACTTAAGTCGCAGGAGAATCGTAAATGTTTATTTGCGAGCATCGGATCCGCATCTACAAGCCTCCGCACGTAACTCCTGCGGAGTGTCTGTTGGCCATGTCCTGCCACGCCGCGGTCATTAATTATGCATCTGTGACTGGAGGAGCTTCCCAGATTTACCCGCTCCGATAGCCGAGGGGGTAGCGGATCGATACAGGTTAAGTACTCTGCGGAGGCACGCGACAAGTATCTCCCCTGGATTTAGAAACCTGTGGTTTTATTACTCCCATCCCGCCATATTTTGGATGACAGCGCCCCCCCCCCCCCCCCCCCCCCCCCAAGATTTATACCCCCTGCTATCACTACCGGTCCACACTAGAATTAGCTCCTAAAAGGCTGCCTCAGTACTGCATCGACACATGGAACATTAAAGAGACTGTGCCATGTCCACCAGATTGTCCTCATCTGAAGTCCCTCCGCCAAGGAGCAAAGCTTGGCTCATCCCCCCACCCCCCCGTTTATGGCCACATTTTATATGCTGTTCATCCCATCTGCTTCCAGATGGAATCATTCTTTTGAGACTATTGCAGGTTTAGGGTCACAGTTATGACCATAGGCCCAAGGACAACAATGAGACTATCTAGCTTTCATCTCACTTCTTCTCTCTCTCTCTCTCACTCTCTCACTCTCTTTCCCCTGCTCTACTCAATAACCAATGGATTAGCACAGTATTTCTCAGCCCGGCCATCAGTGGCCCCCAGACAGTCCACATTTTCTCAAACAGTTTCTCAACCCAGTCCTTGAGGACTCCCAGACAGTACACATTTTTCCTCCCTGCCAGCTCCCAACCGATCAAGAATACCGAATACCTGGTACAGGTGTGCTGGGAACTGGGAGGAAGCAAAAATGTGTACTGTCTAGGAGTCCTCGAGGACAGGGTTGAGAATCTAGCTTAGCATGACACTGTGCTCCAGCGTGCCCGATTCTGCTTCCATCCTGTCACCCTCTCTCTGTCATATGGCAGCTTAGGCACTACGGCGTTCAGGGATCCATCTCCTGACCTCCACCTTCTCTTCGTTCCAGGCCAGGAGCTCCACCGTCCTCATTAGCACAGCGCGACATCTGTCGCCAGCAGAGTGCGTCAAGTGAGAAATTAAGATGCTGTCGAGTTGTTAGTATTTTTTTTTAAGATGAAAATCTGAAACAAAGGCAAACAACAACAACAGGTTTTTAAGCCATTAGTAGGATCAGGCCTGCTCATTAAAGTCACCCACGCATACACGCGCATGCGCGCGCGTGTACCAGCAGCCTCGCGAATTCCGCTCGCGAGCCGTCTCCCATCACAGATGCGACAAAGCAAGCCCGCTTATTTTAAAGCAGAAGTTGCGTTAAATGAATTCCCCCCGTCTAACTCCAGCTGCCGTGTAAAAGCACTGGAATGTGTCAGACATGATAATGGATTATATTTTCGCCCCGTTTCCTGAGCTCCTCTCTCGCGTAAATCCTCAGGCAGTGTTTCTTTTTTTTTTCCATTTTTCATTTGGTTTTCACATGCTACGTTCAAACGAGTTTCTTGGGGTGCCCCACGATGGGCTGGCGCCCTGCCCACAGTGTGTCCGGCATCACACACGGCCCGCTGGTGTATCTGGACAGCGAGGTCCTCCAGAAAACTTTGGGAGGATTTCAATGTCCAGAAAATACCAGAAGCGTAAAGCTACACCACCTCTTGTTGGAGGTGATGGTGAACAATTTTAAACCATAAATGTGTTGCCTTTATGAGTACAGGTGCCTATGAATTATATACTCATGATCACATGAGTGGACACTAATTACACTGGAAATGACCAAAACTGAAATGAGGTTCCTCTCATTTATGTGGCATCAGTGGTAACATTTAAGGTCAAATAAACATGAGTTATAGCCAAGCCCAGCCCTAAGTCAACTGTCATTTTTACATGTAAAAAATCTGTAGGTCTGCCAAAATGAAACAAAGACTCTTATTTTGGTGAAAATAATCACATGCGTTAATCACATTTATTCGAAGACGTGATCAAATTAGTGGAATTCTAGCCCACATCTGTCTGCTTTTTTGTTTGTCTGTGTCCATTTTAATGATCCAGGGAAGGCTGTTCACAGGAATTTATCTCAAGCCTTTATTTCATCATCGGGTGGCATTTTGATGTTTTGTTGTGAGCTGGCATTATGTTACATCCACAGCAGATGTCTTTGGAGCATAAGCTGTTTTTGGTTATAATTCTCTATTCATGTACGTCTTTATCCTTTAGTTACGTGGCTGAAGAAGGGAGGAAAAAGATACATTTCATTATTCATAATAAGTGCTGTTTGCCCTTGATATGTGAGCAGCACTTTGGAGTCACGGGGGAGCAACTGCGGCGAGGAGCTTATCGCTAGGATACAAACGCCGCGGTAACGCTCGCGTCCTGGTCCCACGCTTCCCACCGCTCATCTGGAGCTCTCAGCTTCAAAGGGGAGTTACACTGACACCCTAAAAGGCACCAAACATCCCCTCTGCTGGAAAGGGTGGCAGGGGTGATTCTAACATTTTTTATGGTGGCCCAACCTAATCATTAGCCAATGACAGGTTCAGAATCGGTGAGTGACAGAGCGGGGGGACTCTGGGGGCAAATCAGCTTTCAGATGGAGCCAGTACCCATGTAACTCCGCCCCATTCCAGTGGATTTGACCCAATTCCAGGGAGTCTTGCACTAATTGGCCACCAGTTTTTCAGGTGGAAGGTTCTAGGCTACAGTTCTAAATATTCAAACAGGCTGGGGCCAGAGCTCTGCCTTCATATGTCTAGGGCTGTGAGTTTGATTCCTGCCCACCATCTCAAAATTGGGATAATGTGGTCACATTATATTACATTTATATTTATACTGTTTTTCATTAGGGAAAGTATTTCAGTGAATGAATCAGAATGGTCTCTCTAACATGGTGGCAGCATGTGGGGAGGAGCTTTAGGGTCGCTGTACCGTGTGGAATATGAGTCTGCAGGCCCCCAGGTCAGGTATACAATCCATATTATGGACGTGAGGCCAGAAGTGGGCCAGGCCCTGCCCGCCCAAGGCTGGAAAAAGCAGAGACACAGGCAATGGGGCTGATATAATGAGCCAGCTTACAGCATCAGCATCCAGAAGCCTCCCGCAAAGGTTTATGAACTCTGGCATCGCTACTCTACCTTCTAGCTTCAAAAGGCAGCCAGAAAACTGCAGGTGAAGAGAATGAAGGTCCCAGACGCGTGATGCTCGATCGTGGCTGTTTACAGACGATGCATGAGGCCAGCTTAGGATATTTATTTAAACTGGATAGAGGGAAGCAAAATAGCATAACATGGGACAGGTGAAACAAGCATTTTGTTTTGGTGGACGGGAAGGATTTGTATGCACATCCTGCATTGTAGATGCAATGAGGCAATTTTCGTGCTGAAAATGGCTGGAATTTGGGGCAATCGGTCATCGGCAGGAGTCTGCTGAGCTCCCAGCCTGCTGCCCCTCTCACAGACACCTCACCGCATCCCAACCCATTAGTAAGAGGTAGATCACTGACCAGTCCTTTGTGCCAGGATATAGTGCATCAGATAGAGAATTGTGACCTAGCGATCGTGTGTTCGGGGTGGGTAGTACAAACCCGGTGCCTCATTGGTCAGAGGCAATTTAAATATTCCATTATTTCCTGGATAGGCAATACTTTTAAGGGGTGCTAATCTGATAATGCCAGACAGTCCAGACCCTGCCAGACAGTCCATATTTTTTGGTGGAAGCAGGGAAAGAGCAAAAATATGTATTGGTATATAGCCTGGGGGTCCCTGAGGACCAGGTTGAGAAACACTGCATTAGCAAATGGTGACCAGAATCCCCCCCCCCCCCCGGTGTTCCTCAGTCCAGCCACACATCACCGAGCTCCAGAACATCTCGGCCGTCGAGGGCAGTGCTGCCATGATCTCCTGCACGGCGGAGGGCGAGCCAACCCCTGCAATCTCCTGGAGGAGGGCCAGCGATAGCGAGAGCTTCGTGGACGGTTTCAAGGTACCCCCGCCACATCACCACGGAGACAATCATGACATACTGGATCTTACAGAATGACAGTCCTGCCCATGTTAGACATATTATATTAAGCTGGGCAGTATTTCTGTTACATATCATGTGGTCTTTCCCACTATGTGCCCCAAATTATCCAACATAATTTTATAAGTGCTGAAAAATGGATGCATGGGTGGTTTAATCTGTCCTGAAAGATTATTTGAACTTCCCATGTAAGCGCTGTGCATTTTTAAAGAGATTTAGTCAGGCAAAACGGTGAGAGGACCTTTTTTGGTAGATGATACGGTCCTCTGTTGCTCAACAGTTGGTTTTTTGGTCTTTGATTAAAGGTCCTTGTGAGATATGGTCTTTGTTGTTCATCCAATGTAAATTAAACCGATTAAACTGAAAAATTAAACTGATCATACTGATCATGTTGCCTGGAGTCGGACAACAAATGGCCCAGACAAGCAGACATCAAAAAATAAATAAATAAAACAATTACAGATATAGTTGACCCAATGTGTGCCTGAAAATTCCACTGAAATTGTTGAAAAGGTTGGTTGTCAAGCAGCATCAAATGAAGTCCAGCTTGACATGATGAGGACCCTTGTAAGCCTGACAACGAAACGAGGTGAGGATGACCAGCGGTATCTCGGCGAGTCATTATAATGCCTATATTCCCATGAAATAATGAGGTCAGTCTGTGAGAGTCGCCCAGTCAGATGCCCGACCAAAAATAAATCTGCGCCGGCTGGCGCTCGTCGATAAATTAAA
>JAODKL010000001.1:45613793-45631800 GCA_026780765.1 Petrocephalus schoutedeni | reverse complement strand
GCTTCCGGGATAGGCTCCGGACCCCCCGCGACCCTGAACAGGATAAGCGGGTTGGAAGATGGATGGATGGATGGATTCAGACAAGGAAAATTCAAAAGGGGAATGAGATACTTTGGTTTTGCTAATTTTTTTAACGTTAATTCGTTGTCCATTTTCAGTTCCCAGGGAAAACGGGCAGTGAGGCTTGGGGTTAATCTGCAACACCTGGAACCCACTTCCTGGTATTTATTTTGATTGACAAGGGGAGGTAAAGTAGTGCAACAGGGTCATGGAGGTCTGTATCTGAGACGTTCTCTCCGCGCAGTTCTCATCAACATCAGTAAAGTCACCCCACCAAATGATCCTGCTAACTCTGGGAGCATCAAATACTCTGAACATGTTCTAATTATTCATGAAGTGTTCCTCTCAGGCAGCTTCACCCCAAAGATGACACTATGACATGCACTGGGTTTCACAGAATTCTAGAAATTTCTACATGAATTTGTTCAAGCAATGTAATGAAAGAGACCATTACCTGATAAATCACTGAGCATGGTGGGGGTCCACTTCTGTAATGTAACATTTAAGCATCACAATTAATCTAATAAATAAGTGAATATTAACGAACTTTTACCATATGATGCGAGGCATAAAAATTTGTCGTGTTCTGTTTTTGAACAAGGAGCCAGAGACAGAAATGGCTGGAGACATCCTATCGAACCAGACTGTCCACATTAAGATTAATTTGCCAGACTAGATTATTTACCGGAAGATTCTATTAGATTATGTGATGTCCCACAGGATGCATTTTTAGGCCTAGCCACATGCATCAACAGAGATAGAAACAAATATAACCCATAAAGGACATACACTTTGAGCTCCTGAAATGGGACTTTGTAAAATTGCCCTCATTAAATTGTCTACCAAATCAGCCAAATCTAGATAAAGCTTTATTTAAATCGAGTCAAGTACCAGGGCACTCTGTCATTTTAAGGCTGTAAGTGCACTTTGATGATGTTAATAGTTTTGTAACCTGGCTCCACAATGGCTGAACAATAGACTTATTGGATTAGCGACGTGGGTAACCGTGTTTCACGGCAGCGTCGCGTCGACGAAAGGGCTCTGTCTTCTTTTTGTTTGCCAAACTGGCGTGTCACGTTGCGGGAGAGCGGGGGGGATGTTGTGCAGGCCTGCCTCGTGGGTGGGAAAGATGGGCAGAAAGACACAAGGAAGCCAGGTTTAATAATGAATTGCGGGCATAAAATGGTACTGAGGCACAAGAGGTGGAAAAATCAAGCTGTAAAAGCCCACACAAAGAGGAGAACTCATCATGCGGTGCCGAGCAGGAATGCAGACGGGCTAACTGCCATTAGCCTTCACTTGCCGCTCTGCTGTCAAAGCTATTCGTCTGATCCCTTTTATGCTAAAGATTTTGACTCATACAATCAGACCCAGCTGGGCTCCATAAACTGGGACTTCTGTCAGAATGGGGCTGATGGCCAATCAACACTAAGAAATAAAAAAAAACAACCATCACAGCCCTCAGGCTGCGTTTAGCCTGAGGGCTGGTTTCACACCTCACCATGTAACAGCCTAATTTGCTATGCCCGATGGATCAACACCAAGCCAAAAATTAAGCCACCACAATAGTGGATGCTGTTCAAATGAAGCCTCAGCCAGCACCCACATTCTCAACTCTGGGTCATCCCATTCAGTTTAATTTGTTTTTATTTAATCCCCTTAACATAAAAATCCCCAAAGTACTTGATGGAGTAGTCATATAAGGCTCACATAAGATCAGGTAACATTACAAAATATTAAAAGAAGAGTGGAAAATGGTAAACGAAAGACAGCAAAAACCCGTTGGTACCTAAAGAAACCCTTTGCGGTCCAGGGCCAAATAGTAGTGAAATTGTCCCTCAGCAGTTATGCCTAAACCTGATATTGCTTTTCAGCCCTAATCAACTAAATCCCAATTATAAACGCTCATATCTACTGAAAGGAGTCTACTGACCATATGGTGTATGTTTTCACTGACTTATAATGAAGTTAAATATAGCTGATCCTGACACCATAGCAACTGAGACTGATGGGAAATTCAAAGACCTCCACCTGGAGGGCGGAGAGGTCAAAGGGTCAAAGGGTAAAGGGAACAAGGATGATGAGGATCATTCCCATCCTTTCACTATATTCTGGATTTCCCTGCCTACTGCATCTCAAACAAATCTACACAGCCCTTTATTAAGCTACATAAGCTGGCATTCGCATAAAAATAAATCCTTATTTTGTCACGATGTTCCAAGTCTTATTCTATGCTTGATTCCTTGTACCCCTCAACTTGACTTATTATAAAACATTTTTTACTGGGCCCAGTAGACATAAATTGGTGTAAATCACAAATTCTACTCCGTCAACAAGATTTAAAAGGTCTTAAATTTCCAGCATCACACCTCTACTTAAGTCAGAAGCAAGTCCCAGGTTGAATTGCTGGTGGTTCTGTTTTATAGTTTTGTATTTACTGGGAAGAGCCTGTATCCATTTCTTATTTATGAAGAGATCCAGTTTGTATATTTTCGATTCAGGTGCGTGTTCGAGGTCAGCTTTGTTTTTTTAAGCTTGAAGACCAAGTCTGGTCTGAGATCCAAAATACATCTGTCTTTAATGATTTTTTGGGCCTTGTGGTCATTGACCTTGTCATCACTTACACAACCAGTATTTTGTTTCCTGTTCCTGACAGTTCATCCCAGAAAATGCTCTGGTATTCCACGGTAATTTCAGACTGCCAAAGACTAATCCAAAGTGAACTCACAAGCTGTTTTGCTGAAACAATATTATTATCATGTGATATTGCCTGATCCTACTACCCTAAACAAATCCCTGCCCTTCAATTGGGATTCACGAAATCCATTTGGGTGCACGGCCATTTATCAAACACCTGCTGGACAAGAAATTCTGTCAGCTGCAGGAAAGCTAACTGCACATTTCCACCTTCCTCTTTCAGCCCCTTCCATCTGCAAAGTGTAAAGACCTGCTGTATGTTCTTTTTAATTTTCAGAATTTTCCTGCCCAATACAGCCGCCTTGACGGTTTGCACAAAGCACTTAGCTGTTCCTTTCAGAGTGGGTGATATAAAAAGATGACAACCTGCTCGATTGCTTTGCTTTCCGGGGATGTTTTGATGTAACTGTGCGCCATCGCAGGACATCAATTGTTCTGGCCGCCTGAAGGGGCGTGAACTCATCTCAAAAACTGCTTACGGTGACCATACTGCGAGGGTGTCCGCCTCCGCAGCGCCGACAATGAAATTTTGTGACATTGGGCTTAGGAAGCGAATCAAGGGTTTCTGATTGGTAATCAGAGCAAACTTTCTCCCGAATGGACACTGGAAGGAATCTGTTTACTCGGCAGATGAGGCAGATAAGGCAATTAGCTTCCTGCGCTATTTGTATTAAATCGCATTGTGCCTTGAGGCTTGTGCTTTCATTACCATCTGGAAAATATCCAGGATAACAGCTCCTTAACTTAATGCATCACAAAGCAAATTCAGCATTGCTTTAAAAACAAACAAAAAAACACTTTAACTAAGGTAGACTGGTAATCCCCATCTCCGGGATCATCACCAGTGCTTACACCTTGCTGGAGGTGAATACACAAAGCAGATTTCCTTACATAAAATAAATGACTTGCCTGACCTGAATTATAGAAATGTTAAATTATCCCTACGTCTTTTCCAGGTTGGACTAAATAACGTTTTGAATTCATGTTTGAATTCAGTATTTCCAGTAAAGCTGGCTGCCCGACATCATAAGAAATATATCCTGAGTCTTGCGTTCTGAAGCCAGCCAGGTTCCTGCTATCAAATCCATGCTCCTTCCACCAAAAACGTGTGTTATTTATATACATCTCCTCTTAGCTTCCTCAAAGCTAAGCCAATTTCCCTCCTTTGCATATGCCTGCTAAACAAATTCAGAGCAGCAGCTATCAGGAGACCTAAAGCAGGCTGTCTTTTAGAGGAGAAAATTTTAAGAGGAAAACAGAGCATCCGTCTCCCTGGACCAGCACACTAAGCACCCAGACCTCAACAAACACGTTCAAAGATGCGACAGTCTCTGTTTCCACCAGCTTTGCTCAATGTGTCACCGTCAGTGGGAGGCTGATGACTAAGGATGGTGAAAATGAGTCAAATCACTGATCAAGGCAACAACATATTAATCATTTCATCTTTAAACATAAAGCAATTTTAATCTGTTCAAATTATAACAGCAAACACTCCAACAGTCTCAGCTTTATTTAGAAACTGCATTTATGCAGTAATACGAAATCATGCAAAGAACACTTTCTGAATATCAAGAATCAATTTCCAAATCAAATCTTTCCACGGTTATTCAGTTGCATGATGGGCACAATTTGTTTCTTTTTTTTTTTTACTTTAAGGTACAAGTAAACAAGAAAGACAGAAGAATACAATTTATATGTATAAAGTTGAAGACCACAGATAGGTCTAAAATATCAAGGGCTGCAAAACAAATTGCATTGTATTCATGTATTTGTTCATTCATTTCAGATTCATGAAAAAAAAGAAACAATTTATACATTTTTTACCTGAGACAAAGTCTCAGAGGATACAGTGCTGATTGTATTATCTTTTAGTCCTGTCTGCTATATTTCTGTAACATGTTGTACATTATATTGTGTTACCTGCTAATTACGCTGAGGTCAAGCCTTGGGTGCAACAACATGGGAAGCCAACAGCATTTTCTGCCCCACATCCAAACTTAAGGTCCATGTGACACACAAAACAAAACAACTTCGGCAATGCACAATTTTTTCAGGTGTTTTCATTTTATTTATTTTACTTAGTTGAGTGCATGAATATTTGTAACTTTGCAGTCCAGCGCTTGGTATGAAAGCAGTGCTGCTCTATTAGCCCATGCGTTTGATTGGCCAGTTTTTGTCTTGGTTGCCGGGGGCGGCCCAGGCTACCTAACCTTGCAGGGGAAGCCCTTGTTTCCTTGGTTAACTGCTGTTGCCGAGGCCCCCACAAGGCCGCAAACTGGTGGCTCTCACCATTGTTCGCCTCCTTCCAGTTTTCCTCCTGAATCTGACAGCACATGAGCAGAATCCCTGCACAAGGGGCTGGAAGGGGACGCGCAACCCCTGAAGTTGTCACGGATAAGAGGGATGTTGTTTTCACAATCAGACTGGACCTGACTGGAGTCAGCCCTCAGAAGGTGTTCTTCACCCTTTATTTCACCACAGCGGAATGACCATGCACAAAAAGAACATTTATTTATTTAACAGATGCTTCTATCCAAAGCAATGTGCCTTTTAGAGAAAGCAGGGTCAGCCAGTGCTTCGCTCAAGGGCCCGGAAATAGGATACGTTCTGTTATGGAGTGGGTGCCGCAATGAATTTTGGGTGAAGTACACTGAGGGAATAAATACCGACACCTCCAGGACCAACAGGTGTTCTGTCTCATGGTGTAACTCATCCCAATAGGCAGTGAGCCAGTTGTGGATTTGGGGAAACCTCATGTCCTTCCATAAAAACTGGCCTCTTTTAGGCCTTTGTACAACCAAAAACTTAATGATGTTTGACAGCTTAAAAGTTACAAATCAAATATATTAAAGGAATTTATTTCCTTTAAAAGTTTAAATTTAAGCCGGGTTCCTACCGAATAATACACTATATTTCCAAAACTGGGGCGCTTACCTTTACACACACATTTTTTAATACATAGGCTTTAATATGGAGTTGGCCCACCCTTTGCAGCTATGGCAGCTTCAACTCTGGGAAGGCTTTCCACAAGGTTTAGGAGTGTGTTTATGGGACTTTTTGACCATTCTTCCAGGATAGCATTTGTGAGGTCAGGCACTGATGTTGGACGAGAAGGCCTGACTCACAGTCGCCACTATAATTCATCCCAAAGGTTCTATCGGGTATAAGTCAGGGCTCTGTGCAGGCCAGCCAGGTTCCTCCACACCAAACTCACTCATCCATGTCGTTATAGACCTTGCTTTGTGCACTATTGTGCAGTCATGTTGGAACAGGAAGAGGCCATCCCCAAACTGTTCCCACAAAGTCGGAAGCATGAATTGTCCAAAATAGCTTTGTATGCTGAGACATTAAGAGCTCCTTCCACTGGAACTAAGGAGCTAAGCCCAACCCCTGAAAAACAACACCCACCATAATCCCCCTGACACCCCCCCACTTTACACTTGGCACATTGTAGTCAGGTAAGTACCATTCTCCTGGCAGCCACCAAACCCAGACTCGTCACTTCAGAGGACAAGTTTCCACTGCTCCACTGAGTCCAGCGGTGGTGTGCTTTACACCGCCTGCATCAGACACTTTGCATTTTACTCGGTGATGTAAAGCTTGGATGGAACTACTCGCCCATTGAAACCCTTTCCGTAAAACCCTCTACATACTGTTTTTGAGCTAATTTGAAGGCCACACGAAGTTTGGAGGTCTTTAGCTATTGACTCTAAGTTGCCGACTTCTGCACATGATGCACCTCAGCATATGTCCCCACTCTGTAATATGATGTGACTAACCACTTCGTGGCTGAGTTGCTGTTTATGCACTTTATTTGAATACCACTAACAGTTGACCATGGAATATTTAGTAGCAAGGAAATTTCAGGAATGGACTTATTGTACAGGTGGCATCCTATCATGGTACCACGCTTGAATTCACTAAGCTCCTGAGCACTTCACAAATGTTTGGAGAAGCAGTCTGCCTGCCTAAGTGTTTGGTTTTATACACCTGTGGTCATGAAAGTGATTGGAGCACCATTCAATGATTTGGAGGGGTGTTCCAATACTTTTGGCAATATAGTGCATCTCTGGCTTATTCCATCAACACCAAAGGATGGTCCAGTACTTTATGACTAGGGAAATGAATAATATAAGTTCAGTAAAGATGTCAGCAATGGTTCTGGATACAGGGGAGCCCTGTTGATGAGAAGGGTTCTGGGTAGAAAACCGTGGTGTTGTTTGGCCAATGTTGCTTGTGGTTTCTGGGGGAGAGAAGCTGGCAATCTGATTGGGTGGGTGATGACCTCTGTATTTTGTCCTGTCTCAGCAGACTCCCTGTTAGGTAGCCTGGGTCTGGGCGCTGTGGTGGGGCTAGGCCTGGCCGGCCTGCTGCTGGTCCTGGTTGTGGTGGACGTCAGCTGCTTCTTCCTCAGGCAGTGTGGCCTGCTCATGTGCATCACCAGGAAGCTGTGCAGCAAGAAGACTACCACCAGCGGAAAGAGCAAGGACATTGAGGAGGGGAAGGCAGCCTACCTGTGAGTGCCTAAACCCACCCATTCCATAAACAGACACTCTTTTCCCATAATGCCATACTCACTCACCTCGAATGTGTTATATATATATATACATTCTTCTCGGCCACCTTCACTCCCAAAGAAATGTCACCCATAAAGTTTGTTACTATCAAAGCCAACCTTTTAGTATGAATATTCACACGTAATTTTACTGGCGTTCTTATTGTGCTGGATTTCATTTTAATATTCATAATACCCATTGTGCCTTGTCATTTTTCACCCTCTGTGGTTATATGATTATACTGCACGACTCATTATATAAATTACTCAAGAAAACATCTCACAGGCTCTTAGGAGCACACCAGGCTTGGGTGTAATGACTTCATGCCTTGGTTGTCCTCCCTAATACACCCATCCCTAGATCAGTCCCGTCTGTGTTCACTCACATCTTCCACTGACATGATTAAGGAATCCAGGCAGTTGCCCCCCCCCCGCCCTAAAGCTGTCGAAAAGGCAGTTCCTGTGATATTTATATGTCTGGGTTGGAACTGAGAATGATTTCAATTACCCTCCTTAAGAACAACCCCAAGCCCGGGCAACAAGCCACGTGCCAACAGGGACCTTTTCAGGGTGACGTGAGAAACATAAAATTAGCAGTATCTTTCACCTCCACCCCCCTCCCTACACCACCACGCTCTGCTAAATGCACATGCCCCCCCCCCACTCCCCCAAAACACACAAGTTACATCCAGCGGCTCGGAGATATCTAACGGTCTGATAATTCGGCATCACGCGTCAGCCAGTCCCCTCCCACACCTGCGAGGATCTGTGTCAGAGAGACGGGAGTTTCTCCTTCTCTTAAACTTTCTTTCTTTTATTTGTCTGCGGTGTAGCCTGGCTTCTAATCCCCGCGCGTGTGTGTGCGTGTGCGTGCATGTGCGTGTGTGCGGCCGGACCTGCGTGTGTGTCTGCGCGTGTGCGTGTGCGCAGGGGCGATGGGTCGAAGGAGCCCATTGTTGAGATGCGAAATGAAGAGGAGCGAATAACAAATCCGGACGACGGCAGCCCAGTGAACGAGCCCAATGAGACCACACCTCTGACAGAGCCAGAGTAAGGACCGCCTTTCTGCCCGGGCCTCGTGGCGGGTGGCTGGATAGAGGATCTAGCAGCGACAGACTCAGAGAGCACGCAGGCGGCCATCAACAATCACGTCACTTCAGGGTGCAGAAGGATGCATCCCTAAGCGCACATATACAAAGGACCGGACCACCTTGACTTGAATGACTTCACCTGGGTAGCGTGCACTAATGCTAATGTGCACATGTGTGATGGAGCTGACCACCTCCTCACTCACACAAGGCCCGCTTCATACAGGAGCCTGACTTTTTCCAGATATGATAAGAAGCTGATATGCAATGTTGCATAAGGCGGGCTGCATCCCTGTGCCGTTAAAAATGAGCTGTCTCCAGCTGACAGACTTTGGTTAGCTTACGTGTGCTAAAGCTAATGTTAGTGCAGTGTTTCCTTGATCATGACAGAAAAACTTCACATTCTGTGTAACAGAGAACCGAGTAAATAGCTACTGCTGGAAAAAAAAATTGCCACTGGCACCCAGATGAGGACAGCGACGGCTGATTAAATGGACATTCTGGTTTCCTCGTGTTCTTGCTTGCTTGTGGGAAAGTGGGCGCTGTCTATCAATGATTACTCTGCGATACCGACACATCTCCTGTTGACAGTCCCAGATCACCTGATCATTGGGGGGGGGGCTGCCTGGATGAGGTGGCGGAAATGATCTGTTACAGGACGGGGGTAATTTCTTTTCCTTGGATCCTTGTTGTGCCTGTTTGTATAGGTGTGAACAAAACAAACAGCAAAGACCAAATGAAAACAAAACGTGCATCTATCATCCAGTGCATTTATTTGTGTTTATACTTTTCTTCGTTTCACTCATTCTTCGCTCCCATTTATTGATACCCAGGACTGTGTCAGACTTGGCAGTCAACGGCGGTTCTGAAGCCAGATGTGGCACAGAGAATCAAAACGAGAGCCAATCCGCAGAGCACGCCGAAACGCCAATCGGCCGCTCGATGGGGGGATGGGGGGGGGGGGGGGCGTAAATGGGACACCCCCTGTGAGGCGGACTGATCTCCATAATCATAATTACAAACGATATTCATATCATAATCATAATGGCCCACACTCAGGAACAACACCTTTATTGAGTGTCGAGCCAAACAGAGTCATTATCAACGGGCAGGACACCAAGCACTATTCACATTATTTGTAGACATGCTTTCACTGACACCAGTAGCTCGGATCTAACATGGTTAACATCCCCAGTGTTAAATTAACAGTATCAACTCTGCCTCTGTCCCCAGGGGCACTCTGCAAAATATATATCGATGCTATAAACTGTCTCCATAATGACTTCTGTTGAGGAAAGAAAGGGTTCATTTTTTCAGTAGACTATGATTTGTATCTAGGTAGTATTTAGCTACCTTTTATCAAAGGGGTAGTGGCGGTGTGGGGGGGGCAGCGTGAGAGGTCACTTGCGGCTCTATGGTGAAACCTTTCGATCCTTTGCCGACAGGAAGCTGCCGCTGAAAGAAGAAAACGGCAAAGACGTCCTCAAGACGGACGCCATCGAGATCAAGGTTCACGGTGACGGCGGCATCCAGACAAAGGATGATGGCAGCAAAGCGTAATATGGGAGCCGCACAAAAACAATCATAGCAAGCTACCCTGTGACCAAAACCACGAGAAAAAGAGAGAAAAAAAATAGAGAAAAAAAAAGAGAAAAGAAAAAATATATCGTCCTTTAAGAAAAACTGTACGTCAGGGCTCCCAGGGTGCAGTGTATAAATACGGATGGAAACTGAGCACCGCCGACTGTATGGGATACACCTGGCTGTGATGGCGATTCTGTTGGAAGATCTTACAAGTAGATGGCACATATTGTATGGTATCTGTTTTTTTTTTTTGATTTTTTGATTTCTTAGCCTTGGCTGTTGCTTCTGTGTCTTTTGTTCCTCTGCTGAAAGGGCAAACATAATGTCATCAGCAGAGATGTGCTAGGGTGCCCTTGGGATTTTTTTGGTCATTTTTGGACAACCCCTCCCCTCCCCCTTCCGTTTGGACAGAGGGCAGCCCCGGGGCAATCAGTGACTTCCCCGTCTAGTGCACGGATTCCCACAGATCCAGGCGGATGGATTTCAGCAGAAAAGCCCTCCTCGTTTTCAGGGGATAGTCACACCTGAGGGTTTTGTCAAAGTACTTTTGCATTCATTTTCTTGGGGTCATCACCCTGGGCACGTTGCCGCCCCCTAGTGTTTGTAAACCGTAGTGGCACTGAGAAGCCGAGACGTCGACCCGCTTGCCTTTGTCCCTGTACTTCTGGATCCTCATCATCTTACTGTCTCACATTTGTCCACGACTCCTTCCTGCTACTCTCCTATTGAAAAGAAAAGTCTCCCCGTGTCTTCTTGTGCACCACCCACCCATCCATCCAGTACGTCAGTAACGTGGCTTTTAAATCTCTCCGTTTTTCTTGTTTATTTATTGTTTTAAGAGATCAAATTATATGGCCATGGTTAAACCATTATGTCATAAATCCATGTCTGTGTGCGTGCATTGGTCTCCGGTCCTGCACACTGTTCCTTGAATACATGGGAAAATCATTCGCAAAAGGTCAGAATTCCCCTCTGGCTTCTTCTTTTGATTAAAACGAGGGGTGAGTCTGGAAGTCAGCAAAGCACTGGGAGCCCCACCCCCCAACCACCTTGAGTCATAATTTTATCTACATTGTGGCTATCCTTTCATAAAAACCTATTTCAGCTCCTTCCTCTTTCTATTTGATTAATTGAAAATGGGAATTTGCATACATATACAACACGCAAGCCTTATTTTTTTGAAGTGTTTATACAGCATTTTAATTTTTGAAAAATATTTCCAGCTCTGAAGGCTTAGAATTGAACCAGGCATGTTCAGCACTGGGGTGTGGATGTTGGACCTGTGAGTTGCTATCAAACTGTCCACCCATTGGTCACGAAGGTCTACCCCAAATTAACATTCACCAACCAAATTCTGTAGCTGAATTACAGAAAAAATGTATAAATATATCCCACAATGATGAGATTTGTATAAAAAGATTGTTTATAAAACTAAAAGAGATTATTGAATCATGTAAACCAAAAAGTGTATTCAGTCTATTGGTGTTTTCTGTTCATATAAATATTCTAGGGTAATATGAGCAAAATCAGTTATTTTCAGTGGAATATTACTGTATATATACTAAGCAGAGAATATTTCATTTCTGCTTTGGTCTTCAGCGTGAAAGAGTTATAATCTGTCCATTGTCTTCTACACAGACATGCTCGTTTGTAATTTTAAATTCATGGTTCTGAGGCAGGCACTGATTAATTTTATGATTTTAATGAGAATTTGAAAAGCTGGCACTGTTGGTTAGGTGAAACTTTGTGTATTTGGGGGGCTTTCTGAGAAATGGACACTGAGACAAATACACACATGAGATAAAATTATGGTTGTTTTATGGTCATACTTGGAAGCCCTGAATTGTCATAAATAACACAAACCACGTCGGTGCCACGATAAATGTCATGTTAAATGCATGGGCAATGAAGCAACCTCATAAAGCATTATGAATATGCCATAATGCGTTATGAACGAAGTCTCCGTGCATGTGCTTGAATGCTACTGAAGCTCCATGTTAAATGGGTCCCTTCTGGATCTTTCCATTGTCGTGGCATTTACCCGAAACACCGAAACCAAATTTATAATTATAGACCTTTCTCTTCGCAGCCTATCACGACAACATAGTCCTTGTCAGGTCTGCGACTCTCCATGGAAAATGAATAACGCAATTAGGGTGGCTTATTTATTTATGACTTCTTTTATCTTTCTGCGACGTTGAGTGGTCGGAATCAGACCCTGCGTCCTTGTGTCTGTTGATCGCTCATCATCGCCGCATTGAAAAGAACTACGCACTTTTTCTGGAGGTTCCTACGACTCGACCAAGGGCTTCTGAAATCAGAGAGTACATGCAGATTCACCGTGTCAACCCGAAATATACTGCAGCATTAATTCAAGAAACCAATTTCTATTGAGTGCTTAGAGAGCTCTGAATTTCTTAATGCTAAATGGTACGATTGTTTATTTATTTTTGTATTTTTTGTGGGGGGGGATGGGATTCTTGCCCCTAGCACAAACAATTTTACTTTCGACAGTTACCCCAATGATGCAGCATCTACACAAAGTGATAGTGACCAGCTAGAAGAGCGAGCTTCTCTTAGATGCCACCCAGACAGGAACCTTGTCAGTCTGTTGTATACTAGCCCATTCATAAATATGTCTGCATTCTGTGAAGAAGGAGATATTTCATCCAAGTCTTTCATCGTATTGGAGAAAACCGAGTTGCACACAATGTTCCTGCTATTATGAGGCTCCCTGGCTCTAGTCTTGCCCACTCTAATGATATATTGATGTTGTATATAAACCTACAGTGTTTGCTGGTTGGGGAAATAATGTGCCCTATAAAGCCTTTTGAACAGCATTGACCTGAGATGTGACGTAAAAAAATGATTTAGCGGTCAAAAGGATTATGGGAAATGTAGTACTCTGTACATGTGGCAAAGAAAACAAAAAGATAATTATGTAGTTGGTGCAGTGGTGAGCATTCAGCGAATGTTTTTTTCTTTTTTAAAAAATATTTTTGGAATATAGACAAACATTGCTGACTTCATTTTGTTTGTGGTTTACACTGAATATAAACTGTGGTATCACAAGGCAAAACACACCAGCGCATGCAGCTGTCATTTTCCTGTCATATGTTTACAGTTCAATCTTCTTTCCTTAAGCAAAGACCTCCCAGATAAACTCTTCAAAAAAATCCAATGTAATTCTTAAGCAAAACCTCGCAGTTTTCTACCAAAACACCCATGTATTAGATTTCTACAAAAAACTGCTTTTCCACAGATTTCCTTTGACACTGACACAGATGCATCCTTTCTGCACATCACATCCACAGCTTGCATGTCCTCTTTTCAGCATCTCCACTCTTTCATTTTCATTTTAAACCTTTTCAGAAAAAAAACACCCTGTCAGCACTATGGTTTTGCAAGAGTGTCTGTAGTATTCTGGGGGCTGTAAATACGAACTGTCTAACTGAGAGTCTCGACGCACACAATCTATAATTTCTGGTCCTTTTCTGGAATATTTATTTGTGAGGTGGTTTCGCCTCCAAGCCTCTCCCCTGTAAATGCGCCTTTGCTCTCCAAACGCCACTCTGCAGAGAGTCCTGATGTTTTGATACTCCCTGTGTTTCTGCCCAGAGAGAAGGTACTGTGGACCCCACTGTGCGTGTAGAGTAGCTGTCCGCTGTAATTCTGAGCTGTAAATAAAAGTGTCCTGATAAACATGCTTGTAACAGTGGAGTTCCAGGCGTTTTTATTCCAGATTTCTCCTGTTTATCCCATTGCTATCAATTCAGTACACCTTGTCCTCATCATAGTGGACTCGGCCAAAATCTTCCGGAAGATGGAAAAGGCAAGAAAAGAAGTGGCAAAAAAAAGCACTGTGAGGAGATAAGAAGAAACCCACAGTTTTATATGACCTAACATTTAAAACCTGCTTTTAGACATAGATTAAAAAAAAAAAAAAAACCTTTATCCTCATGCACTGTAAATCGAGCACTAAAATACTAGGGTGTCAGAAATTACCTTAAAATCTGTGGGAAATTGGCCTATAATTTATTTAATAAAGCACACTTCACTGTTACAATTTAGTGAGTATTGAGCCTATTCAGAGCACTCATGTCTGTATCTGAAAATCCGTGCGAGGACTGTGCGTATGGAGAGACACCACAGGACATTCTGAGCCTGATGTCTCAGAGTTCACACCCATTAGTGTAAAAGCCATAGTGTGGAGATCGAGATGAATACAAAGAATGGAGGAACAAGAGCACCAAATCCTCCCCTTCCAGTCCATACATCTAATAATGCAATAGGCCCTGCAGTAGTGTTTTCCTCTTTTCAGTTTTTGTCTAGGTTCCTGAAATTCTGGACTCTGGATCCTGGAATAAGACACAGGCTTCTTTCTAGAAGATTCCAGCCACCAGCCATTTCAGAATGGACTGTAAGCAAAATAAAAAAAAAAGAAAAATCCAATCCTGTCATGCTAAGAAGGAAACATGTAATCAGAACATTTTGGAAGCCAGGGCATTTTTGACAAGTCTATAGGCTTCTTGCTTGTACTGAGATCTTTCAGTGCAGCAGGCTCTTATGTCCAAAAGAACACTTTGTGCCTATTTGCCCACCAACAGGTGACAGCTCTCAGGGCGCCCCTCTACTTTTTAATGTCTCTCTGGCGCCCCCCACAGCCACAGCACAGTCAATGTCTGCATGGGGCTCTTGCCTTGCCGTCACCAGGCAAGAGGAGTCACACCATCTGTCCCACGATCCCATTCAATTGTCAGTCTGCCACCACCTAAGGTGAGCAAGTGCGGGTAAAAGTCACGGGAAAGATCGGCAGAGTGACGACGGCGCATCAGAAACACCCAAACACGCTGAGAATTGAAGCTTAATGCATTGCTAAACGTTATGTAGTATGCGGCAGATAATGACTATAAATAATCAGTACACCTAACGATGTCTAATTAATACTGAAATATGTGAACACTATGAAGAAATGGAGCAGCGTGGGGGAAACATAAGACTGATTTTCAGTAATCCAAGGCAATTTTCTACATAAAAGTGAGGGGGGGGAAAAATCCTCCGGACTTCTCTGCGGAAGAATTGAGAACAAGCGAGCGGGTTGATATTAAAGCGAGTGCGACACGCCATCTCACAATTTCATGCTTGGCGAGTGATGCTGAAAAGCGTAACCGGCAAATGTAAATTCCCTGATCGCCGGGGGCCGGGGCATCTATCCGCGGTGTGCGCCTGCTGCGGGCCCGTGGCTCACCCAGACCGCCCCCGCAATGCTGCGACCTGGCCCGGAAGAAGAGTCCGAAAGAAGAATGGAGGCATAACAGTGACTTTAGAGAGACTCACGGAGGTGGGGGCAGACAGGCTTCCTGCGACAGGCTTGGAATGCGGCGTAGCCGCTGGGTGCCGTCCAGCCTGGGGATCGGAAGGCGACTGGGCGGCGCCGGCGGTGGCAGCGGGGATGTAAATGATGGCCTGCCACCGGGACACTTCTTCCACCGCCACTGTGTAACGATAAATGCCGTTGTGATTACCGGACACGCCAGGGGCCACCTGCTGGCTTCAAAACAAACTGCCACCCTCGTGCTTTGATCCAGAAAGCTCAGCAAGTTGGCACAGCTTGCTACTGTTGGAGACGCCATGACGAGAGACAACAGATAGACTGATAGACAGATAGACTCAGACTTTTCAGACCTGAATCATCCACCTCTGCAGTCAGGACATAACAGACAATAAAGGCAAGACACAAGGTATACAACAGAGAGGCAAAAAATGCAGTGACAGTGGTTCATGCCAATTTAGAACAATTTGGGTTCACATATTGAGCAGGCAGAATCAGACAGTTCCCGGAACAACTGGAGGTTAAGGGCTTTGCACCTTTAAGCCACCAAAGGGCTTTGCACCACTAACCAACCACAAACCTGATGACCCACACACCACCTCCCCAAATACTTAATTTTCTGTAAAATCACTTCCCTACACTGTCCACTCAGCAAGCATCAAAGCCTCCCATACCACATGCACGCTCCAGTAAGAGGAGGGCAAGTTCAAACCACCAACGGCCACTCGGAGCGGCCGTATTTACTCATTTGTTTCTCACTCATCTGTGAAACACTTACTGTAGAATGAAAATGACCACTTTTCTAAAGCACGAAGCATCGCGACTGACGTTATGAGAAAAGGTTGCAATTTTAAGTAACCCTCCTTTTTTTTTATTTTGAGTGCATTGTGAGGTACGCTTTCATCCCCGGGTGGAAAGCGGCAGGGTTAGGCAGGGTGTTTTACTCCGTGTTTCATTTTCAGTGTGTCGAGGTGAACCACCTGCACCAACCCCCCACCACCGCCTTGAAGGTTTTGCAAAGCAAAAGGGAGCTGTCTAGCAAAACGGCCACAATATCACCATACTGCCCTAGTGGTTGTGGACAAGTAGGTGAATATAACACGTAGAATAGGGGTGCATGAAAAGGTGGAATGAATTGGGGCATTATATCAGGATGAGAGCCGAGGTAGGTTTACCCGCCAGATTGAAGAGGAACGACGAAACTGCACACAGTTTTAGAAAAATCCAAAGCGTACTTTTGGCAGATAGTTTTAGCCAAAGCAACAAAGTTTTCCTTTGAGGAAGCAGAGTCAAATACTCCCTGGAGCAGTTGAGAGTTGGTAGCGACAATATTCCAGCAGCCCATGGATTTTAAGCAACAGCCATCTAATCGCAGAGACAGTGACCTAACCTACTGAGCCATATACTGCACTCATGTCTCAGGAAGAGATACAACTGTGGGCACGGATGGGTGTGTTTACTAGGGGTGAGAGAAAACAGAAGTCTGACATGTATAGTGATTTGGATCAGGTGCATTGGGACATTGGATTAGTCACCTGACTTTGCCTTTCCGTCATAGTACCGATACATTACTGAACTAGCTTCTTGCTCTCTTTCTCTCAAATCACCTTCACAAGATGCAAGAAATAATGCAATAATCCATTGCCAGCTGCTTTGATCCACCTGATGCAATTATGTTTATTTGAACAATTATATTTTTTTGATCCTCTTCAATTTCCAGCACTCTGCACCTGAGACAAAGTGGGCAATCACCAAAATATGGCTGTAGGTCTTTCCTCAATAGGTCTTGGGTTCCACATTCAAATTATTGGCTTGATGTAGATCTTGGCAGATCTCTGATATAGAATGACAATGTAAGAGATGTGGCCAAAAAATCCCACTGCAGACTGCACTCATAATTATTCAAGATACCATAGTTCACATTCCACATTGTCAATGGTTACACTTAAAATCCGTCTATGAAGCAAACTGTTTAAATCCAATCTGATGTCTGGGTAGTGAATATCTATTCCAGAAAAAAAATGCTGGTATTGTTTTTCTTTGTTGATGTAAAAGAAAATTAATGGCAATCTGAATGTAATTTGAATGTAATTGATATACAGTAACCTCTCTCTCTCCACACATATACAAAAGTATGATGTTCAGTTTCAAGTCAAGTATGTTGAAACAATAAAATATATCAAGTTCATAACATTTCCCAAGAAATATTAAGGGAATGCATTTTTCATTTTTAGTATATCATGTAGAATATCTTCTTATTGAATTTAATTGAAGTTCTGCTTTGTTAATCAAATCATATTGAAGAATTTGAATTTTAGAAAAAAATCTGCATGAAATCAAATTATAAACAAATGATTCGAAAATCGGATTGATTTGCACCACCTCCTCCAGAGCTCAGCCATACACACAGAGTGTATAACTGAACAGACATCCAAGTACCTATAACCATAGCTCAGTTCATACTCAAATCCAATTCAAATTCAGCTCAGTACCATAATTAAACACAGAGTTATTGTAATTTCATCAAGAACAAATTCTACAAATAAGTCAGGGCTGAAGTAATGAAATAAATCTTCCTAGTGGCAAAGGTTTTAGTGGGTCAAACAAATTTGGGAGTCGTTCAGTCGGAATCCCTTCCAATACCTGGAGGGTTCACTGCTGGGGTTGGGGATGGGGGGGGGGGGGGGGGGG
>JAODKL010000001.1:45583827-45610861 GCA_026780765.1 Petrocephalus schoutedeni | reverse complement strand
GGGGTGATCTGCAGCATCATTTAAAATAAGCTGCAAAATATGTCTCCCATCATATTAGGGGAGGCCACCTAGTTAAATAGGATAGACTGCAGACCTGTTATACAAGCTGGTCTAGGTGACTGCATGGGAAATGGTGCAGAATCAATCAGCAAATAGAGACAGGCAGGATCTGAGAATCTTCCAGGCCCATTTCTGTCGACAATAATACCCGGCTCTTATTCAGCCTTCAAAGCAGAATAGCATTAAACTACTTATGCATGTAGATGGGGACCTTTTAGAATGGAGAATGTTCCGGACTGTGTGGAGCCAAAATCCCAGGGATTTGGGGTATAAGGAGGGAGGCAGGGGGTGGGGGTGACTGGGACGGAGTCCTGGGGGGGGTTTAGGGAGGAAAACTTTCCAGATAACCTGCGAGGAGAGTTCATCTGGGCAGGAAGGAATGCAATTTACGCTAATGCCAGCAATGATCTCGCCAGCTCTGAGCTAAGGGTGATTAGCGCTGAGGAGAGAGATTAGTGCAGAGAATGTCAGAACCGCTGGGAGCTGGGACACATGTGAGGCACCACTTCTGGCGGAGCTGCAAGGCGGGCAGACGCCGCGAGAAAGCTCCACCCGCTGGCTTCTGGGAGGAAGTGCCGAGGAGAGGGACGTGGCCCTGCCGTTCCGTTAGAATGAAGGCCAATGAGATCTGTGACGTTTTTGTACCGCTGGGGAAATCTATCAGAGGCCTGAAAGGTGCAGGGGGCGCAATAGACAGCGGTAGCGTCAGTTCAGATTGCCGCGGTGAGGAAATATCAGAGCTCACTGCTACTGTTGGACCTGAGACAGTCACTAAAACAGGCTTTCAGAGGCATTGAGACTTCTGGATTTAACAATTTAATGGTATTAAGCATATTTAATAGAATATAGAATATATTTGGTGTACATATGCAGGTAGTCAGGTAGTCCTTCTACTCTAAAGTTTCAAAATCTCCCAAGATGCTTTGGGCCAAGTAGAGAGTCCCACCATCCTTGATAAGGGGAGTGCATGAAGTAGACTGAGATAAATGCTTTATAATTAAAAAGACAGAGGAACACGTCAACTGCCCACAACAGCTCATGACTCATAGCCCCTGAGTGTTGGAGTGGACATCTCGAATTCGGTGCATGTGGGAGGTGGGGTGCGGTGGGCTATCCATTTGGAGATGGGCAAAAAACAGAAAATAGAGAAGTCAAAAATATTTGCAATGATTCAAATTTGGCTGCAGACACCCCCCCCCCCCCCCCCAACCATGAATAAGATATATGGTTATAGAAAATGGATGTATGGATACATGATTGAAGTACTCAAAAACTGATCATAACATAAAGAACATGTTTTTGACCAAGTGCGATTCAGAAAACCCCCATTATGGGCAGGAGGGGCAGAAGTGCCAGGCAAGTGCCGAGTGACCGGGCCTCCACGCATGGGGCTTGGCCGGGCATAGCCCGAAGGGATAACTTAGGTCTGCCCAACTGTGGACCCACCACCTGCAGGGGGGATGTGGGGGACCTATTGTTGGCTATTAAAACTGGCTCTTGGCACATGGACTGTAACCTCTCTTGTGGGAAAGGAGTCTGAGCTGGTGCGACAGGTAGAGAGATACCGACTAGATACAGTATGCACGGATTGGACTCCGGAACCAAGCTCCTGGAAACGTGCTGGACTCTTTCCAACTCTGTATTTGCCCTTGGTGAGAGGTACCAGGCAGGGAGGGGTCTAGTTATAGCCCTTTGGTTCAGTGCCAGTACGTTGGAGTTCACCCTGGTGAATGAGAAGGTTGCCAGCCTTCAACATTGATTTGGGGGATGGGTTCTGACTATTGTCTGTGCGTACGCACCAAACACTAGTTCAGAGTATCTAGCCTTCTTGGAGACCTTGAAGGGGGTGCTGGAAGGAGCTGCCCCACAGTTTGTCCATAACAAACACCATGTTTGAACATAAGGGTTTTCATAAGTGGACTTGGAACCAAAGCACCCCTAGGCTGCAGTTTAATGATTGATTTTGTAATCATATCGCCAGATCCACGTCTGCATGTTTTGGACACGTGAAGAGAGGAACTGAGCTGTCAGCATCACCATCTGGTGGTGAGTTGGATCCGATGGCGGGGGAAAATGCCGGGTAGACCTGGTAGACCCAAATGCACAGTGAGGGTGTGCTGGGTGCGTCTGGCTGAGGCTCCTGTCTGGGAGATCACGTCTCTGGCAGAATTTCTGTTGCATCCCGAGGGAGTCAGGGGATATTGAGTCTGAATGGGCCATGTTCTGGGACTCCATTACTGAGGCGGCTGTGTGGAACTGTGGCCGTAAGGTTGTTGCCACCAGTCCCCGGCAATCCCCAAACCCAGTAGTGGACCAATGGCAAAGGGGGCTGCCAGGCTGAAGAAGGAGGCCCTTTGAGCTTGGTTAGCTTGTGGGACTCCTGAAACAGCAGACAGGTACCGGCAGGCTAAGCGGAAAGCGGCTTTGGCAGTTCCTGAAGTAAAAATGGGCATGGGAGGAGTTTGGTCAGGCCATGGAGAAAGACTTTCAGTTAGCCACTGACACGCCTTCCTTGTAGGAAGTTGTAGGAGCTGCAAGAGTCTAGGGCTGAGATCACTAAAATAGTCAAAAATTTCTCGATGAGATTTGCCCTGAAATTGTAAGCTTTTACTGTACTTGGGCTGTCTTGGCTGACACGCTACTTCAACTCTGTGTGGAAGTCAGGGACAGTGCCTGGCAGTGATTGGCAGACTGGGGTGGTGGCCCCAATCTTTAAGGAGACCGGAGGATGTGTTCCAACAATCACACTCCTAAGCCTCCCTGAGAAGGTCTATGTTGGGCTACTGGAGAGAAGGGTCTGCCCATTGGTCGAACCTCGGATCCAAGAGGACCGGCTTTTCACTCTCAGAAGGATGCTAGAGAGTTCATGGGAGTCTACATTTGTTCTGTGCAATTGGAATAGGCATGCAATCGTGTCCCTCAGCGGGTCCTCTGGGGGGTGCTTCAGGAGTCTGGGGTACAGGGCCATCAGATCCCTCTACAAATGGACTGAAAGTTTAGGTTCACATTGCCAGCAGTAAGTCAGACTTGTTCCAGGTGGGTTTTGGATGGGCAGAATTTCGAGGCATAGCCAAGGGGCGAAGTGGGTCCGGTTTGGGGGCCCCAGTATCATGTCTTTTTAACAGCTTTTTTGCAGGTGATGTGGTCCTGTCGCCGTTGTCGGGCTATAATCTGCAGTCTGCGCTGGGGTGATTTGCACCTGAGTGTGAGGTGGCAGGGATGAACCCAGTCCATGGTTCTCGAGCGGTAAAGGGCTCTCCTGGTGGCACATGAGTTGCTGCCACATGTGGAGGAGTTTAAGCATCCTGGGGTCTTGTTCACGAGAGAGGGTAGAAGTGAGCAGAAGATCAACAGACGGACCAGTAATGGAGCTGGAGGAGGTGGCTGATGAGAGGGAGGTTTGGGCATCCCCGCTTAGGCTGCTGGCCCCGCGACTTGACCTCAGGTAAACAACAGATAACGGATGGATGGATATGAAATATGACATCCTCTGGAACCGTCTTAACACGGATGCATTTTCCTTGTGTTTGTTCATCTCTAAAGAGAAAGGCAGGATATTTTTAGACATTTTATTCATACATGTCTTTGTTCATATTTGTACATATACAAACAGGACTTCTGTGACACTGTGTGATGTCGGTGAGCAGCTAACATCCCACAAGACAATGCGTGAAATGCATGCACAGCGAGAGCTACACAGCAGCTGATTTATCAGTCCTTGAAGGGGGGAATTAAAGCGGAAAGGAGGGCGCGTGCCAGTTCGGCACCATCCGTCAGTGCATCGACTCTCAGATGAAGCAGGGAGGCGAGCCGACTGTAGAGCATGTATGATTTTGAAGCTTAGCACAGATCACAAAAGGATAGTCTGGCTGGCTGCGTCATCAGCATCCTTCCGTCCCGATGGCTTCAAATGGTCATACATCAGAGAAAACAGTACAATCATAAAATGAGACACATCTTTCTCTTTAAAAGTGTTTTGTAATCATTCTCCTTCAAAGATGGCTGGGCGATATTTTTCCTTAATATTCTTATTTTTTCCAGGATATTCCACAGTGTGCTTCATTTGTTTTTCCATCGTTTGCACTACAATCACTTGTATGCACTATGTGTACTGTCTCATATATTGTCTGTTTGCCTTATATGTCTATTTATCTGTGTTCTATGTATCCTGCTGTAAGCAGAAGAATTTCCACCTGGGATTAATAAAATATGTCTTATCTCGTGATTTCTGACTTGACTCGATTATGTACAGTAATATAGCACATTTATTTTATAATACACCTCCATTTACAGTAACTTTTCCAGACAGTAAAACTCCACTTCTGACTAGTTCCACTGGTTTCTTAGACTTAATTAGTTTTCATATGTCCTCTATTTCACTAAATAGTACTATATTATTTCATGCTCTGTAATGTACCCTATAATTAATTTTTATAAGAGATGCTGTCATTAAGGCCTTCGTTTTTTGTTCCCCCACATGCAGTAAAACGAAACACTCTTTCATTATGCATACTTTGATCCCAGCCACATCTATGGCCATAACTCCATAACTATGTACAGCTTCAAATGCTTCATGTTCTGCTCCATCAGTTAAAATGCTGGAGAGAAGGATTCTAGGAAACCTGACTAGCTTGTGGGCTTCCTCTCGGAAACACCTCTCAGGCACACCTCTGGCTTGTGGCCTCTCCACACCTCCCTGCAGGGGGCGCAGTGTAAGCCCACCTGTCGGAGGCGCCTTCTACCCTCAAACCAGAAAGCACACCCTGCGGACACAGATGTTATAAATTACTTAAAGTCCTGGGAAAATCATCAAACCGCCTCGCCCACACAGCTCAGTAATCTAGCTTCTGTCAGGCCTGTTTTCTGGGGGGGGGGCTGGAAGGCAATCAATTGCATCCCCCTGTCTCAGCATCCCTCCATACCTTGGCCACACTGGCAAAATACATTCTTACGTTAAATAGAGACCCACTGTACTCGGAAATTATTTTTATTTAACTTACGTTCCTCCATTTTCTGTATTCCAATATTTTTTTTCTTCTTCTGTGATTTCAGAAGAATAGTAATTTTTCTGCCCTGGCATGAAGCACATTAATTTCCATAATAAATGCATTTGCACTGGCAAGTATTATTTGTAGCTAACGCACTGTTATGGCGGGCCCCACACACATTATCTGTTATCTGTTACGCAATCAGGAATGCATGAATGTGAAAATGCAAAAAAATTGAACATCTAAATAGTGGGGAAAAAAATTAAGTGGGAACCATTTTTACAAGAGGTTAAAAAAATTATGCAGTCATCTTTGGCTATATCGCTGCAATTTGGCTGTAATTATATTTGTACTTTATTATTTTTTTTGTATTTAATTTTATATAACTTTTCATGAATTATGTCAGAGCTGACAGTTTTCAAGATTTTTTATTATATTTAGGTCTGGTATTAACCAGTTTTAACCCATTTTTCCATGATATTGTATGCATATTTCAATGAGCATTTTGACCAGTTATTCTTGGAAGCCAACGCTTTTAGTGCCACGTGGCTGGTGATATCTTACTGCAGTCTGAATTAATGTGAGCAGTGAGTTTACATCAGGACATTTAGTGAAAATAAAAGAAAATTAAAAATAAAATGCTAAAAATAGTGTGTGCAGGGAATTTATCATATCAAGCTTATAATAAATTCAATTAATTGGAGCTGGAATTGTGTAAAAGAACTTTGTGTGGGTGTGGATTGCTTTTTTTGTTTAACAACATAACCATGTGACACTGAGATTTAACAGCAAACAATATTCATCCATCCATCCATCCATCCATCCATCCATTGTCTACCGCTTGTCCGGGTCGGGTCGGGGGGGCAGCAGCCTAAGCAGGGAAACCCAGACTTCCCTCTCCCCGGCCACTTCGTCCAGCTCTTCTGGGGGAATTCCAAGGCGTTCCCAGGCCAACCGAGAGACATAAGTCTCTCCAGCGTGTCCCGGGTCTTCCCAGGGGCCTCCTCCCAGTGGGACATGCCCGGAACACCTCACCAGGGAGGCATTCAGGAGGCATCCTGACCAGATGCCCGAGCCACCTCATCTGGCTCCTCTCGCTGCGGAGGAGCAGCGGCTCTACTCTGAGCTCCCCCCGAATGACTGAGCTTCTCATCCTATCTCTAAAGGAGAGCCCAGCCACCCTGCAGAGGAAACTCATTTCGGCAGCTTGTATTCACGATCCTGTTCTTTCAGTCACTACCCACAGCTCATGACCATAGGTGAGGGTAGGAACGTAGATCGATGGGTAAATCGAGAGCTTTGCCTTTTGGCTCAGCTCCTTCTTCACGAAGACAGACCTGCGCAGCGCTCGCATCACTGCTGACGCCGCACCGATCCGCCTGTCAATCTCCCGCTCCTTCCTTCCCTCACTCCCTGAACAAGACCACGAGATACTTAAACTCATCCACTTGGGGAAGGACCCTCTTCCCAACCTGAAGAGAGCACTCCACCCTTTTCCGGCTGAGGACCATGACCTCTGATTTGGAGGTGCTGATTCTCATCCCAGCTGCTTCACACTCGGCTGCAAACTGCTCCAGTGAGAGCTGAAGGTCACGGTCCAATGAAGCCAACAGAACCACATAATCTGCAAAAAGAGACCTAATCCTGAGGTCACCAAACCGGACACCCTCAATGCCCTGGCTGAGTCTAGAAATTCTGTCCATAAAAGTTATGAAAAGAATCGGTGACAAAGGGCAGCCCTGGCAGAGTCCAACCCTCACCGGAAATGAGTCCAACTAACTGCCAACAATGCAGACCAAGCTCTGGCACTGGTTGTACAGGGACCAAACAGCCCTTATAAGGAGGCCCGGCACCCCATACTCCCAGAGTACTCCCCATGGGACTCCCCATGGGACTCCCCATGGGACTCTCCGAGGGACGCGGTCGAATGCCTTCTCCAAGTCCACAAAGCACATGTAGACTGATTGGGCAAACTCCGACGTACCCTCCAGGACCCTGCTGAGAGCATAGAGCTGGTCCTCTGTTCCACGGCCAGGACGAAAACCACACTGCTCCTCCTGAATCCGAGGTTCGACAATCCAACGGACCTTCCTCTCCAGGACCCCTGAACAGCAAACAATAGTTTCATATTAGACTTACAACTATCGGGAACACATGGCTGCAGGGCAGGGCCAGGACAACGCGTGGTTTTGAGATTAAACAAGAATAATTTGTTTCAGCTGGGAGAATAAGAAAAACAAAGAACACTACACAAACAAACACATAGCTTCTTAGCACAGACTTTCTGGTTCGTTTGGGTACTACTTATCATTATTATTATTTCATTTGGCTTCACACCTCTGGGACCAGCGTTCAAGTCTCCGCCATGGTTCCATGTGTAGAGTTTGCATGTCCTCCCCGTGTCACTGTGGTGTTTACTCCAGATACTTCAGTCTACTCCCACAGTCCAAATAACATGTTCAGGTTAACTGGAGATACCAAATGGCCTATAGGTTTGCCTTTGTGAGTGAGTGGTGTTAGGGCACAAGTACTGTATTTTTTGGTAATTTTGCTTTTACATTGACTTCCGGTTTAGCACCAGTACCAAAACTTCAAGTACCGAAAGTGACAAACCAGTTGAAATACTTCTTTGGTACTTCAGTAATCTTCAGACTGATTTTAAAAACATATATTGGATAATCTATAAAAGGAATAATCATTAAAAAGTTTAATAATAATAAATTTAACTCCCTTCGCTATAATTGTGGTTCTATACAGAACTGAAGGTAAATAAAAGTCTGATTTACTGTAGCTGACTGGCTGTGTAAGAACTGCATAACATGCGATGTTAGATTTAATGTCCAGCATCGTCCTGCTGTATACTGCAGCCATTTTTCAAATTCATACAAAATACCCCACCTCACGTTGTGCTTTTATTCAGCATCTGTACCAGTTTTTACGCTAGTGGAAAACCAACACGAAGGACACTGTACTTTTAGTACTTTATTAAGGTACCAATAGTACGGTACCTACTGCGTTGGAAAAGTGCCCTTAGTGTGCCCTGAAATGAGTTGGCACTCCATCCTGGGATGTTCCTTGCCTCGCACTGGGATAGGCTCTGGATCCCCTGCGACCCTAGGTATGATAAGTGGTTACAGAAAATGAATGGATGGATTGTTTTTTTAAATCAAAGATCTCAGGCAATAAATAGCGTATAGCTCAGCAGGTCAGGCCAATGTTCCTGTGATTGCAAAGTTGGCGGCCCAAATCTGAGGGCTGGCAGAGTGATTTCACTATCGGGTCCTTAACTCAGAACCCCCAATTTCTCCAGGGACTGTCTGACTCTAGGTTCTGAAAAATGTTTGCCGCCTCAGATAGAAACATCTGCTAAATTAGACAAATGTAACTATACAACTGAAAATCAAAGTAAATTCTAGGTCTCAGGCAGTGAAACATAACAGCATCCATATCCCAGAGGCTTCCTTTGCACCAGGTTAGTAAGAGCAGTCCAGCTCACTACAGCCCTCCATTACTGTATCCCACACCTCCTTGCTGACCAATTAGCTCAGCCACTTTTCACAAGGGCTCCTCTTCACTGTGAGTGAGCTAGCTGACCTGCTTTTACAACACAGCCTCATGATAAAACCAATTCCAGTGCTGAAGATGAAGGTGTTGAAGGTGGCTGCCCGCGGGTTACACTTTATTTAAAAATCGCTAACATTACTTGTAATTTCAATTAAATATGTATGATTCTTTATGTAAGCTGCAATATGTTTCTTTATGGTTAAGCATGTCTGCTAATTTCTGTTATATTACAAATGCATTTTTATTTAGGTGGTTAAAAATGATCACAAGTCTTTCTGGAGAGGCATAGGGAGCGTTTTCCTGTGCACTGTCTGCAGTAGCACAGAATTATTATATTTTACATGACTATGGAGAAAGAATGAGCACAAAGGCATGGCAAACCCCGATCCTTGTCGACCAACTTTCACATACAGTGTTTGGGTCAAGGCGACTTCGCCTCGGCGAGACAAGGCCATAAATCAAAACTGGAGTCCTCTGGCCCCAAACAAGGTCACTAGCTGCCATGAGGGAGCGCCTGATTAGGGTCTTTGCAGCTTCGAGATTCCCGGGTACGGGGGAATCTAGAGCAGCCAGATCCTGACTGTGACATCTCCATTACATTGTAAACAAAATCAAGCTTTTGAAAGGGGAAAAACTCCAAGACTCACTGAACATGCTTTGATAATGTGAAAGTTATTTCTGATTAAACTCACTGGATCATATAAGCCTCCAACGTGCCTGTGAATAAAACACCCTCAGCTGAAAATGAAAAACCAATACACAAAATAGCTGCCTAACCAGCTAAACAATTTCAATGTGAGATCTGAGAAACAAAGGACTGACACCCCCTCCCCCAAACCTGACCAACAGTCACCTTTGTCTGCCCCCACCCCCCCCACACACACACACACACTGCCTGCTCTCTCTTCAAAGGTTCCTATGAGCCCCCCCCAGCAGAATCACTGATCAACAAGTCAGACATATACTCCAGGAACAAAAGCTCAGGAAAGCAACTGGCCCAGATCAAATCTCACCTGCTACACTCAAGTACTGTACTGATCCACTGGCCTCCATTTTTGCTGACCTCTTTAACTGGAGCCTGAGCCAGTGTTCAGTCCCTGTCTGCTTTAAATCCTGTCATCATTCCTGTTCCAAAAAAACAGAAAATTTCCTGCCTTGACAACTACAAACTGGTAGCCCTTGCAAAACTCTTGGACTCATAAAAAATGGGGATGAGTCCAACAACAGAGAGGAAATAAGTGGATTGGTATCATGGTGTGAGGACAACAATTTAGACCTGAACACAAAAAACGGTGGAAATGATTACTGACTTCCGGAAAATAACCCAAGAACCATCTCCTTTGTTCATACAACACACTACCGTTAGCAGAGCTGAAACCGTCAAATTCCTAGGCACCACCATCCAACAAGACCTCAAATGGGACACAAACATCACCAACATCACTAAGAAGGCCCAACAGCGCCTATACTTCTTGCGTTAGCTAAGGAGATTTAAACTGTCGCAGAAGTTCATGGCCAAGTTATACACAGCTGCTGTAGAATGAATTATCACATCCTAAAAGACTCTTGTTTTTTTTCCTATTTACTTATTTTGTACTTACTTATGTCACGGTCTATCCATGTCTCCCTGTTGTGCCACGCCCCTTGTTCCCCACGTGAGTATGTTTCCCGATTGTTTTCCTGTTCCATCCGTGATGTCTGGTGTATTTAGTCCGCCCGTGTTCAGTCCTCGTCGTCGGTTGTTGTGTGTATCAGAGATTCATGGCTCCATACACCGGTTCACGGTACCTGCTTTGCTGTTCCTGTTCCCAATCCTGTGTTCCCTTCGGAATAAACGTCTGTTTCACGAAACCGCCTGCATCATGGGTCGTCGATCGCGATCCGGCCGTGACAACTTATTTGTCATAGTATCTTACTTTTAGATGTTTAGTTTTTATATTTAACTTACAGTACGTATGTCACCACACCACCCACACCAAAAGAAATTCCTTGTATCGCCCTGTACTTGGCAAATAAAGATTCTATTCTAACCTAATATACATTCTTTATAATTCAAGATGATCACCTGAAGAACCACCTCTCACTACTTACAAAATTTATAATATAAAAATATAAAGGCTAAGTTTCAATCGATTGTCTTAATTTTCAAGCACAGCCTGTATTAAAATAAAGGGCTGCAAATGGGGCAGAAGTGTAATACGTATTTTTGAATCTAAAAGAAAGACAAAGAAAAAAATCCACACCGTCCCTCTTTGTTCGACATACTGTCCATTTTATTACTTTATTTAGGCCTGTAATTAGTGTGTTGCACACATCCTGGGTCAGTCTCGTCTCAAAAAAATTAAAATAAAATAAAAAACCCTTATAATAAAAAAATAAATAAATAAAAATAAAATAAAATTAAATACACTAATGAGTTACAGTTACCTGATATCAGAAAACTCACTGCAGCTTTCTTTTTCACTGCTCCTCCTGGTGGATAGATAAATCACTGCAAGAGTTTTAGTTTAGGTGTGGATCATGCCGGCCCCCTTGTTCATGACATCATCGTGGGGGATCTCATTATAGTCAAGGTCCCACCCAGATCCCAGCAGGGACCTGTCATGGATCAGCCAGGGCCCCATCAAGGAAACAGGGGAAATTTCAAGTGGCTATATCTGTACTGATGTGATGCATATCACATAAGAATCGAGATGCTGTTGTCCGATTAAATTAACTACCAATTCTGCTAAGAACAGTGGTCAAATACCCACTCAGAATTAAGCCAGAAGCTTGCCGATGGCCACCAAAAGCTTCTGGCTGATGCCAGTTGTACTATACCTATGTACAGTATGTAAATTTCTGACCAGAACTGAAATGTGTTTCTGTAAAGAAAGCGCCATCTCATGGTAACACCCTGCAAGTGGATAGAGCGGGTTTATTATTGAGACACAACCATAGAAGGAGGGGGGTCACTTCCTTTGGCTGGCTTTTGGCTGGGAACTGGCTGGCAGCCGGCTGGGAGGGGAAAATTGAAGTGGCTACATCTGTATATGAGGGAATGTTTTTACAGTTGGAGTAATAGGGCGATAAACTGGGGAGAAACAACATGACACTGGAGAATGACTGTCACGGCGAATGTCTGCCTCTTCATCCGAGAGCTTGCTTTGCAAATGATTAAAACGGCCACATGACAAACCATTCGCATAATTCTAAATACATGCTAATAATGTGTCATTTGATGACATTTTCTATTAAAGTATGCTACATTTCTGGCTATTTTCGTTTGCCGTGCGCAGAATCCTTCATTAGGCGCCGCATTAGACAGGCAGGTGTTGAGCCTGACTTTAATTCCCGACATTTGTCAAGCTTATGAGGAATAACCCCTGTAAGCGAGGCTGTAAGCAGCTACGGGTGCAATCAATTCAAACGACTCCTGCACGATGCGTGCTAGCATTTAGGAGATGTTGGAAGTTGGCGGTGTCTGTCACACCGGCGAAAATTGTGCCGTTCGGTGCGATTCTGATTGCGCCATGCTGATTGAAGTGCTCCCGGCATGTCTGACGGCATCTTCAAGGGCTAAAGAGGGTGAGTTTCGGCATCGATTTGCCCTCCGGCGATTCATCTCCTAATGGTGCCCGCGTATAGCCCGGCGCCGACTGGAAATAAATAAAGTTGTGCATTCGGATTCAAATGTGAATAAAATCACCAAGCTGTGCTTTGCTAATGAGCCAGAGAATGCTTTGAGGAGACAGAACCAATTAATTATCTGCTGACATTAATGGATAATAACCTTATGGCGGATAGCATCGCTAATGAATATGCATGAGGGCGAATGAGGAAACAAGGTAAACTAGCAACAGGAAATCCTGCTCGCGGAATTGTTATAAAATATCTTATCACGCGCGCGAGTCATCATTCAGATAAATGGTTTTCGGTTTATTAACCTATGTCGAAGCCTGTGTTCTTGCATTCTCCACCCTCCCATAGATAATCCAGGTAATAATAGTATCTTAGCGCTCAGTATGCGGCCACGCCGGTGTGGGCCTGAACACCTCCGTGCCGCTGGAGGTTCATTAGCCGGGGGCTCGTCTGAGAGGCCGTGATTAGTAGGAGCTAAAACATGACGCAAATTGCCAACATAGTTCATTAACCACGAGATTGCTCCGTTCACTCGCAACGCCGGCTATGGGACAGCATTACAAATCAGAATTAACTGATCGAATTAACTGATGACCAAATAAACCCAGATATACCCACGCTATTGTGACATCTGTTTATTCTGTGGAATAATTATAGTCCCGCGTTTGACATCTGCGATTGGGCGCGAGACAAACCATTACATTGCCGACTGCGGCTCCAGGCAGCATTATTCGAATCATGGCATTTGTATCTGTGATATTTCAATTACCCTGAATTAAAAGGATTAAGTCCCGTTTTAATTTTGACCCCCAAGGCTTTTTTTTCCCCCACCCTCCTAATTGACTGAATTAACACGTTGGATTAATCACTAAAATAACCAATTCGGTTAAACTAACAGCCCCTGAGCAAACATTTGACACAGCGGCCAGTGTCTTCACGCAGGGAGCCTGGCCTGTGGGATCGAGAGGCGCTCAGCTGGCTAGTAAATTAGCCGCTCGATGAGCTCCGGAGGTCACCCCTGCGAATGCGCGCCCGACACCTTGTCACGGGATGCAGGGCTGTTCATTAGCCGACACGCTGCAATTAGCAATCTGCGCGAGCTGTAATTACCTCCCGATCGCAGTCATTATGTGTGAATCGTGCAAACTGGTGAGACAAACAGGCAGTGCACATGCACCATCCTGACCTTCTTAAGCCACACACTCGCTGTAACCTCGCCCAGGTAAATGGTTACTGTAAATAGCCACTGTACTCAGCTTACTCTAATTTTAGAGCCCAGAACCCTTCAATTGTATGTACTCTAATGACACACAGTGACACCCAGGCTAATTGTAGGTATTGTAATGAGCATCACGGAGGCAGCAGCATTCACTCTAATGAGTGGGTTCTTTGCCTGGCTATGTTTGTAATGTTCCTTTCTAGGAAGCACAGAATTCCTTATAAAGCGTCACTGAAATGGAATCACGGATGGATTCGCCGTTAGTGGAACAGGCAAGCTCGTCTGCTCGGCCTTGCAGAGATTTAGCATTGAGTGGACAAGCTGGATGGAAACTGAGGCTTGCAAGCGGGGGGTGGAGGGTTACATCAGTTCTTACGTTGCACTGGATTATTGGATGGATTGATTGACTTTAATGGATGACTAGATGGAATGAACACGGATGACTAGATGAACACGGGTGGATGGATGGGTAGATGCGTGGAAGGAGGGAAGGACTGATGGATGCATGGGTCAACGGATGAATCGATAGATGTTTTTAAATACAGTGCATCCAGGGCCCACATTGTTAGTGAAGGCCATTCCACTGACATTCCCCAGCAAGCTGGCTGCTCTCCTTACTTATGCACTACGCGCCACACCACACGGCGAAGCCAGAACGCCTCCGTAAGCAGAAAGCTGTGACGGATGCCGAGACAGTAGCTGCCACTTCCACGCCACACATCTGGAAGCACGATGTGTGACCTACAGCTTGTGGGAAATCCGATTTCACCAGCCGAGATGCTGAGGAGTCACCTGAGAAGCTGCAGGGTACATTGCTGCCTGTTTTATGAATGCTGTCTTATTGCCATTTCCCTTTGCAGACTGTGGAAGTTGTCAGTGTTCTGCTCTCTCCAGAGCTCCACAGACTCTGTGGTTACTTTTTTGTTTGTTTTTTTTTTTTTATTTTTTCTCCTTTAGTCTGAATTTCGGTCAATAAATCAAATAAATGAGATCTGCCGTGGGGTGAGATCACCTCAGTAGTGGAGAAATCCAGCTTTTACATCGGCTGAGACTTCCAAGCCTGCATTCTTCAATTGATCTCCTTTAAAGGACATCAATAACCGTGAGGGACCTGCCACCTTCTGGATGGCAAGAATCGAGCCCGAAATCAAGGCAGCGGCGGACAGCTTGACTTTTAGAGATTTCTTTCAAGCTGTGTACTTTGGTGGAGGAAAGTTTGACCCACAAATGACTTTTGTTCATCAATTAGTACCATCATTAGGTGAAATAGCATCACTCCTGTGGAAATCAACACCTTGTACATGTCACACCCCCAAAAAACACCCACAGTATTAGAATGTATATTAGCATGAACAATAATAAAAATAAGGGGCCCGGTTTTAACTATCTGAAGCGTACGGTCTGAAGCACATGGCACAAGTTCTTGTAAGGTGTGGCCAACCTAATTTTGCTAGTCTGAAAAATAGTCCTTGTACCAGGCTCATGGTCCAAATGGATTGTACGAAGTCTTGTAATTAGTCATGGGTGTATTTGGGATGTAACATGCTATAACCCAGAGTGTCATCTTCCATTCCCGTTAAGAGTTATCTTGGCAGATTT
This sequence comes from Petrocephalus schoutedeni, assembly GCA_026780765.1. Classification (NCBI taxonomy): domain Eukaryota; kingdom Metazoa; phylum Chordata; class Actinopteri; order Osteoglossiformes; family Mormyridae; genus Petrocephalus; species Petrocephalus schoutedeni. Next base: position 45,595,810 of record JAODKL010000001.1, on the reverse strand, counting down.
CATGATTGATTGATTATACCTAAACGTCTGGCTGCAGATCTCACCAGTGAGAAAACCTCCTTTGTCAGTAGATCTCATCTGAGGGTAAGGAAATGAGGTAAATGACATACATGGGAGATAAGGAGACATTGTATTGTTTCGCCATTAAGCAGTATAATGCTAAATATGTTTTAATTGGCATGACTTGATGGAAAGTGGCACTGATGGCAAATTGGCTATTTTGACTGATATGAACTTAATGTTTGCTGGCATTCGATTTCACAATTAATGATTCTGTACTCGGGATGAAGCCGGAGCAGGTAGGTCATTTAACCTACCCCAAACAACTCCGGTCTGAACGGTCTCAAAAATGCAACACAATAAATGCATAAATCCTCTGTACATACATACTACATTATAGTAAATGAATGAGACCCTGAAGGATTGGACTGGGTAGGCTGTACAGATCGGAGACTGACACACCTCATAATAACAGCGGATTTACCAAGTAGGAAAATTTGCTTCTCTGCAGACAAAATGGATCTGCTCCTGCGCAAAGTGAAAGTGTGCGAGCATATTATCTACAGCAACAGCAGTGGCGTGCCGATGGAGAGTGGCACAGGACAAACTTTCATTTTTGAATGTGGGAGTGTTGGAGAAGTGATTGCTATGTTTGCGGGAGCCTAAAAAAGATTTTTTAAAAGTATTACTTAAATATGCTTTTTGTTTTATTTGATGAAACTACAATCAGTCCTGCTACAGCGTATGATGTCGCATGTCTGTTATAACGAGACTGATATGTTAGTACCCAAGTCCAATGTAACGTGGAATTGCATTTGTATTTGCACGACTTTCAGTTGGAGAGAAACGCACTATGCTAACTATAACGTAATTGTTGCCTTGGTGAGAAACACTACTTGAACACAAAAATAGCAATCCAAATGAATGATAGTGAGGTCCGATTCGTGAACAAATTATTCTTTTGAATTGGTTCTTCTCAGTGAATTGGTCCAAGTAAGTCAAACTTTTTGGACGTCTAAATATACCATATTGGAACACACAGAAACCTTTTTTGATTCACTTCCATTAGCTTTTCGTAGACTGTCTGTAGCCATGTTGCCTTCAGTGCCTCTCAACACACTGTAATCCGCTGTGAGCATGTAGGCCGCATGGTGTCTTTGGGTCACATCTCTCAACTCTAGACGATTTAACAAGTTAGTGAGTTTGGCACTTAGGTTGACGCTATTACTAGGCAATTTTCGTAAGACCCTTAGGAGCTGTTTTGAATATAATTTATTAATTCATTATCATTATTTCTTATTTAAAATGCACATGGCTACATTACTGGCCACTGGTATCTCTGTTTTTCATTATTCATTTTGTTTGGCGTAAGTTACAAAGTTTTGGAGTCACATTCTCCTAACTTTGCATTTCCCATTGGATATGTATATTTTAGCATGCAATTTTTGTGAAGGCAAGGTTTTTCCGGAACACATGTTGTAGGAGGAGTGAACTACATATTACACTGGTAAAAAGGTTTTTGTTTCAGTATAATTATTGGTGTGCTAGATAGATGTTGTGATGCTGATCACAGAAATATCTTCAAAATGCTCACTTCACTTAAGGTCTCTGAGAAACAGCCAGTTTTGTCAATTATTGTAAAATGCAGGTATTTCGCATAACAGCGTTCAACAAAAGACTGAGCTTAAAACAACTAAGGGTTGTCTATGTACTTTTTAATGCTGATTTATGAAATACATTCAGAATTTTGCTCTTACCCATAGTTTTTCACTGATGTAATTTTTAGACTATATTGATAGTGTATGATTCCCTATGAAGAATGTAAGGGCATATTTCAGAGTAATTTAGGAAACATTATTTTAATTATATGTCTGAACATTTTTAGCACTTTATGGAAGGAAGCAAAGTGCTATGTCACTACAAGCTGTTATTTCGAACATTATTACAGATGAAATATGCCTATATGTATGACTATGAAATATGCCTATATGAGTTCTTTCGACGTTAGTAGGCAATTAAAAAGAAAAAGCCCTGACCACCCTCCCTTTCCACTGCCCTAAACACACACAATCCTTCCACAATATTACTATGGACATCTCTACCTTCTGTACCTGAATTTATGCTCTTGACTACCCTAATATTATGTGGAAAAAACGTGGACTGCTGTAATTGTTATATGTTGAATGCAGCCTATTTGTTGAGGCTACAGGTTTGTCATTATTCTTTACCTGAAAATAAGCATAGTCAAAGAAAACGTATTTTTCCTTTGCTGATGTGAACAAGATGAGATGTATGAGATGCAGGCAGAAGCAGGACATCCATCCATCCATCCATTTTCCATAACCACTTATCCTGTTCAGGGTCATGGGAACGGGACAATATTTTACAAAACATTTCATTATTTTACATTAAACACCTGCAATAAAACCATGCAATAAATGAACCGTTAATGTTACGAAGCTCCGCTGGCTGAAGATCCCGAGACGAACCGTTATGACATAATTTGCCCAAATATTTTCATGTACATATTAATAATCTTCAACATGGTAATCTTTTACATGTTTTGAGCACTGCTATGCATCCCTGTTTGTGTAACAAACACTGTATGCACACTGTATACGCACCTAAGTATACACATGTTTCCATCTTGCATCCTTAAAATAAGTGGCATTGATTTTACACGAGGTTTTTTGTTGGACAAAAGTGCAATTGCTTTCTACTTACTCATAATAGCAATGTGCAAATAATGCACCTGACTCCACCTCATTTTAAGACACACCCACGGACACTCAGATGGGCGCAAGTACATTTGCTGTTTAAACAAAGTCAGTACCCGAACGGGAAAATGACAACTGCATTGGGCTCACGCTACCAAAGACGCTCGCGCTGCGCCTGGTGCCTCTTTGCGTCAGGTGTGAAATAGGGGCTAAGGGGTATTTTTAGGGATAGGAAAAGTGCTGGCTCCTTTTGCACCCCTCACCAAATTTCAGCCCCATTTTCAGTCACCAAAATTTTTCCCAGGCAGTAAAATTAACCCAGTACTGCAAAGTGGTCCTCGGCACAGAGATTGTTCAGGTCACACCTGAATCCCAAAGGACTCCACACACGGAGGTGTTGATTAGATGAGACACTCGGCTTTCCAGCGAGCACTCACAATTGGTGCTGCCCGTATCCTTAGAAACTACACTAGCACTTTGCAGCATGTGACACTTTAATGCTGATAAATTCACTATTTACTTCATATGACACTGTGTTTGGTGGGTATTGTGTGTGAAGACTTTATTTTAATTTATTATTGTATATATTCTAAAATATATTGAGCTTTCCCTTCTATGGAAGCAGGCCCATCCCAAGACGCTACTTCTTATGTGTGGATGGATGGATGGATTGATAGACGGATGGATAGGTTTACAGTACAACATTTACACAGTAAAAAAGACATTGACAGTTATACAGCTGTTTATCCTTTTTATATTGTGGGTTGTGTACGAACTCCCCTCCCAAATCCTCATTTGAAACTTCGATAAATGGATTATGGTTTAGCCTTTTTTTTTCATGGTGCTTAACCATCCTGCCAGTGTTGCATTATTGCATAAAAAGGGTGAGTAAATCACATTTGCTGAAGGCAAAGTGGCCGGGGGGGAGAGAGTGAGAAGGAGAGTATTGATGTGTGGTGTAATCCCTACATGCGTTACCACCCTGCGGCTAATTGTCTGTAAACGTCAGAGCTTGTCCCGGGGGCCCTCTATGCCGCGGCTTCCACTGTTAACTCCGATTAAAGAAGCGGTGATTACAGAGCGATTACACAGCCCCATTGTTAACCCTCAGTGAAGATTGGGGAACAAACAAAATGAGTAGCTGGGGATGTTAGTCCTATTACTGCCCTCAACAAAGATGGGGGAACAAAGAAAATTATTAGCTGGGAATATTACTGTCCTATTACCGCCCTCAACAAAGATGGGGGAACAGTCAAAATGATTTGTGAGGAACGTTACGGGCCCGTTACTGCCCTCACCGAAGATGAGGTACCAAACAAAACGATCTATTACTTCCTTAACTGACGATAGGGAAACAAAGTACAAAATCAAAAAGGGGAATTTCAGATCCATTGCTGCTCACACTGAAGAGAGAGCAACAAACTGCAATATTATTAAAATGGCATTACAGTTCCACCATTTCCCTCGCTGAAGATCGAGACGCTAGCTAAAACGGTAGCAATGTGCGCCTTGTAGGTTGGCGGCTCATTTTTCTCCATTTAGTAACCGTGGTGCCATTTAAGGGAAAAAGAAGCCTGGGAACTAACTGTATTCTGCAGATGGAGACGCTATAACCCTCTTGTTAGTCTGGTAGACTATTGACAGCATTGAATTGTGAGAACCCAGAGTCACAACTTACTCTAAGTCCCTGCAGTATAATTGAGGGGAAAATTTTTTTTTGTGATCAAAAACAGACCTTTGATTTGAAAAAGCAAACCTTTGATTTTTTTTTTTTTTGTCATTCTGTGTCAGTCTCTCACAGTAGTTGATAGACAGATCTCATTTGCTTCTTAAGTGAGTGAAAGATGCCTATCGTTTAACATAGCATTAGAAAAGGCTCCAGGGCATCTGCAGAAAGTCTCTCCAAAGTATTGTGAAGAGCAGTTTAAATAGGCAAGATAAACGGAGCAATGTGACACTGGGTAGCTTTGCTTGGGGCTGAAGGCCCATAACGGGTGGATAACATTGATAACAATGTTGACGTTTTCATTTTTTAAACCTATTTCCTTCAGCTATTCCATGACTATATGAAAGTATCACCCACTATCTGCATACTGTCTGGTTCTGCACTGTCTTTTATTGCTTTGCACCATCTGTATTGTTTTTGTACGGTCTTGTACTGTTGCACTATCTATATTGTTTTTGAGCTGTTTTGTACCATATGTTTTGTTTCCATTTCTTGTGCATTTCAGCCCAATACCATCCTCCCTTACTAACCCAATCTGTGCATAGGTTTGCCTCCATATAGCCTGCTGTACACATACTTCAGCACTTAAACTGATCTGGAGTGCGTAAATAAATGCACTTATGCACTCAAAATGGCAAGTTTAAGTAGCCTACTGAAGTACGCAATTTGAGACTCATGGATATGCTTACTAGTCATAGTGATGTAGAAATGGCATCGTCAGACTTGGTCACTAAAAAGGTACCACTTCCTGTGTTTTTTGCACAGTAAAATCTAAATTTTTAAAATTCGGTTAATTGAATTGAGTTTTAGCCTATATAGAATGTGCTGTTGTCACCTAATCATAAAAGAAGTAATTATTAGAAATTCCTAAAGTCCGGCCAGGTAGTTAGCGTGAACAAAGGCCGCTAAAATTCAATGCGGAAAACTGGTCATTACAATATTAATGATTAATTGATCATATCTTTCCTAAACATGAAATATTTTCAGCATTATTTTGCACAGTCCTGTATTATTTTACACCGCCTGTATACTTTTGCACCATTGGTATTGTTTTGACCTCTGTTGTTTTGCACCATCTGTATTTTCTTGCACTGCCTGTGTAGCTTTGAATTATCATGCTTAGGCTTTGAAATCAATATTAAATGTTGAATATTGAAGTACATACAGGCCCTTTGTGAGCCGGATCTCAAGTATAAGCCAGGCACTCTCTGACAATCCGTAGCACTGCAACTATTTCTGCTTCGGCACCATACACGATAAACACTGCATGGGAAGTTCTTAACACTTCATATTATTACTTCCAAAGTATCAATAATACAAATAATTTTTAATCTGTGTGTTCTTTTGGCAAGGTGTGGAAAGATAGTTAGGGTCTGTGATTTGACGTTAGATCGTGAATGATTAAAATGTCTCCTCGATCTGCCTTTGCAGACAGATTGTTTGTCACCCTGGAAGGGAAGGTATGACCCAAGGGCAGGCTGTGGTGCAGGTAAAAACCCTCACAGGGGACTTTATTCAGGCACAGCACAGGATAACAGGCACAGACAGGTAACAATGGCAGAACTAGGGAGCACATGACTGGGAAGCACTTAAATACAGGACTAATCAGGGAGCAAACACAAGGCATCAGTGAAGAGTTAACAAGTGGGCAGGAGCAAGAGGTAAGACTAACAAGGCTCTGGTGTGGCTAATTTAGACTCACACCTAAGGGAAACGCGGGGAACAGACATGCAGGGTGGGGCTGGATGTGACATTGTTAGTATCTTTCCATTCATCATCTCAAACACGCATCTAAACCCAGTTGACATTTCAACATTTATTCACAGTTGAATCAACATCATGAATCGTTAAGGTTGAATCACTGTTGAATTTTGTTTCGATTTTGAAAATTGAATCATCTTTGATATTACAACGTTGTTTCATTGTCATACTTTTCAGCATGGGTGAATTTTAGGTATTGCATCAATGTTGAATTATCATTGAATTAAATATTGATTTTGAAAAATGAATCAACACTGAAAGTGCAACTCTGGAGTGTATTCTTGATAGCATAGGCTCCCTGAGAGGCAGGAGGAGACCTTGGGTGGAATGCCAGGCCATTAGAGAGTACACAAAGAATGAGCAATTTAAAAGAATGAATTTACCTGCAAATTTTTGGAAGGACTCACACAGAGCGATAATGGGATTCAAACCCCTCAACCCTGGACATGTGAGGTAACCAGTCTACCCACCAGGCTGTTGAAGAGGAAACAGTAACACATCATCGGAGTAGTCCTATCAGTATCAGTGTGGTTACTCCTTCAAACGATCTAGTAAGTCTGTCATGGAGACAATATTTTGGTTTTTATTATGGGTTTTAATACATGTTGAGAAAGTAAGAAGAAAGGAGAAGCATGAACATACTGTAATAATACATATACATATAATAAATATAATAATAATTATTATAATAAAAATGTTGTTGTTGTTCAAGTAGACCTATCCATCTCAGTGCCATTCATTGTGCTGCACACCATTTATAAGCATGTTTAAAAGAAACGGAATGTCACAGAGACAAACACCTACCAGACTGCATAGTTCTGTGTGCTGTTCTGTGTTTAAAGATGCTATCAAACAATGGTGTCTGAAATATACTTCCTTTGTGATTATTCCGCATTAATTTGGTGATTGATTATACATTTAAAGATGCATTATAAGAAGCTTTAGTCTTAAGACTTAAGTTGTGATTAATTCATTGCAAAATGTGCATTTAATTAATTTTTTGACAGTATACATATATATTATATACACGCACACACACACACTTCGACAGACAGATGGATGGGTGAATTATTTAAAATCTGGTGATTAAAACCAGGGCTGCAGTCAGCTTTTCAGTTAGAGCTGAGGTACGAACTTTAGAGCCAAATGTATTACATTCAGGGGACTTAAGGGTGCCATATTGTGAACTGTGTACTGCGATAAATGTTAAACAAAGGGCTTTTATATCTGGTCCCTGTCTACAGTCAAGGAGACTCTTAGCCGTTTACATCCCTTGTCTTTAAATGGTTACCAGACCAACACCAAAGCGACTGGCCACGCGCGTCATATGTTTAACAAGCGACCTGCTGACATATGTCTTTATAAAATGTATGCGGTTTTGCAGCACAAATATTACACCAAATACCACAGTGACATTTTACAGCGTCTTTTGTAAACGAAGGTGCACATCCATCAACCTCCTCCAGCATGACTCATCTCGACCAGACCCCAATTACAATCAGCTTCTGTCATTTATTCTGAATTTCCTCTTTACCAAATGCTTGTTTGTTTTGTTCCTACCAAACCCTGGGGTGCAATATAACTATATGTGATGGAGTTGCAGTTTCTAGGTTACTAATGGATCTAAATTCACCAGGAGTTGCTAGTGTATCAAAAGCTAGAAAGGGCATTCAATCCAAGGAAAAGTGCATGTGAGACTACTGGAAACATCCATCTTTTTTAAGAACCATATGGTTGAGTCTGCTAAGCCAGGAGAGTTACAGAGTACAGTTGGCAAACGGTTACCCAGCATGTATCAACGGACGCCTGCAACTCAAACAAGCCATCTGATTTTATTCAAGCATTCAATTTTAATGTTAAAAATGATGGATCCCCCCCCCCCTTGACTTGGCCTTGGTTACCAGACGAGTCCTACCATGGGCTTTCCCTGGGAACCAGGCACCTAAATTACCAGACAAACTAAAGCGAAAGCAGCTTTTCCATTCTCATTTTCCCCAGTAATTTCTGGAGAATAATTTCTCTCTCTCTTTCGGAGCAGGGATCGAAAACCGATGACCCTTCCTGCACACCAGAGGTGAAATGACTCTCGAGGAAAGAAGCAAGAGAAGCTAAAGCCTGTGCTTATGATCCTGTCAGGATTGATTACCGTTACTCCACGCGGAGCATGCCAAAGGTCCCGCCAAGCCAGACTCAATATTGCATTAAGTTGTCCAGCATCGGGGACCCTCTCCAACACCTCCCATATGAAAATAATCAGGTTTGCGCTCCATGAAGGTTAATGGCATGCACAAAAGTGCACTAATGTATAAAGTAGAGCAACTCTCTGGAGCTATCTTCTGCCTCTGTCTTGCTATAATTGCTTTCCTCCAGCGTTCAAACGGCTCTGCATCAGTGGCAGACTGTATTAGGTATTTAAATTCACTTTGGGGCGCAATGAGCGTCAGTTGGAATGGACTGCTGGGGGGTACAATTACATTATCCCTCCCTCGGTGCATTCACACAGAGGCACATGGTGCGAAAAGTTGAACACGGATGCGCACATACGGTTACCCTAGCCTCATAGGGGTTTTTATTTGTATATTTTTAGGCTTTGGCTGTCCGGTGTCATGTCCAATGCCTCAAATGCAATTGGGTATCCCATTAAGGAATACAGAGAATCATCTGGTTCTGGTCTACCGTCCACCTGCGACGTCACCGGCACTGCAACACATCGCTGTGGCGACGAGACGAGGCTATGAGGGCACAGATATGTAGGACCCTCCCCTTCAGACAAAGGGTGATCGAGGACCACAATATGTTAGGGTAACCCCCTGTTGGTGTCAGATGTACCATCGCCGGGACGTAATTCAATTACATTAATGACCCAAAAAAAAAAGCAGTGTAATCTGGCCATAATGACAAGGCATAAGTGCCAATTAGTGTTTGTAAAATACTGGAAAATCGCATTAGGTGAGTGAGAATTCCAGCCTCGTTCGGTAATTTAATCAATGCACCGGATAGGCGGCGCTAACAGCCCAGGCTATCGATCATCATTTTAGCTTCAGGAAGGGGCCCTCATTAAAAGACAGCCATTAAGATTCTGCAAAGAGGAAAGTTAATAGACGTCCGATTTGGACCGGTTAAGAGGACGGACGGAGGAGAGTCTAAATTGCACGAGACTTCCAAGGTGTGGCCGTGCTAACTGGAGTGGGACCGTAATGCTTAAGCTCATTCACTTTTATTAATGCCTAATGACACATTTTATTATTATTTTGTATTTTCCAGGCTTATAAAAAAATTATAACTATCCTGTAAAAAGCACCTGGGGGCAGTAATTGAAACTTGCGCTAGCGTGTCCCTGAAGGTTCGGGCCTATCAATGGAGAGGTACTTGACTTATCAGTGAAGGCCCCACCCTCAAGCCTACCTACAGATCTGTGTCTAGTTTACGATGTCAACACCAGAGGTCAACAAGCACACGGCAAACAATAAACAGCCAACAGTTATATCATGAATGAGTGTTTGTGTGAGAGAGAGAGAGAGAGAGCGAGGCTTTAAAGCTCATTTTTTAAATCAAATATATAATGTTCATTTTTAATTTAACTTTTATAGAAACAGAAGACATTCACACACATATTAACTCTAAGGCTCAGAATTATGACTTCACAATTTCATCAAATCACCTTGTAATTACTTCCAATTTATTTAACTTACCACAGATGCTCTGACATTGTGTAAGCAGTGGAAAACAAAAGGAAAACCTCTTGATTTTTATTTTTTCAAAACTTAAAAGCAACAGTTATTACAATGCAACAACAGACAAGGACTCCCTAATGTTTTTCTGGAAGGTGATAGATTAACTTGCAGAAAATTGGTAGCAGAAACTTATAATTAGAAACGCATAGACATATAAATACAAATGCTTAGCTGGATGTGATTCAGAGCTTTGAGAGAAAGCCCATTAAAAGTCTGATGGTATCATGAGTTACATGCTGCCCCCTGACTACGCGTTGGGACACAGTTTGTCAGAATGTTATTGTACATGCAATTTCTTTTTTGTATCTTTTAAAATAAATGAACTATGTCCCTGAACCAGAGTCAAAATGCAAATAATTTTGTTAAATGAAGTCATTTATTTCTAAGTGGACAGTCTTGTCATACTTTTATATTTTTATGTCAATCATTATAATAAAAATGCCATTAAGTCCTCAGTGTTACCTGTCGAAATGGAGACTGATCAGCCTGGAGCCAGCACAGCCAACTCCCACTCACATGTAATACCATCTAATTGAATGCTTTAATGTAATATGCTGGGAAATGTAGACATACATGTCTGAAGAAAATTGAGACCACACTATATTTTTATAACATCTGCATATTAAAATCCGGGTTTAATCCTGTTTCTGCTGGCAGATGGCTACACTGAGTAGCAGGTTGCTCCGAGGTTCGAAATTTATAAGACAACAGTACACTAGAACGAGGTGAAGCAGGAGAGACTGGGCACAAGCAGAAACCAGCCAGGTAAAGGGAGGAAGTGACTTCCTAATGTCAGAGATGGCCGTTAAGTTATCCAACAGTTTCTCATGAATTGGAGGATGACATCTAGTGACCTTCAAAAGGAATGGGAAACATTAAGTGGAACATGAAGTGCACTGCTAGGACAGTTAGTATCAGGCTCCTAGAAGCAGGACTAAAGTCCCATAAAGCAGGGAAGAAGCTTTTAATTAATGAAATCAGTGAAGAAACAGGCTGCAGATTGAAAAGAAAAAAAAAATATATATATATATATATATAATTCATAGATGCACACCCGTAAATTGAGAATTAAGTGAAACAAAAAAGTCAGGGCTTTCCAGGCCTGAGTACATACAAAAAGTGCAAAATATAACAGGTCGGAAAACTTAAAAATGAATATGTGTTTGTGTATCAATCTGAATGTATCAAATATACTAAACCCTGGACAGTCCACATTTTTGCTCCTTCCCGGCTCCCAGCCAATCAAAAACACCAGATCCCACTTACAGGCATTTGATGTTGGGAGCTGAGAGGGAGTAAAATTAAAAAGTGTCTTGGGGGGTGTTCCGAGGACTGGGTTTAAAACCACTACCTTAAGGAAATGTGTTGTGTGTACATGTGTAATGCAATGAGCGTTTTTCCACCGCACGAAGTTTGGTACTTTCGGTACTTTCGGTACTTCCTTTCTGTTGGTTTTCCACTGACTGGTACTGGTGCCAAATGACATCATCGGTAACCGCCGATGAGTGACAACGGCACACCGCGCAGCACCTTGTTTCTTTCACCAAAATGCTTTTCCACTGCCGTAAATCTGGTACCGGCGCTGAGTAAAAACACAACATGAAGCGGGGCATTTTGTACTGATTTCGAATAATGGCTGTAGTCAGGGTCGGCCCGAGCCTTTATGGGGCCCTAAGCAGAATTTGATTTGAGGGCCCCCCACCACCTACTGTACATCAGGATATCTTGATATTTCAAGTGCTCGTGGGGGCCCCCTGGTGATGTGCGCTTAGTTCGCGCTTAGTTTGCTTATGCCTTGGGCCGGCTCTGGCTGTAGTATGCAGCTGAACGTTGGATATTAAATCTAACATCGCATGTTATGCGCATGCAGTTCTTACGTCCCTAGTGAGTTACATTAAGATTTTTTCTGACTTTCGGTTTTATACGGACATCACGGACAACACAGGGGGTTAATGTTTTGCTAAAACGTTTTTACTTTGGCATAGGGAAAAGGCTTAGCTAACTTTGCAATTTGAATGATTATTCCTTGCATAGATTATATTTAT
>JAODKL010000001.1:45559781-45583727 GCA_026780765.1 Petrocephalus schoutedeni | reverse complement strand
CAAAGAAGTACCCCAACTGGTTTGGCACTTTCGGTACTTGACTTTTTGGTACTGGTACTCGACCGGAAGTCAATGGAGAAGCGAAAGTACCGAAACTACCAAACTTCGTGTGGTGGAAAAGCACCCAATGTGCTAAACAGCACGAGCTGTGAGGTATTGTACCATAATAGAGAAGAGTCTGCCCAGAAGAAGAATCCCAATTTAACCTCTCCACAAGATGAAAATGTTCCGCTGCTCTTTAACCTTGACAGAATGGCTCTGTCCCAAAAACACTTCAGTGCAATTTGGGTTGAAACATATCCATTTGTCATTAGAAGCCATTGTGAAGAAGAGAGTGGGGGTGTATGAATCAGGGCTGGTTACAGAGTAAGCATTACCACTGACCTGCGTGCATGGAGAGTGTGAAATGCACGGCACTCTCGCACCCACTGAAACACGTGTGACACTAGCTTTAAGCAACCACAAACAGAAATCCTAATAATAACACGCTGCCACATTCCGGAACACAGATTCACCGGGCCATTTTTTTAATCTTTAATCGGCACACTCATCATCCGGGGAGCCGCCATCGCCGATCGCATTTATCAACACGAGGACGAAGTGCGAAATAAAAAATGGAACAAAGTCTAGTGTGTAAGTGGGCTTCCGAAACCATTTCTGTTATAAATCCCCCTCAAACATTTAATTAAGGTGAATTATGTATCTAAATATACGTTACTGTCTCAAATACCTTGACTTCATCTAATTTTAATAACTAAGAAGTTCATGGGTCTACAGAACTTTGCGTTTATTACTCTTTATTTTTACACACACACATATAATATTTCCCAGAGTACATAAAAAATATGTACTCTGGGAAATATTGTAAGTGTATGCTATCAAAAGAGTAACAAAGACAGAAAAAAGCCGGAAAATGTGGTTCTAATATATAGAACCAGGCCTTAAAAGACGACAGGGCTGTTCCATTGCAGAAATGGTCAAGGCTTCTTCTGTTGCATGAGTCAAATGCAACCTCACTGGAAGGAAAAAACAAATTAATTTTTTGTCTGTTTATATTCCAGGGACAGAAGATACACAGTGATATAATTTACCTTAAACATTTTTGAGTTTTTTTTTTTTTAATAATCAATCTTATTGTTCATTCCAATTGACTGGTTACAAAGACATTCCAAAATTCTGCCCATAATCAATACTTTTTATTTATCCCTATGGGGAAATTCTCAACTCCCCCAGCTGTGATGGGCAGCCACCTTATGCAACATCCAGGGTACTGGGGGTTACAGGTCTAGTTCAGGGACCCACAGACATGCCAAAGCTGGGTTTAAACCAGCAACCTTTCAGTCACAAGCATAGAGGGTTAACCCACTGAGTCACACACTGCCCCCATATATGCAGTAGAAGGGGTACATGATAGTGTTTTCTTCAAAACCACGCAGCATAGAAATTTTGCTATAACAGAACCTAAGAGAAACTAAGTTTGGTCATAACTTTATGTCTTGGGGCAGTGGTGGCGAAGTGGTTAGGGAACTGACTGTGTAATCAAGAGGTTGTTGGTTTGAGTCCCCGACCTATACAGTAAGTACCACCGAGGTATTCTGATCAAGGTACTGCCCAAAGCACTGTTCTCTGGGCAGCTGATTTAGCTGCCCACTGCCCTGTCACATGGGTTCAATGCAGAGGAGACATTTCGCTGTGGTGTGTCAACAATGATAATTAATCACCTTTCACTTCAATTGATAAAATATGCAGTCATGTGAACTTGGGGAAAAAAAATAAAAAATAGACCAAAGCTTAATGTTGTATAATTTGTGTTGAGGCCGAATGTCGAAGCTGCATTTTGTAAGTAAAAGCTGCAAATTTCTTAGTGTTCTGCCTTCACTTAAATGCTGAGAGTCTGTAACAGTTCAAACAGTGGGTTTGGTTTTACACTTTAACATATGCCTGCCAGTGTACATCATATCACACACTTTTGGGAAATTACACCTTGTTTTCTCTCACAGATGGTATGCAAGAATCTCAACTAATAAAGCAGAATTAACAGACTTATCCTTTTGGGCATTATTATCTAAATGAAAGCATAAATGAAGCGTCATTTCAATTCTGAAAGCGTCCCTTCATCAGACCACGGCTCCCATATGCTTCCTTGCCTGTCGTTTCATGGCACATGCTCCACGTGCTACACGGAAAGTGTTCTCTACAAGGTGCTGCTTGTTACATGGCTCCCCGTGCCAAGCAGAGTGCTCGGGGCAGATGGCTCCTGTCACTGCGCACTGACTTGATTGTGTAATCGGAGATGAATGAAAAGTGTTGGCACAATCCACCCCCCCCCCCCAATAGAGCTGAATCCATTCAGGCTATCTTAAGAGGTGATTAATTGTGTATCAGCTCTCTGCCACACAAGATACTCTCTGCTTAAATGGGCCAAACATCTGGACACATATTTTCTTAAACAATATGTTTGTGTCTGTCATCTCTTAGGCCTTATATCTTAAATAAATAAGGTGTATAATAAAATTAATTTAAAAAATAAAACTTTAAATTATTGTGCTAGGTATGCTGGAATGAGAATTCCATGTACACTACATGGGAAGAAATATCATTTCCCATTTCTATATCAGGGCATTTCATGAGTGTTTCTTTCCACTTTCTGCTGGTACACAGTTAGACACTGTGAATTGTGAATCAATTTGAGCCCCATTTCCAAGTTCCTTTGGTAAACAAATTCCGAAGCATTGACACAGCATGACTTTTAAAACTTCACAAATGCCACAAATGTTGGGATTTGAAGTTGATCACTTTGCCACTCGGGTACAGTAATGCTCCTAGAGATGGTTTGACCTCCAAACAAGTTTTTGAGTAGTCAAATCCCCCAGTAACTGCCAACTCACATGTTTCCAGCAGTACTGAAGCAAATGCAGTTCTGATAACTGGGGGAATAGTAATTAAAAGTTGTGAGCGAAAAGTCATCCGGGTCACGAGAAACCAAACAGGCTCTGGGATCTTGATGGATTCGGATGGATTCTTGCGTTGAGCGCTTGAGGGACGTTCTCAACCCTCTGAGGCTGCCGACGTTCCTGTTCAGCATGATCAACAGAAAACATCTGCTCATCTCCACAGGACAGATGGGAAGATGCTGTGGAGGATGTTAGAATCTAGCTTCATATTTTCTTTTTTTTTTTACTCCAACATTCTGCTCCTCATTCCCCCCTTCTGGTGAGAACACGAGCTCCCTGGTGCCAGCGGGGTCACGGGCAAAGCAGGAGGGGCTGACAGGCGCATCTGCTAATAATCGGTCCTCCACTGAGTTCGCAGGACATTTCTGGGTAACAGGGATTCGCCAGCAAATGTCCCAGAGATGTTGTAAGTGGCCTGGCAGCAGTGACCACCAAGCAGCGCTGCGTCAACAAGCTGGGGCATTTCAGAATCATGGCCATCGGAGACCAGTGGAGCGAAAATGTGCAGTGACCTTGAGAAGCTGCGGTTGGACGCCAACACTGCATTCCCCCTCTGTGTTTCCTTCCTAGCGATAGTATGGCTGACTGCTTCAACAAGATGTATGTTTTAATAGCTACTTTTATACGGTTAATTGCATGAACTATCATTTTTTCTGCCCTAGGTGGTTTGCTTCTCACCTCTTAATAATTGCCAACTACTTCCTGTTGACAACCTCATTTAAAAGTTCAGAACCATATTCACTATTCCATGAATGTGATAAGTTAGTAATTCAGTTGGATAATTTTAGCTGTCAGAACAACTTTGCATGAGGTCTACCCGCAGTAGATTCTCTTCACTATTAGCAAAATCCAAAACTACCTTATCATTCGTACTAAAATATGTATTTTTCCAGAACACTAATCCACAGTCTGCCAGAGACCCACTAGATATGTTTTAAGGCCCGACATCCTAGTGGGCATCCTAGATAATTCCAAAAAGAGCCATTTAAATAATAATCTGCTTATTTTTATTCTTCTGAACCTTAGCCGATGTACTTATCCAAGGGCAATTTAAAAATTACATTAAGCAGAAAGTATGCATGGATTATAAATATACAGGTAACTATAACGATGGCTAAACATAGGCTGAACATTGCCGGTGCTGCACAAAAGCTTGTTGAGCCAATTACCTGTGATTTTACACTTCCTAACACAGTTACAGAAATCAAATTGCATAAAAACGATTATGGTTTCCTAAGGCGGGTGTTTATCGGCTGTCTGTGGAGTAAATGTGTCACAAGATTGACTGTGATTCTGTCATCCTATTGCCGTGGGGTGTAATTTTTAGCTACATCGTGGGGGATCATTTAGGTTAGCATTTATAATAAAAGATAATATTACAACCTTTGTACGGGAAAGTATATTTTAGAAAACACTGTAGCATTCCCTTGAACTTTGCATTTGCAGGGTTAAAGAAGGCATATACAAATCTTCATGCTGTTTCTCACTGAGCACAAGCCTTCCTCTCTGACTCCATGCTTCTTCTTTGGGATCTGGCAGAGATTAAAGCCCAGAGATTAATTAATTTAAAAAGACAAAACACCTGCTTATTCGCTCTGCATTTCATTCCCAGTCAAAAGCATTTTTCATCTGCACCAGCTTGCTGAAATATTTACAAGGAAGCTCTGCAGAGGTATCATCTCTCTCCCACTACGGCGATCGTAATGAATAGGGCTTTTTTTCTTTTTATATCAAACTCGCCGTCCTTGGCCCTCTCTCATCATTTACGAGAAGCACCCCCCTGCCCCCCCACCACCGCCCGCTGTAATTGAGAAGCATTTTTCAGGCTAATGGAACGGTCATCATTTCTATTGGTTTTATATTAGAGGAGAGCAAGCCTTACGGTGATAAGGCTTCGGTAGCAACTAAATCTGTACGAAATAAGCATCTGCGCGTGAGGGGTAGAGCCATAAGAAACACACCTGGGGGCTGGAGGCACACAACCACATGGGTGGAGGCAAATATGGTCCCGAAAGAGTGATTTTTTCCCTCCCTGAGACCCTGGGTGAACCCCTGCGAGTCATTGTGCTCAAATCAGAATCATTAGCTTGAGCGAAACCGAAATGTTTACATTTCTCTTCCCCCAAGAAAACGGGGGCCGGCCGAAGGGTGAAAATAGCTATTTACTAAGATAAATAATAGGTGCACGAAAGGCTGAATTTTCAACTTTTATAGTTCAGCTGCCGGATAGGAAAATATTACATCCACGAGGCAGAACAGGGCTTTTGTTTAATTAGCATGGCTTGTTTCGGCTGCTTGGACAGCCTCCCGGACTGAAAGGTGCTCCCAGTTCCAGGAAATCAGTAGCAGCATGGCATCAAAATAATTTATATTCCATTGGTGGGCTGAATAACGCGTCTGCATGGACACAAGGCCAATCTGGGGAATACCAAACTGCTCTGGGCAGGACGGAAGTGACCCTGACGCAGAAATGGTCCCAGATATTGAGAAGAACCGTGGCATGCTGGTAATGGTAAACCGACCACAACTGTTTCCTGCACCAGTGCATGTCGAACTCCCTTAACCACCAAGCTTTGGCGTATGCAGCCCATTTGTTTGTGCTGATGTGTTAATAAGAGTGGCAAATCTAACACTGCAACCAAAAAGCTGTAATGTCCCTAACGGAGTGGCTGCACTGTCCTGAAACTGTCAAGCTTAAAAGCTTTCAAACGCATTTTGTCTTTTTAAAAATGTTGGATAAATAGACTTCTGACCAACTGTATAAAGTATACTGTATGAACTGTACAAATTCATTTAATATTTTATACAAATAACCCAGGTAAAACACTAAATTAAAAAATGTATGTTTTATTTGAAATGGATTATAAAATGCACTGTTTTCGGCTGAAGCAGCTTGCCATTCTGTTGTTGCTCCAATGGATATAAAATGAATACGAATAAATATTACCAGTGTCAATTTTTATATCTTTTCAAAATAATACGACCACCCATAGCCAACTGTGATAGCGATTAAAGTGATAATTTCTTTTGGTGTTTATGTTAAAGCAAGCAATGCTTTTATTTGCTACAGGGGTGGGATTAAGATTAGTTTCACATGATCAATCTATCAAAACCAATATTTAAATCAATTAGCACAAAAACATATGGCAGAAATACCAGCATATTATGGGTTTTACGGCTGTTTTTGGGGGTAATAGCAACCCTGCCGCTGTGAGGATTACTGATTGTCCCAATGCTTTCTTGATCGGCAGATGGTACGCTAATGCAATGACCCATTAGCAAAAGCTAAAGGTGTGATACACAAGTACATTGCTGCTGCTGGTTAGGTAAAAAAAAATTAAATGCTGGAGGTTCTAGTGCTAGAGTGTAATGAGTAATCGAGGTATTGGCAGTGTAGTGGTTAGGGTTATGGTTAGGGTTTGATTCCTGGTGCATGTAGGTTTTTTGAGGGTGATGTGTGGGTTAGGGTTCTGCGCCTGTGATTGGAAGGTTGC
Organism: Petrocephalus schoutedeni; assembly: GCA_026780765.1. NCBI lineage: Eukaryota > Metazoa > Chordata > Actinopteri > Osteoglossiformes > Mormyridae > Petrocephalus > Petrocephalus schoutedeni. The sequence goes on along the minus strand of JAODKL010000001.1, from coordinate 45,577,279 downwards.
TGGTTTTAATCCAGTAGTTGGTAGAGTCAATTCAGTTGGGCCCCTGATCAAGGCCCTTAACTGAAATTGCTCCAGGGACTGGCTGAACTTACTTTCTCGAAACAATGTATCTTGCTCAGGATAGTGTCTGCTAAATAAATAAAATGTAATCAATGGCTATAATCTCTGCCGCAAGCAGCACACTTTGATCTGCAACATCAAATGATATCGATTGAGTTGTCAAAAAGATGATAAATCCATTGAAAGTGTTCAAGCAATGATAAGGCAACTTAGCCCTTTTAAGGGAACAAAAATCCTGACATGATATTGACCCATAAGGCAGTCTCTCATAGCTGGTCTCTCTCACACTTTCTGTAGGATTAGGGTCACGTGTATCATCTTATTTCTACAGAACCCTCAGGGGACACAGTAAGGACAGTGATGTGGTGTCTCTGCAGCATTCAGAAGACATGACCCATCCATTGGACATGATAAAACAATTTTGTCCTGAGAATTGCCCTGCTATTTGTTTTGAATGAAGTTCGCCAGACAGTAGTTGCCGAAGTTCTGACGTTTGAGTCTGGATTAAGGGCAGTGGCAATGTTTATTTTCAGCTTGAGCTGTTGTGGGTAGCAAAATATAATTAGCAATTCAACAAGCCAGCCAATCGTATTTCAGGAGTGCAGCCTGAATCGATAACGTCAGCTAATTGCATGTTTGCCAGATATACACCCTCACCTTTCACCTTTAGATTTCCGTAATCAAGTCTGCTGAGAAAGTCGACTGGTGACATTCTTCTGCATTGGGGAAAGTGAGGAGAGTCCTGGTCATGCAGTCTCTCATGCCTTTACATACAGTAGGAACCGTATCAGCATTACTTGGAGAGAAACAAGAGAAACCACCAGGCATTTTAACGGAGATCTTCAAACAGGAATATTGAGAACTTAAGTACATATTTAACATTCATTTATGGTCTCCAACCCCATTATGAGAAGCTCCTCTATGCAGGGGAGTGGGTGGACTGGAGATCTCCAGGGGACTGCTGCAATCTCACAGTCTGAACGAGGACTGTCTGGATGTTAGAGCCAAGCTTCAGAATAGGCCAGAGCCTTTCTATTTCGGCAAAGACAGCTTATTTACAGATTCTCGGAAAGGGTTGGAGGGGGCAGATTTGCTTGGCCTTTCCTGGGAACACACCTGGTAGTAATGCTGGGATTTTGGCTGCAAGCCATATGGCTGCAATGAACCAAACAAATTCAAATGAAAAGAAAAGTACATATACATATATATAAGCGAATTGCTTGCTTTGATGGGAAATGACCCCATGGATGCTCGTCAACTGGATTCCATTTACAAAATCATCCATCCCCTAAAAGTATAAGTGAAAATAGATTCATAGGGAATTTTGATATCCGCTGATAGATTTTTCAGCACCTTTAGGTGTTTGGTAAGAGATTAATCTGAAAGTTTAGTCAGTTTGCCAGCCCTTCTAGGAAAGGCTAATGCGCTAACATCTGTCACACATGTGCAATGTGCATGTATTTTCTCTGGGGCTTGCGTCAGTGTGCTGCAAGCTCGCATCTGCACGTTCCTCAACAATATTTGCTAAACGCCGGCTGCGGTGACTTCTCTTGCGTGACGGAGCTTTGCTCTCAGTATTAGCGGCGTCTCCTCACACCCGAGGTGACGATGGCCGTGGGTTTGCAGCAGAGAACTATGGGAGAAGCTCCAGCCGATCGAGACACTTTTTTCTTTACTCCCACATTTCATAGTCAAAATCATGGGTTACTGGCTTCCAGGCTTGCAATCTCATACATCAGCTGCCGTTGTACCCTTGAGCGGGGCACCCAACCTTGCTGCCTCAGTAAATATCTGCCTTTATAAATAGAAAAGTGGACCAGCAGTAGGCCAAGAAAAAAAATCCTGGCGAGGAAGCTGGGAAATAAAGCTCTCTGAGGAAAAGTTCCAGACACCCCATATCTGAGATTCAGAAGGCTGGTTTTGGAGGGATCCACAGGGGGTGGGAATGGGGGAAGGTAGGGTTATAAACTACTCACGGTGGCTCTAAAGTGCTTTAAAGCGTAACTTCTAATCTCACAACACAAGCGTGACATTTTTCTTTACAAGGAAGCAGGTACACCTAGGGGAAAGGGAATTTGAGTTAGGTGAAGCCAGATGCATTGAGAAATATGAATGTGCAACAGCTCCCCCTGCTGCTCAGTAGTGTGATTTGCTTTGTCCCACTAGGATTTGATCTGCAAGCGGCCAGTTTATATGGATGCTGCTAATAAAACAAAATCTACAGTGATTAAGTCCTCTAAGATAATTTAAAGTAAAGTAAGAGAGATTGGACATAGAAATTAATTACAAGCAGCCTAAAATACAATAACTGTATCTTAAGTTTAAAGAAAAATGTTAATCCAAAACCATATCTACTCAGGATCCATTTTAAACTATTCAACTCTATTATTTACTAGAAAGTAAATTATGTCATTTCATTAGTAAAGTACCACTTTTATCCATTTTTGATGCCCCTTCATGTAATGGATTATGCAACTTCATCATTCATTGCTTGTTCATGATTCTTCCTCAAAAAGGTGAACACAATGAAAGGAAATGTGGGGTAATTTTGACTGGAATTGTTAAATTCTGCTTTTAAATGCATTTCTTCTTAACCCTCCAAGAGCCTGAAACACTGTTTTGTTACCTTCAATCGGCCGTCTGAATTATTTTTTTATTATTTATTTTTCCCTCCAATTCCTTTCAAGTGTCCGTTATCTCACACAAAGGAAATCAATGTCTCCCTGGCAGCTGGGATGGATCAATAAGCCGTCAGACGGAGTCACATCACTCCATATTGGTCTAGAGAAGGACAAGAGAGTGCTGTTACACCCAGTGACAGTAACATTGAAACAAAATTACCTACATTACCGAGTCTGTTTTATGTCCACAGGTTCTGTACCATTCATTCCTCGCCTAATTATTTGCTATTTGAAAGTATGAGTATAGCGACTTTGCCCCTGCGTGACATTGCTGAAATACACATAATGATTGTGTCCTCAGTCTTTTCTTTGTTAAAGGGAGAACTCTCACTGGTGGATGCAAGGTCACTGGGTTGAAGTGTTGTCTTTGATTCGTTGAACCAAATCTATTTTGTAGTGTTGCAACAAAATAATAATAAAAAAACACCTCAACCACATACACATATTAGGTAATCCTGAGAATCCCAGGATCTGTTTATATGTGAATGCCTTTGCAGTTGATTTAAGCTTATAATATTCTTCCTGTTCTTGACAATGGAATCATTAGCTTGAGATCATGACAGCAAAAAATTTAGACTTACAGTTTGTCTTTACATTCCTCATGTTAAAGCTCAAGTCTATTTGGGTCTAAAATATCAGTTTCCACAGGACTTGGGATTCACTTTATCGCTGCTCCATGTAGGTCAGGAGATATGAAAACATGATGTAAGATCTCAGCTGTTTTTTTTTTTTTTTTTTTTGCCCTGACTTCCATTAATTTATCTCAGCCTAAAAAATACATATACACTATTAGCCATTTTTCAAATTCTCTTTAATTTGGCTTCAGAGGTTCATTCATGTAGGAATGCCCAATGTTAATATCTTATTATTTTTATTCTCGTCTGTATTGACTGCACTTCTCCTGTGTCTGGAGAAGTGTCTCTTAACCCCTTTTGGACTCATGTGGATGTTTCAGTCGGACTGCTTATCTTCATCACTAACGTTTCTCCAAATCAGATCACATTTGGAGCACAAAGGCCCTGATAGTTATTCCCCACTCAGAGGAAATTGCCCTGCTTAGCCCGGTTCTAGGTCAGGACATCGGAGACAAATGCGTTCTCTGTTCCATTCCCCGGAGAGCCATTGATTGGCTAATCAGTGATGCTAAATGACACTGAAGACCCATATGAGGAATAATCTCACGGATCTGCTCGTCTCGCTGCGCGTCTGTAAATCTCGTCTGATCCACTGCTGCGGTGTGGCCCCTCCATTTAGTCGTGCAGAGTTTTCCCTCATAAATCTTGTCCCATATTCAGAGGCAGCCCTGCCCCCCTCCCATGGAGGCAGGCTAGGATGTGCTCTATAAATCTTGTCTAACATTCAACTGCAAACCCGCCGAGATGTTGGGGAATTGAGAAGTAGGTCTGTATTTGCTTACACACCTCAGTGACCTGACTGTCAGTAGCAAGACAATTTAAGTGATTTACATTTTGTATAACTAATTAACATTGCTGTACATATTTGTACATTGTGCTCCCCCTTGTGCCATGTGTTGATCGGCAGGGGTAGATTAGTAACCAGGCTTGCCTATGCTGCAGCCTAGGGGCCCAGAGAGATCAGGGTGCCCCTATTAGCTGTCTAGTTTTTTTTTCTATTATTGCTATTTCTTAAAGTGATCCTTTATTGGTTGTTTGTTTGTTTGCAAGATGGTGATTGGTTAAAAACTGAATGGGGAGAGGAATTCCAAATCTCTTTTTTGGCGATCTTTTATACCATTGTGTATTTCTGGTATGCTTATGTATATAGTCTGTTTCCAACATAAAATGGGCTTTAGAGGTCTTTATGAGCTGCATGGCAGGAAAGCACAGAGGAAAGCATTCTAATAGGAAGAATTTGTTTTATATTCTTTTGTAATTTGCCCCTCTCTGTAAAGTAATATATGGTAAATGTGTCTTGAATGCACATTGTGAATGCAGTTGACATGCACCGGATCAGAGTGTAATGTTTTAAGGTCACCGTTATTGTGACGCATTCATTCAATGCAGTCTCTGCTGCACTTTTTCTGATAGCTGCATATGACTGATGTGACAGTGTAAGCTTGCTGGTTTGTTGTTTTTCTGATCGAATTCCTCTCATTTGATATAGCATCACAATCTCTTTGACGTAATAGAAATTACTCTATAGTTACTAATATGTAATAGTTTTATAGTTAATCATTTTTGGTGAGCTGGGCAGAAGAGGGGCCTATGGACCGTGTAGCCTAGGGGCCCCTGACTTTGTTAATTTGCCAGTGCTGATCCAATGCACGTGGTGCCCTAGGCAAGCTTCACTGCCGGTGCCCCACCATCTGAGACAAAGTAAAACTGGCCTGCTAAGTCAGTATAAATACAGATGTTCTCTGACTTTTGACTGTGTTCCATTTCAACATTCAGGTCGTACATCAAAATGGACATATGTCACAACAGGATACTGGCACTGACTTTTAGGATTGGGAATGAGACTGGGAGATGTATGTGAGGCTGGGATGGTCACGTCGCCGTACAGTGCAGTATTTCCTCTGCAGCTGTCACACGGCGTGCAGTATGCACTACAAAATGCAGCACTACCAGGTGTACATACGACAACTCGTTTACAAAAAAACAATGTGTTGTAAGTCAGGGATAATCTGTATATATATTTCTATTAATCCATCTGCTACCCAAAACTGTCTACAGAACGGTAGACTGAAAAGTAAAGTACCCGCTGAGACTTTGAGCACAGTGAAGGCACGCACACCAGCATCTAGATCTTTTGTTTCATCATCACTGGTCATTAGTGATCACAAAGAGTCTTCTGAGCCTGTGCGTTTTGCCTTGAGCATGTCCAGGCTTCACAAAGAACAGCTAGCTCGGGTGTTTAGAGGAGAAAGAATGAGTTATTTTCCAATTAATTTTATTTTTAGAGCAACCTTTAAATGTCTCAGTCCAGACACGCAAAAAGCGGACTCCCGCAACGGCAAGAAACTTTGATGAGCCTATGATCTTCTGCAGAGAAATTTATCTTTAAAAATCCAGGCTCCCTTGTAATAGCAGGGTTCGCGTTCACCAAGCAGTAGGGATTTGTTTTAAGTTTAAAAGCTGAAGTGTGATAATAAAGCTATGAACTGATAATTTTCTGACTCTTTATCCACTTTCTGTAGTTTACAGAACTGCAAATCTCAAAAGAACCCCATCAGCACATTGTCATCCTTGCAGAGCTCTGGCAATGCATGCTGGGAAATGTCAAGACTACAAGCTAATTTCCTGTAGCAGTAGAGGGCAACAAACATGTGTTGGTTCCCTTGGAAACACCACCAGAGAGGTGGCATGCGATAACATTTAAGAACAGATGCTAGTGAAGTAGTTGTCTCAAGCACAGGCCAACGTTAATGACTTTCTGAAAGGTGTTCCTGACGTCGACCTGCTGCTCATCTAGATAGTGTCACACCAATATCACACCACAGGGGAGCTCTTTAATCAGTCCTCATAAAAGGATATACTTTGTTTAGTGATGCACCCACCCTCTCTTTTAATGCAGTAATTTTAGCTATTCTATATAAGAATGTCTGTGTGTATTCGTGTGTTCATTTGTGTACAGTGTAATTAATATATAATGTCTTGACACCTGTCCAGCTCTTTCCATGCACCCAAGCAAGGGTGATTATCTAAAGAATCTTGTTACCATATTTTTAGTCATTAATTACTAAATTATAGGATGTAAATTATAAGATGATTGTTGCATACTTCAGTGAAAAGATCTTCCTGTTGCTGTGTATGTTATGCAAGGCAGCAGAATAATTCTTGGCAGTGAACATCAAATTTTGTACCAAGTGAAGATTCTCAGAGGCCACTTTTAATCAAAATAAGCTTGTGTCAGTTCTTAGGTGAATTATTGCAGGTGATAGTTAAATCATTTTGGTTGCCAAAGCCTACGTGAGTTTTATTCACCACTCGTAAAGGTACTGACAAGGCACACTGACTTTTAATTTTAATTTGCATCTATGGAGACGCTAATTGTCAGCAATTGACTCTTCAGTCAAACGAATGGACCATAATATATTCAAATGATTACGGTCTCGACTGTAATGTACGGACATTGCACAGCCCAGCAAAGTGTGCATTAAAAATGGACAGCCTGCAGTGACCTCAGGGTTTGAGAAAAGCTCATTAACTCTGATATTATGTTCAGGGTAAATGATTGCAAAATTATTTCTTTACAGATGGCCCAACTTATTTATTTATTTACTTACTTACCTACTTATTATTTACTTGTTTGTTTGTTTGTATGTTGGTAGTAATGGTGGTTTTATGGGATCATTTGTTCATCCGTTCATTCGTTCATTCATTCATTCATTCATTTTAGATCACGGTCATTACATGATATGACCCCTGAGAGAAGGAGACAGTGAATCTTCACTTTTTGACTGGTTATCTTGCAGCATTGTACTATTGAACTAAGAAACGGGATGGTCAATGAACCTTGGGTTTCTGTGGTGACCTGGTTTGCATCTGGGTCCTCTTCACTGTGCTTGTGGGTGATGTTTCAGGCTGGACTCTATCCAACAGGAAGTTGTGTCATTGCCAGCTACTATAGTTAAACTCATTACATTTTCTTTCATATGTCATGTGTTTCAGGGATTTGACTGTCGTCTGAGAATTTATACCATATACATCCCTCTTGCTGACTCATTAAAACCATAATCAACAAAATCAGTTTAGCAAGCGTCTATAAAGATCTAAATGGAAGCAAAACCATAAAAATTGAATCCATTTATCTGGGTAGCCAATGAATTTATGCGGAACCACCATAAATGAACGTAGAGATTACTTTGTTAAGAATACCGCTACTCATTTCCCCATACTTGGCTGGATGCTGAGTCCCAGATCGAGCTCAGTTACTCTGCAATACAAATTAACCCCAAAAAGAGATTTTCTTTGAAGCATACCCAGAGATTCACACTGCAATGAGAGTGAACTTGACACACAGCGCTGCTGTTCCACATAAATTTTCATTCCTATTTGTATATATCTATTTATTTTTACTCTTCACACGGGGCTCCATTTATGGCAGTTAAATTAATTTGCCTCTCGCTAACTCGAATGTCTAAAGGGTTCTAATCTTCCTCCCAGGGAGAGGAGAGATGGGATTATTTCAGGCTTTGTGCGGTTCTGCTGTGATCAGCCCAATAAGTCGGACTGAATAGCTACAGGGCACTGGGAGACTCGAGCTATGTTTAAGCCTTTTTGTGTTTTATTAAAGAAACAGACAATCCTATTACAGCAGCCTTAATCTCACCAGGGCCCATCATAGGCACAGAACACTATACACTCCACACTCCACAACAAGTATTGCATGACTCAGATTCACATTTTCAGATTCATTTTTCAAAGCTGATTCACTGGTACAGGTTTCATTCATTATAAGCTTTACATTTGGCAATACATCCTACAGTGGTTTTGAAAAGTGTTCTTTGCTCACAGCAAGGTATATCGGGTGTGATTCATTTCCTTCTTTTAATATCCAAGGAGGGTTATCATTCCAAGACCTCAGTATGATCATAATACATGTTTTACTCAATATGTTGCAGTTCTGACGAGGATGCAAGAATTTAATATGACTAGAAAAACCTAGATTGTTGCTATTTTGCTATTTCTACAATGAAATAAAAAGCACACTAAAAATTCTTCTTTTTGAAGCAGATTATGTTGGCCACATTATTAAAGCCCCAACAACCAGAGCGCGGAAAGACCACATCAGCAGACTTTCTCTTCTACAGGCATGGAAACAGTAGGCAGTGTTTAGGTAAGCAGTCACAGTTAGGCATTGCACACACGGAACTCTCGGAAAAGGTGATTTGCATAAGTGAGATCCGATTGGTCCCATGGTGTTACACTGCTACGAGGCTCAGCAAACCACCAGATTAAAGGGGACTGCATTGGACAAACACCAAATGCAATTACCCACCCTAGGTTCTTTGGTCCCCCCCCCCCACGTCCATAGTCATGCTAAGACAAATTGGAGTTACTAAATCGTAAATGGTGTATGTATGTCTGTGATGGGTTGGCATCCCATCCTGGATTATTCTTTGTATTGCACCCATAGGCTCTGGACCCACCATATTTCAAACAGGCAGAGTGGATGGATGAATGTGACTTTAATTTGCAGTATGTTGCGTGCTCACAAACACTGAAACAAATGCCTCGAACACATAAATAAAGAGTAAATCTGCATCACGTTTTCGTTTCCCTGTGTCTGATTCCCTGTTTGCAATGTGTGTACTTTTCTCTTGGCACAAGCTTTTCCTCTATTAGCATTATACGTCTTTCTCAAAACCAAAACAGATGCAGAATAGCAATTAGCTCCTTTTCAGAAGCACGCACATGCTTTGCCTAATTTCAGGTCCTTGCTTGAGCACTATTGTCGCTGGCTGCCTGCTTGCCTGTGATACGCGGCCCAGAGGTGGTCAGGCACACGCCTGTGAGGCACAACAATGGCCGACATGCACGGCCCTCACGGTAATCACAGCGATTTTGGGAAATTAATGAACAGCTCATTGAAGTGAAGGGTCTTTACACATGGCTTAAAGGTTCATAATTTCCAGAGATAGACAGGTAGAGAGTAGCAATGTTACTCATTTTATTGATGATCAAATTACACTCAACAATACATATCGGTAAAATGCAGTTATTGTACTATATGCCTACTAGTAGCTTGTACTCCAGATCAGTGGCCTTGCATCTTATCAATTAGCTATTTAGCATTTTCACTGTAGAAAGTCAAGCATGGGATGCATCATAGGGGTATAGCAGCCTGACTCCATTGGTTTCTGTTTCACAACAAGAACCCATATTCTGGATATGTGTCCACATCTTTAAACACTCTGCTGATTATTGTGGCCAGAACAGACACAAACACTATCCCACTAAACTGTAGTAGAACACAAATTACAGTGCTGCTGTCTGGGGTTGACACACAGCATCTGCTGATGTGGTAGTTACCAGAATTTGGTGTTTATTTATAAATATGGCATGCATTGTTTTTCTCCAGTATTCCCTAGACCAGAGCAGCATGGTATGGTAGTGCAATGGTTAGCACTGTCAGCTCACACCTCTGCCACCTTGGTTCAAACCTCTGCTAGGGTTCCATGTGTGAGGAGATTGCCTAGTGTCATCCAAGGGGGTTCCTCCGGGTACTCTGCCCATCCCCCCCCCCCCACCACAGTCGAAAAGCATGCTGAGGTTAATTGGAGCTGCCATATTTCCCACTGGTGTGAGTGTGCCCTGCAATGGGTTGGTGCCCCATCCCGGATTGTTCCCTGCCTTATGCCCATAGCTTGCAGGATGGGCTCTAGACCCCCCCAGGACACCGAATTGGACAAGCGTTTCCCGAAAATGGATGGATGGATGGATTCCCTAGAGGGGAGGGGTCTTTTGAAAACCTTAGAAAATGACCACATCAACCCATACCTAAAGATCTCTGTGGAGAAGCATATTACCACGTCTTCAGATGAACTTTGACACCAGTGATGTGCTTTGAACTTTTTTCTCATTCATCGTATTATATTTCAGCCTGAAATGAAAAGGTTTTCAATCGGTACCCTGAGAGTTTAGGCTGAAAGTAGCTTTCAGCCTTCAAAATGAATCCTCTCATGTTAATACTTTCCTCCCCGATGTCAGCATTTATCTCAGAGGACAGATACAGCAACCACTTTCAGATGTTTTTTGTGTCGTTTGCAAACCAACTTTGTGTCAACTTCCCATGTACCATCCTTAGTATATAGTGAGGCTAATAATAATGATTAGTTTAAAAGATAACATATCCCATGATGCTTGGAATAGGTGTCACATGCAAATAAAACCAACAGTGTTAGTCATCAAAAAACAGGCCTAGCTGTTTGTGTTTTGGGGGAATGACCCATACCAGGGACCCACCTCGGGTGAGACATGCTTTGCATTGTGCTTGAAGGTCAGTGTTGCTGGCACTGAGATTCTACCAGCTGAACATCAATTTATTTATTAATAAAATTTAATTTACTATTTAATATGTTAACTTTTTGTTCTCACCCAGGACGTATTGTTGATATGAAAGTTCTGTTGATATCAAGCTTGTTTTTAATATTTTTTTGTTGCTCTGCAGCACGGTAGATACGAGCATTTTTTATATTTCATTTTTTTCATTGACTGAGAATCGTTGCCATGCAACGTTCAAACACGCACCAAAGAATTAATCAGCGGAAAAATTAGCACGTTATTAGCTTACATGGAGATGGAATTTGATGAGAGCAGTTGGTACAATGCTGTGGTTTACCATACCTCTCTGATCAGTAAGATTGACAGAGAATAAACGTGTGACATTGATTAGCCTTCTGTCCAGGAAGTGCATTTTCATTCTTTTTTCCGCCAACTACACAATTCTACATACACTTAAGCCTAATAAATTATACAGGCTCAGGATATAAAACTCCTGTCTTTAGACAGACAACTATTAACCAACAAAGGTAAAATACAAAATACATTTTAAGTGCTGTAGTACACTAGAAATAGGGGGGAAAGTATTTCAACTGTTGTATTACATTTCTACATTGCTATGGCTTACAATTTAGATTTATTTTATTTTTTCATTTCTAATGGAATGCGTATTCAGTTTATCTATGGAGTTTAAGCACCTCAAGCCAGACAGGAGGATGAGCTGAGTGCCCCGTAGTTTTGCAGGTACTTAGATGAGATGAGATAGGATAGGATAGGATAGGATAAGATAAGATAAGATAAGATAAGATGAGACCATGAGCACATGCCAGGATGAGGTTCCTCCTTGGGGTTGTGAGAGTCACTCTCCATGACAGAGTGAAGAGTTTGGAGATCCGGGCTTCCCAAATAGAGCCACTGCTCTTTCAGATCAGCAGGAGGCAGCTGAGAACATTCAGGCATGATATCACGTGACTATGAGCATCCCAGAATGACACAGGAACTCCCATAAACAAAGAAGAGCAAACACACATACACACACTCACACATAATTGCATAGAGCCAGAGGCTGATAAGTAGAAGCATAAATACAAACGGAACAAGGAAAGGGCTGCTTTGATGATTCATTCACATGTTCCTGCCAACATGATGTGCCCAATATGGAGAGGACCTCCCATGAAGCTCCTGGCTGGGGTCATTCTCTTTAGCCAAACAGACTCTGAAGAGGGGGCCACATTAGCCGAGCTTTAGCGATGCCAATAGCCATGTGTATATACTCCTGACTCAGAACACAAACACGGTGTAATCCTCCTGTATAAACACCGACAGGCTCTAATGAATTAGGGGTAAGTGTAACCAAGCCATGATTAAGACAAGAGCTTCCTAGCCTCATTTCCTGCTATTTCACCCATTTTTCAGATTATTTCCTGCTTTCCGTTTGCCCCCATCTATGATGTGCCTTTCACAGTGAATACCTCTCGGGAGAAGGAGGGGGAGGATTTCTGCCACATGGAAATGTGACATTTCGCAGACATTTTACAAAGTGCTGTTTACCGAAAGTCCACATTTAGTTCCTGATTGACATATCAGACAAAATTGTGTTCAGCAGAGCAGGGCACACAGAGATATTGAGCAGGTTGTCTGCCTTGCGATTTGGTGAGCAGATCGGCTGAGGTGGTACATGAGGAGGTACTCCGACCACCTTCCTCACCTCGGCCATGCACCTTTTAGCACCAGAGAGCATCAGGAACCAATGGTCCCGTCCAACCAATTTCTGGACCTAAATTGGTGGAAGTGGCACTTCTATGAAGGAGTTTTCAAGAAAAATGGGGACCGGCTACAGCCACCTATCCGCTTTCCCGAACCGTTCGTCTGGCCAAGAGTCGCGGTTTATTAAATCAGGACACTTTTCATTTCTCAGCTTGTGGAACCCAATAAATCATATTAATGCTTTCATATCTGTCTCAGGTTGGAAGCTAAGGAGATGAAATAGCGCATATCCGTACGCCTGCTCTGTCGGAGCCCGGGGCTCACACAGGGGTGATTAAAGGTCCAGGCGCGTACCGCAGACACACCGATTCTTGTTCTCTGTGCCGTCCAGGAGAAACAGCTTCTTAAGAGCTACAGACGGACCCGTAGATTTCCTTTGCCGCAGCGTTTTCATAACCACATACATGTTTGGGCCAGAAATTAAAAACCATCACGCAAGATGGGGAGCTAATGCTGTAAGACCCTGGCACTGAAAATAAAATGGTTTTAAGGGCTTAATTTTACCAATTATGAAAGCATACTGAATTATCGTTATTTAGGCGAATGACGGTGGCGGGAGGCAGAGGCCGCAGATTTGGGCATTCATGCGGATCTCCGCTAACATTAACGAGGCTCTTGTAGAAAACAAAGCTTTTATTCTGATCCATTTATATGGAACTAAAGCTTTGCCACAATACATCCGAAAGTGTCGTTTTTGTTCAGCCGGCAAGGTGAGGAAATGATCAGTACGACCCCAGAAGTAGCAACCTCGTTTATGGGAGCTTGGGGGAAATAGCCCAGGTGCTCATTAGAGAATTAGTAAACATCGGCGCAGCGGTGTTACTGTTATGTCATCCTGGAGGAGGTGGGTCATCCGGTATGTTCGGTAGGTACCATTATTAGAATTTTTTGTGTAAAAAGGGGGGGGGGGGGTTAATTATATTTTCTCTCCTGTGGTTGGACCCAAAACTATTCATTAATTACTGATCTGTTTCTGGTGGGCAGATGATCCGGTCGGGTGGGCACTGCCCGCCAGGTGATGGCGTCCGACCCACCCGCACCCACGCCCCTGTATCAGTGGCAGCCAGCCTCTCATGAACTGCTGAAATAAGACTGATGCCCAAGTTGCCACCCTCACCACTGCCTGATCCAGGGGCCCACTTCAGCAAAAAGACATCAAATTAAGCTAAAGCAGCTACTGTCGGCCAGAGCCACACCCATTCTTTGACTGGGAAAAATCTGTTTTTATTTATTTATTTTCAAATCGCGGACAGATTCATCTGCATGTTGATGAACAAAATCTCGGATGAATTATGTTCCGAGGCTCTCGGTCTTTGATGTTGTCGGGTGAGTCGGATTCCGCCTAGAGAAAGCAATTCCAGTCAGACGCATGAACCCCTGACTTTGATCTCCATAAAGCGAAGATTTGCAATATACTTTTCCCTCCACTGGTAGGCTGTCATGCTTCTGATTGAGGATCAGGTTTTTTTTTTTTATTTTATTCTGCTGTCAAATAATTTGTAGCATAAATGGTGCAGGGTGGAGGAGACTGTCAAACAGCGGAAACATGTAACTTATCCTTGTCTATCAACGCTCTCGATGCGATTGATCAAGACGGACGGACACGTGGAGCGCAGAATTCTCTGGTATATGTCAGGGCTGTTGACCTGTAGTCACCGGTATGGAGATTCCTGCTTGTACAGCATGGGCAAAGCTGAAGTTTAGATTCTCTCCCTGCACGCTGGAGGATATTTATACAGGGTCATTCTCACACTTTCACAGCTGACATTTCAGTTAATGCCAATACAGGCCCTAGATGACATTTCAGTGCCAAACAAACATTCCTGATCCTTCCAGACGTTTCTGTCTGGAAAGGCAGATCCTACCTAGATGCTTTCTGTTGGGGATGATCTCCTCACCGATTTCCTTCTGCAGCTCTCATTTACTTTTTTGTTTATATAACATTTTGTTTATTTATCAGACACTTTTATCCAAGGTGGTTTGCATTCATTTTGAAAAAGCAACCTACAGAGCCACACGCTACCTTCTGATCAAGAGTCGCGTCCACCAGGCACATGAAAGTTTACCACATTTATGCTCTGTATCTCCTACTTTGTTCTGTCACCTCCTGTTATGAAACGCATTGTCAACTCATCCAGAATGTTCTCCATGTAATTGCATCGCCGTCTCCATAGCGATTAGGAGATACATAATACTCGCAGATTCAGCCAGCATCTCCTGCTGGGGTTTGTCAGAACCTTCTGGAAAAACACCAGCCCCCACAGAGACCGGGCATGGCCAACATTGCTGGGCAGGATACGGGTTCATATGAATATGTATGTATGAATATGTGTTTACTCTGCACACATGTGTGGGACCACCAGTGTGCTTTGTGGCAATGTGTCATTGTCAGGACTCGTTTGGCAGGCACAAAACCCAAAAGTCATTTAGGCAAAGGAGAACCTAGTAGTTGCTTCTGCAGTATATTTCATCTTTATAGTATAAATTCCATTTATTGTGCGGGTCACCTTCCCAGGGGGGCCTGTTCTTCTGTAAGAGTTAGAAGGAGAAGTCATACTTGGAGACCTCCGTTGCCCTCTGTGATTCACGCTTTACAGAAATGACTACTCACACATGACTCTGGAAATGTGTGACCTGAACCCTTATCTGGGTGACGACTATGCCCTAATCTTACACACTAATGTTCACCCACATTCACGAGGTCCTGATTTAAATATGGGAGCTGAAATATGCCGATTCTCACCCTGCCCGCTTTTCAAGGTGAACAAAACCCCTCAGAGGTCCCTGTTCCTATTCTAACTGCCCCCTTTAATTCATTTAACTGACAATTGTTTCCAAAGCAACTTACAGTAGTAATTTTGTGCACACTCCTTGGGATTTGAACCCATAACCTTTAGCACCGCTACCACAATTTCCTACTTGTGGAGCTGCAGAAACATATATCACTTTACCTTTAGGGTTTTGAACAAGCGCAGATTGATAGCTCCACCAATAATGTCTGTTGTGTTGCAGTACATGCACAAACAAAAACTAAAAAGGACAACTGCAATAGCAGCAGAGAGCTAAAATGTATATATGTTTATTTTTAACTGACATTTCTGTTATTCCGCTTTGGATGCAAACCGCAGAGGATGGTGTTCATTAAAGGGGTGGGCCCCACACTTCTGAAGTGGGTGAAAAATGACAATGGCTCCTCGCTACTGAATCGGCTCAGAGACTCTCAGCGCCCTTAATTTCAGGCACCAGCGTGAGATAAATAACCTGAAATGGGAAACTTCTGAGTGCATCCAGAGTCTGAACCAGGGTAGCATGCGTACATGCATTTTCGCAGGCATTAGCGAGGGTGCATTATAAAATCCAGCCGTATAAACTCTTTTAAATAAATTTAATAAATAAAGTAAATAAATAAAATGGGGAATAAGACCAGGAGACAGAAATCCGTCTCTGTGTCCACAAACACTGGCTTTAAAAATCAGCAGCTCTTCTGTCTATAAACAGCTTATCGTTCCATAGATGTTTGCTCCCCTCTCTATCTTAATGGGCTTCAATCTTTTAATCTTCTATGAAAAAAAAAACAATCCAAAATCCCACTGCTTTAGTTTTCATTAATTCGACTATGCAATAGCAGCAAGACTGTTAAATAAACATCTTATTGTACTGCTGCTTTATATTACATTATATTATTCAATTTCTTATTAGACTGAACTCATTTGTATAAAATACAGTTTCACAATTAAAGTGTCACAATTCATTGAAAATAATTGGTGTGTTTTTAATGGCGTCGGTCGGGTTTTTGCAGGATATAATGGTTTGTTACCTCAGAGAAAAAATAAACAGCTGAACAAATAAATTGAAGATTCAGTCCAGGTAATAGTCTTTCCGGTGAATGGTAATGACTCCTGTAGCATTTGATTCTTCAGTAATGTGTCTGCTGTTTGTGTAACCTGTACAGGTCCTGCAATACACCCTTTCTGATGCTGCAGCTCAGGCAGAAGACACAATGGAGAGGAATCACACATATATGAACATATATGGAGGGGCTGGTTTGCTGTTTCGGGGACACCACTCAAAAAGCCCTCTAGTGTAGTGATTGCTTGTGGCCAGCAGAGGGCCCCCAACTCTTAGGGGCCCCACACAAAGGGTAGGAGTGGTGGTAAACACCGCCGCTGCATATGTGCCGACATATTTTGACACTTTTTGATATTATACTAAGTGAAGTGACCAAAGGAGCAACTGGACATTCCATACCAAAGCAGAGATGCCCCGCAACAAAGAGACTTTGATTCTCACTTTGATCTGGTGCAGGGGCAGCAGGAGATGAAAACAAACCCGTGGCAGTTCCGGCCGTCGGCCTCGCTGACGGTGCAGGTCTCTGAGTACCGGGCGTGAGCCGGTGCTGTCACAGGCCCGGATGAGACGCTCTGTCACGGGGCTCGACAAGACGGTGCTGTCTCAGATTCTGACAAGATGGTGCTGTCACAGGCCCGGACAAGACGGCGTCATCACAGGTGCCAGCAAGGGCCGCCGTCATGGACCCCAAAGAGGTGATACTGTCACAAGCCGGCATGTTCGATCAACGGTTTAAAAAAACTTTTAAAAAAGAATAAAGAGAGTCCTTAAAGCTGCCGGCAGATGCTGTGAGCAAGGCTGGCCAAGGCCAGAGGCTGCTAAGCTAATACTTCCTAGGATTTAGGATTTACTTGCCTTACACCGTATTGTCCATGTTGCTCTGCTATCCCATGTGACATTATTAGACGTTAATTTGAGTAATATTACTGTGCTTTGCTAGTTACTCCAAAAGCACAATATTTTGTTAAATTGCTGATGAAGAACATTTAAAAACAGCCATCCCTTTCAACATAGGTGTTCCTAACCGCTGGAAAAGGAAGAATTTAAAAAGCATTATTTAAAAAGCATTATTTATTTATTGATGATATATATGTATATATATACTATATATATATATATATATATATATATATATATATATATATACACACACACACACACACACACACACACACAC
>JAODKL010000001.1:45534583-45557152 GCA_026780765.1 Petrocephalus schoutedeni | reverse complement strand
GTGTGTGTATATATATATATATATATATATATATATATATATATATATATATATATATTAGATATTTTGTCAATAATCAACTTTGTACAGACACCATCTATTGTTTGGAGTGGTGGTTTGAATGTGGGACTTGTGGCTTGGATGAAAAGCTTCCTGAAGCTAGAACCTGTAGCATGTCATAGCGGCTGGAATCCATATAGATTAGTCTTGAAATTTTTCCTTTCAGTGCTGTAAAGTGCAGCGAATAGGAAGCCCAGGCTATGTCACTCTTGTAAAACACAGTATTTTGCCTTTTGCCACAGTATGTTGCCCCATTATTCCTGTGCATGGTATATAAGCGCAATGGGATGTTTTCACATAATGGGTATGTAGCTCACAAAAGCTGGTCCTTCAATCTGCTTTGTTGATTTGTAGCTCAGAAATAAAAATGTTGGCACTTGTGGAGCAGCAGTAGGGGTAAATTGTGTCATGCTTTCATCCCTAGCATGGCCAAGGTACTTCTGGGAATCACAACCTTGCTGATTCTGGATGTGGAGAGCTGAGATACCAATCCAGAATCTGGAATACGTCACACTGCACTGGAGAGCTACCTTAATGTATGGAAATTATGGGCTGCTCGTGTGCCATAGTCACACCGAAAGCACTTGAGAATAACATTAGAATAAACTTTAAAAGTCTACCATTGTGTCAGAATCGACGGCAGGCCCCAACCTGCAGGAGCAGAAGGTGAAACCCACAACAGCCTCTCGTCAGCGATGTGGGGTGCCACGGGTCCCCTGTGAAGGACTGATTAAGGCACACATCTGCAGACCCCAGGGGTATCCTACCCACAAGTGCTGCCATTCGGAAATGCCAATGACAAACCTGGAGCCCCCGTTCGGAGGGTCAAGGCACACAGCATCCTACACACGTCTGATTTTGGGACAGGATTCTTTTATTTCTTGCAGTCAGTGATGCTGTTTTGAATGCTTAAATCAAAAGAGAATAAAAGACTAATATTTCACCTCTCTGAATATAGCAAAAGCTCCATCTGAATCAAAGTGAAGTCAGCTGAAAGTACCCCACTCCTAAATCTGGACTGCTTCGAGTCCAAGAAGCCAAAGTACAGCTTGTAGGGCTAAACTACTGAAGATGTAAAGGAATTAAGGTATTTAGGGATGAGACCTCAGACTGAACTTCCATTCAGTGACAGGGCCACAGGGGCACTGGCCCAGCAGAAAGCGGATTGGCCTCCAGAGTGCTTCCTCCCCTGTCACTCAACAATTCAAAACATATCATTGGCTAATGATAAAGTTGACCCCCTCCTTATGAATTATGGCCCCTCTTATAAAAAAAAAAACACTAGAATCACCTGAGTGACCCAAAGACACTGTAACATCAGGGCATATTTCTGTAGCTGTATGATATGCCATGTGAAAAAAAAAGAAAAAACCTGCAACATGTTTTATTTAAAAACCACAGAGAATTGCTTTGGTTGATTGAGATGCCTTTCTTTATAAAGCTCACTAATTCTAGTAATATGCTAAGTGACTTAGGTTGTGCCTTGGCTGGTGTGGGATTACTTAACAAGAAATAAATTATTCCCGTCTCCATGAAGAAGAAGGAACTAAATCAGTGGGACCCCATGCACACTTGTGTTCCTGCTCTGCCATTGTCACTCAGTTTTTATGCCACTTCCCAATTTAGAGCTGGAAAACCCAGTGCAGACTTCTGACATACAAAACGTATCAATGTATTTCAGGCACGAAATAGTTTGGAGAAATCCTAGGAAAACACCAGGCTTTGACACACAGGGTTGCTGGATTTGGCTGTCTAAGATCTGTGTGCGTTCCTATTTTCTTAGCTTTCGGCCTTGTATGTACTTTTGAGTGTTCAGGCTTGCAAATCTAAAAATCTCAGAAAAGTTGTGGGGCTTTGTTATGGCAGCTGACATACAATGAGTGTATTCTTTCACCTCAATATAGAAAAAATAAAATCTTACATAACTTAATCATGAAATGTTTCCTTTTATCTTAAACCTATGCTTCAGTGTGAACTTCCATGTCTGGTCTAAAATAAGATTTAATGTCTTTTTTCCATTCCTTAGCAAACAGGTTTTTTTTTTTTGACCATGGCACATTAAAAGGTTGACAAATTGAATTTTCCTTGACAATAGACTGACCTTTAAGCATCCAAGGGTTTGATGGAATGTGACATAGATTAATTTAGCTATCCTGGGCCCCTGGTCAGATTCTAGAGAAGAAAAACACTCCTGTCCACCTGTCGGAGGGGAATGCGATTCTCTGGACTGAGTAACATTATTGAGTACCAGAGGCAATTCTCACCAGCTATTACCAGGAAACCTGTTTGATGACATGTCTACATTTCAAACCAGGAAGTGGCTGCCTGTCTGCATGTGCATGTGAGCAGGGTAGGGGGTTTTCTGAGCGAGTCAGAGGAGATAGTTTCTTGAAACATAAACATCTGCAAACTAGAGCTATTCAAAAACAAACAATAAAATACTCATACTTGCAAATATGCCAGTATAACAGTATTTCAATATTTTAATGACTTTTCATCTCTGCATTTGTTTCTGCGCTGGCCCATAGAATCAGTGAAACCTATATTTCTACCCAATAAACTCCCTGTTGCTATTAAAACCCAGTTTCCTACAGCTCTCTGCGATGCTCTCACACATTTTTTTGTGCCTTTAATGCCACTGCCGAATCTGACAAGCAGTAGATACAGTAGGAGAAGTAAAAAACAGACAGAAAGAATCAAAAAGATAAAAGTAGACAAAGGGACACTTGGACAGTAGTATCCTAAATAAATCACACACCATGTATAAAATTGCCCTGCCTTCTAAAGAGCAGCTAACCAGATAGTGAAGGTCATTGTAAGGTTCCCTCTAAGGTCAATAAATCATAAAAAAACTGGTTGTAATTTGGTAGAGAATCCTGGAGTAAGCCTGAATAGCAGCTGATTTTCTATCATTTTTTAGATCCACTGACAGTCACTGCCTTTTTTGGTAAAGGACAAACGTACTGTACACAGGAACATTCCAGATTTATTTTGAGATTGTGAATTCTAGTGTTAGAAGCCTTGAATTACACAACTCAGTCATAATGTTAAAACCACCTGCCTAATATTGTGAAGGCCCCCCTCGTGCCAGCTCTGACCAGATGAAGCAAGGTCTCTTGCACTCTGAAGGTGTCTTGTAGGATCTGGCACCAAGATGTTAGCAGCAGATCCTTTAAGTCCTGTAAGTTGTGAGGTGGAGCTTCAATGCATAAATCTTGTTTATCCAGCACATGCCACAGATGCTAGATTAGATTGAGATCTAGGGAATTTGGAGGCCAAGTCAACACCTTGAACTATTTTTCATGTTCCTCAAACCATTCCGGAACAGTTTTTTTTTGCAGGGAGCATTATCCTGCTGAAAGAGGCCACTGCCATTGGTGAATCCCATTGCCATGAAGGGGTGCACTTAGTCTACACAATGTTTAGGTAAGAATGTGTCAAACTAACATCATCAGGAAGGGCAGAACCCCAGAAGGTTTCCCAGCAGAACATTTTCCAGAGCATCACACTGCCTCTTGCTTGCTGGCTTGCCTTCTTCCAATAGTGCATCCTGGTGCTCTTTTTTCCCCAGGTAAGCGACGTACACACACACGGCCATCCACATAATACAAATGAAAACATGACTCATCAGACCAGGCCACCTTCTTCCATTGCTCCATGGTACAGTCCTGACTCTCACAGGCCCATGTATGTGCTTTTGGTGAGGCTTGAGAGACAGCATGGGCTACTCAGCCCCTTACACAGCAAGCTGCGATGTACTGTTTCTTCTGACACCTTTCTATCATAGCCAGTGTTAACTTTTTCAGCAATGTGCTACAGCAGCTCTCCTGTGGGATTGGACCACATAGGCTGGCCTTTGCTCCAGTGAGCCTTCGGCACCCATAACCCCATTATCAGATGATGGGTTGGCCTTGTTTGGACCACTTTTTGTAGGTACTGACCATTGTAGGTACTGACAAGACTAGCCACTATGGAGATGCTCTGTCGTCGAGCCATCACAATCTGGCCTGTGTCAAATTCACTCAGACCCTTGCTCTTGCCCATTTTTTGTGCTTCATTTTTTATGAACACATTAAGTTCAAGAACTGACTGTTCACTTGCCTAATATATAATGGTGCCTTTGACAGGTGCCACTGTAATGAGATAATCAATGTTACTCACTTCACCTGTCAATGGTTGTAATGTTATGGCTGATCAGTGTGGTTTCCCGTATACTGAAAAGTCATTTTGATATACTCTGGAAGAGGCTATGTGCTTAAGGGGAACAAAGTTAAACAAGGCAAAAACAAACAAACAAACAACTAAATATAAGAAAAATGAAAGCAGAACACAACCCTTGAGCTCAAAACCTTCACAAATTATTCAGCAAAATGATTTGATTGAACAGTGCAGAGTAAATGTATCTGATAGTCAACAAAAAAGTGAACAAAAACAGTGATGAATCAGCTGCTGATGCACAATGCTGATGAGCTCTCTCTCAGGATCAGTGTCCTCTTCAGCCCAGATGACCACCTACATTCCTCACCAAGGCCAACTGGGCGTCATTGTTTGAGTTCAAACAGAAATTAACCTCTGTCATCATAACTTTCCAGATTCTATACACGTGCCGCAGAAAACCCTCCCAACACCTCTCCACTCATTTGGAAAAAAAGATACTTTGAGTTTCACTTTCCTATAGTTTTGATTTTGCTGCACTACATTAATAGATAGCCTGTCCTCCCAATTTAACTTTCTAATTTGACATTCCATTTGAAATATTAGCATGAAATAATGAGAATATTTAATCAATGATAATAAAAGTAAGGAAGGCTACATTTTGTGAATAAAAATTTCAACTGGGTTTTAAACAGTAAAAGAGAGGACAGTAAGATAGTACTGAAATAATGTTGCACTTTGGCATACCCAGTTTCCTGGGTATAAAGGACGTGCTTTGGCCTCTCGGTTACATCAAATGATTATCAGCGAATCAGAACAGTGAACTGTGTCCTCACGCCTCATTGGCCGAGTCAGACAAAAACAAGTGGGGCATAAACATGGGAGTCACGCCAATGAGACAACGTAAGTTTGATGGATGGTCGGGCACACCAGCTGGGCATGGGTCCCCCGACACGTTCTCATAATCGCAGTGCAGGCGGCTCCTCTCTCAGCTCAGGTTTATGAGCCAAACAATAAGTAGACGAGGTAGCTTAGAGCAGGCAGAGAACACTGAGGGGGATGCTACATAGAGTACGTGCTAACCTTCTTAGGAAAAGCGCCCCCCCCCCCCCCGTGCATGATAAGAGATACAAGTGTATTTGCAGAGAAAAGAGGATTACGCCTTCTAAAGGACGCTCGCAGATATATCACAGGGAAGATTATTCCACGTAAAGCTGACGTGAGAAGCGGATATAGTGCAGTTACTCCATTCAGCAGGGGCATGTACAGGGGCGGGGCCACAAGAGTACTGGCCCCACCCTTACAAAAATGAACCATGGTTTTACTATGGTTTTTTGGGTAACCATGAGTTTATGACTATGGTTTTGTCATGGTTTCACGGCAGTTACCATGCAGTGCTATAAGTAAACCATAGCAGTACCACAGTTACCATGAAGTGCTATAAGTAAACCATGATAATACTATGGGTAGGAGCTTAGTGATCTTAATTACCATGAGGTACCGTAGTAAAATCATGGTTACTGTAAAAAACCCATACCCAAAACCCAAAAAACCGTAGGAGACCATAGTAAATTTCCATAAGGCCAGCTGAAAGCTGATTGGTCCCCACAGTGCCCCCTCCTCTGTCACTCACTTATTCAAAACATATCATTGTGTAATGATAAGTTTGGCCCCTCTGTATGAGTTATGGTCCCTCTTATGCCCCGCTGTCAGCAATGAATTACTGCATTTATTCTATTTTGGCATTACTTGGGGGTGGGTCCTTTTAACGCATTTCCTATGGTAGCAAAAGTTCTTAAGGCAGGTTAGGGTAAATGTTAGCAGTTAGCTAATTTTTACACTTCCCAAGCTCTTCCTCATTATGATTTATGGCAACTGCTGGAAGTAACCTTACCTCAGGCATTACCACTGAAGCAACAGGTGAGACACTAATTACCAAGTACTTTATAAAACCTGCAGGATTCTGAGCCCAAGGGTTCACGGTGCAAATAACTCAGATCTGAAATAAAGAATCTTCCAGGGTAATATATCACCCATTTGTTACACAGTACTGGTGAGAGTTAAATGAGATGTAAATGAACAAACTCTGAATTATACTACATCCGGTCCAGGGTGTAGCCCAGCTTTGTGGCCTCTGTTGCCAAGGACAGGCTGACCCCCTCCCCCTGGCACTGTACGTGATAAGCTGTTGGAAAATGACTGGATTAATGGATAAATTATACCAAATTAAGTACTTAAAAATGTATCACTTTAAATGAGTTTGCCATTAAGCTTCATTATTCAGCAGCATCTACTATTGTGTTGAGCCCAGTTTGATGCACACCCCCATCTAGGGTGATGGGTAGACAGGCAGGTTTTAGCCCGTCCTTCCTTTATGGAAACCATACTACCCAGAATTCCTCTGCCCACCTCAATCATTAGTGGCAGGTGCCACAGTCAGTCCTAGATCCCAGATATGTTTTTTTTTTCCCCAGGAGCCCCCACCTTGATGGGGTTTGGAGAGAAACCCTTGATCCTTGTTGAAAAGAAAGGGCCTGGTTCTCGACACCACTTGGGCCAGACGTAGACAGCTGAATCGGGCCGTGATTGCAGTCACTGCTCATCAGGCTCCGGCAAGCTGAAGGGGGCTGAAATTTGGCTGCGAAGCCATAGCATCTGTCCCATGCGGTGGCGGCAGTAATGAAAGCAGGGTTTGCCGGCAGTGCTGGTGTCCTCCTCACTTAGTGTCATCTTCTTCCAGCACCAGGGACATCATACTGAAAAGAAATAACCACAGCCCAGCTGGGCTCATCAATGTCGCCATTTATTATTGATTACAAATGACAGACAGCTATCCCCATAACAGTTCTTAAACACAGAGGTAGGGCTGGACGATTTTAAGAAAAAATCTAATTGCGATTTATCTGACAGATATTGCGATTGAGATTTGATTTGCAATTTTGAAAACTCAGTATTCACTATAGGCCCATGTGTATAAAAAACTTTAATTGAGCACAACTGTACATTGAAATCTGAACTGCGCTATACATTACTCCAAAGAATCCAAAATGTATTTATTCTAAAGAATTATGATATAGAACATAAACCATAGAATAATTTTCTAGAAACCCGAACATGGTAAAGTGATTGTGTTTTTACATCTACGTTTTAATTGTGCAATGTAGAAAATTAAAACCTGGATAACAGAGAAGAGTGGTAACACTTTACTTAAAGAAGTCATTATGCTGCATTTCACATACCTTGATAATGCATTATAATGCCTTCATAAAATATTATAAACCAGGATATAACTATTTATAAAATGGCATAACACATTATAGTCATGTTTATTATGCATTATGAAAGCTCTATGAAGGTTTTAGCTCTTATGCAATATAACCACGACCCAGAAAGGATAAGTGGGTTGGAAAATGGATGGATGGATAATACAGCCCAAAGCATCCTTAATTCTAATACTGACCGTTATAATGCATTATGAGACGATTTATAGTACATTATAGATGAGACCCCTCGTGCCCATTGCTTCCGGGATAGGCTCCGGACCCCCCGCGACCCTGAACAGGATAAGCGGGTTGGAAGATGGATGGATGGATGGATGGATGGATAGATGAGACCTTTACAATACATGAAAAACACAGCTATAATGTGTTATACCTTTTTATAAATATAAGAAGAGTTATTAGGCTTTAGGAATATGGGCTTTATAGAAAGTGTTACCAGATGTGTTTGCAGATATACATACGTCAAGCTTGTGGAAATGGATTTATATGGCATGGTATGATAAATCATAGATACAATCCATTTTTTTCTCTTTGGAGTACCTCAGCTGTGTCCCTGCATAATTTGGCGTACATCCCTGGCACCAGTGACATTCAGAAATTATTAACTTCCTTCTCATTGATATACACAGACAAATGAAATTTTTACAGCCCTGTGTTTTTCACCTGGCCAGCGAAAGTGCAGAAGGGTCGATCAATTGCCAAATCAATTCCTGCGGCAGGTCAGGAGCATAAAAACGTTCGATTCGCATTACTGGCTGGTTCCCCACATACACATGTGGGCACAAATAGCACAATGACACAACGACCGAACATTCCTCATGGGACATCAAATGACTGGATTACCATCGTATTAATTGGGACCCGTACATATTCAGATTCTCAGAACAATGATGAAAAGATTAGCTTTTTATCTAATTCAGAAATTTCAACATAATAATGTCAAGGTCCTTGGTCCAAGGGTAGAACGACATGATTGTATCCCATTCTAAAAAGGAATTTCAATGTCAATATGAAATCTCAAACATGATGCCACGCAGGCTATGGGAAGCTATAAGGACACCAGAACAGGAGGTCACAATGAGGCTACAGCCGTGGCTCAGAAAAATGGTGAATTGGAAAAGTACACAAGAGACCATCACATTGTGCTCTGCTTTCTGTGTGTCTTTACTAAGTGCCGGGATAATCGTGACATTGCAAATTGGCATCCTTTGAGAGATCACCCATTCTTACCTACCTCAAGTCCCTTTTTAACAGAGGTCTTATTCAATTTCTGGAAGTCCCCCCCCTTCTTTTCATGAGTATAAACTCAGTATAAACTGTCTCCTTTATCACATGGCTTAGGGTATCTACCTCTGATGTAATTTTCTCAGAGATCTTTTCATTTTTGATCGGCGATAAGTTTCCCTTTGTGCAATTACAGCTTTCGTAGCATAAATATTTATTTTTTCCTCTCCCCAACGGCTGTCATACATGTGATGGATGACTCTGTCAAATGTTCTTAAACCCACCTTTGTGTGAAATATTTGGATCGTCCCAGAACTACAGCAATTACATTTCGATCAGCCGCCCTCCACAGAATCCAATGCATCATCATCACAATAATTTCATTCATTTCAATTATTTGGAGGCCGATTCATTCATACTCGGACAGTAAAAGATGATACGACCCAAACTTTAAGGTTAATTACTCAAACGAGTTTCTTCTGAAGCCATTTAAGAGAAACAAAGGAAGATACACTCTAGTGGATTGGCCCGCCAGTCTGTATATGCCTGCCACGGACATCTCTTTTGTTCTGTGTGTGTGTCCTTGTGCCCTTGGTATTTGGAGAATTCTCCCGTGGCCAAGGGGTGAACTTTCAAGCAGCCATCACAAGGGATGTAATTACTTCTCCCTTTGAAAGAGAGGATTAAAAGGATTTCTGGACAGTACGGCCTCCTTTTGATCACAAGACTATCGGTCCATCGTGGAGAAATATGCGATATGATACAACACACTGGTGTTCTTCGAAATGTCATGCGTGCACACACGTTGCCAGAAAGAAAGAATAAACCATTTAATAAGTCCATTTTGCATTGCCCTGTTTACATGCAAGATCAATAAACAAATCTGGATGTCCAGATTTTAGTTCCGTTTGCATCTGGAGGCACTATTAATCTTTCAGATTTGTTTGTAGAAATTTCAATCACTCAGGCACATTTGGTTTGGCTTTAATGTTCAAAGCAGGCTCTAAACACTAAGACCAAGAGCAAGAAATTTTAAACAACTTTGATCATTGTCATCATTAATATTCATTTGGCAGAAATTGTTTTCTTGTTCTGAGAAGACTGGCATTCTACACCATTTATATACACAACATGATCTCATCTAGATCTTTATTGTTTAATACAGCTTAAAATGGGCATGGGATGTAGCTCACTGGGCAAGGACACTGTGGCTGCTGTGAATGTGAGATTTTGGCAGGACCCCCCACCCCCCATAATGTTTGATCCTGCTTTCCTAAAAAACATCCGTATCAATAAAAGTGCTTCATAAATAAAATGTAAAATGTCCGTGTAGGGTTATATTTTCAGTCATGTAATAATAGGTAAAGATACTTGTTATATGGACATTCCAAAGGTTGTGAATGTTTTTCTAAAAAGCTCATAGGATAGAAGTCTTAACTACGGCCTCACCAATCCTCACCGAATCATACATTCTTATCCTGGGCCAGGGTGACAGGATTCATGTTGACACATCGACACACATTCAATCTGGGAGGATGGGGGGTGTACTTCCAGTCAGTGGCTTGTGAGACCAAGTCCACTGCTGTAAAATTATTTCTCCTCTCAAATTCTTTATTCTTTAACATTAATATTAAATCAACTTCGGTGAACTGATTGGCTCAAAGTAAAAGATTTACCTTTTATACAGGCTTAAGCTGCCGACTCACCTTTCACATTAAATTAGGAAAAACAGATATCCTAAAAGCGTGACTTGGTGGTGCAGTAGTTAGCACTGTTGCCTGACACCCCTGGAATGCGGGTTCAAGTAACCCAAGTACCCTCAAGTTCAAGTTCCCCAGTGTCCCCCCCCACAATCCAAAAACATGCTGAGGCTATTTGGAGTTACCAAGTTGCCCAGCGATGTCTTGGTGCCTCATCTACAATTGTTCCCCTGCCTTGTACCTATAGGCTCTGGATCCCCCATACCCATGAATAGAACAAGTAGTTTCAAAAAATGGCTGGACATGTCCCAAAAAAAATATGCTTCAGATGAAGCAGTACCTGCTGATTGCCACGTGATGAAAGGGCATCCCACCCAGGGTGTCCCCCAGCCCAGGCCTCTTGGGATAAGCCCCACGCTGACTGCGACCCTGCACTGAACAGGCAGTACTGCAGAGCACATTTAATTAGGCCATGAGCGGCTGTGGCTTTATCCACAGGGATTTCACACTGATAAAACAAGCAAGAAAGACAAATTTGCATTAATCGATTAGTTTTAACTTTGAAACTTTTTTAATTTATAAAAGACAAATAAGCATTACGCTTGTTTGACTTTAGTGGCATATTTTTTTTTTATTTTAATTAAAAACGTGTTTTAAGTAAGCGATTTCTCGACAGGCTTTAATTTAAGCACCTCTTCAACAGGCTTTAATTTTTTTGTTCTCCTAAAATTACAAAAGCAGATTGAAATTCTTAGTCCGTCACTGAAGGGGAGCTTAACTTGCTGACAACCAGCAAACCATTGAGTATGTAATCTCATCCCGCCCATTTACATGTGTCATCTACATCAGCCAATCAATGAAAGCCACGCAACTTAAAACGCTACTGATAACAAGGGGTTTACTGTCGTACCATCTGTATGCAGCGGCATGAAACTGCATTCCTCCAGGACCATCTCACAACATACAAACAGTAACAGACAAGGGGAGGGTTTTCACAGGACTTACAGTACAGTGCAAAACACAGGACAGTGTGAAATGGGGGCGGATTTATATACAGTACTGTGCAAAAATCTGTCAAATGTTGCAAGCTGATTATCTGGATAGTAAGTGTATATTTGCTCATAGCAAAAGCACATTTTGATATCAAAATATATGCAAATATGCAAAAACACAATAATAGCTAACTGGGATTTCATATGTTCTCCAAAAAGTTACCGATGTCTTGCTGGATGGCTAGATGAAAACTGTTTTGGTTCCCAAACTCTCCCCAGGGGCACCTCAGCCATTCCATGTATTTGATAAGCTTCACCACCAGCTTACTTAATTAATTAACTGAATAGGTTTTTCAAAGTCTGTGAGATATTGATTAGCCATACGAGGTGTGCTAGTGGTCAAGTGATTATAGGACAGGTTTTGAAATGGTTAAGCTAACACATTTCTGCAGACATAATATCATAGTTTTACACAAACATGATGGTCATTTAAACATCGCTTTCTCTGACTGCCTAAGACTTTCACACAGTACTGTACATAGCTTACATAGCTTACATAAAGTTTAAATGATGCAGAAATATATTACAATACGCCCAAGTAAAGCACGTTGGTGCAACTATATTGTGAAAATCACTATATAAAAATAAATTGAATTGGATAGTGCAACATGTAGGTAAACAATAAGTAATATAGCAGCAATATAATGGGGTAAAATAAGTATAGTTTCTATTAATAAATTGGTTAAAAATAATATGTTAAATTGACTGGTGTCAGTCAAGGGGGAGGTGTGAGTATTCTTAGAAATGAGTAGGGGTTATGGGGACACTAAGGTATTTCATGTCCTCGGGGAAGAACCACTGCTGAACCCGACAGAGCCTCAACTCCTCGCGATGACTGATGCTATTGCTGTTTGTCACGCCTCCTCATGATAACTAAAGCTACTATTGCTATTGGCCACACCTCCTCATGATGACTAATGCTATTGCTGTTGGCCACACCTCCTCATGATGACTAATGCTATTGCTGTTGACCACACCTCCTCATGATGACTAATGCTGTTGGCCACGCCTCCTCATGATGACTAATGCTATTGCAGTTGGCCACGCCTCCTCATGATGACTAATGCTACTGCTGTTGGCCACGTCTCCACATGGTGACTGATGCTAATCCTGTTAGCCACGCCTCCTCATGGTGACTGATGCTATTACTGTTTGCCACGCCTCCTCATGGTGACTGAAGCTAATCCTGATAGCCATGCCTCCACATGGTGGCTGATGCTAATCCTGTTAGCCACACCTCCTCGTGGTGACTGAAGCTAATCCTGTTAGCCAAGCCTCCTCATGGGGACTGATGCTAATCCTGTTAGTCACATCTCCGCATGGTGACTGATGCTAATCCTGTTAGCCACGCCTCCTCATGGGGACTGATGCTAACCCTGTTAGTCACGTCTCCGCATGGTGACTGATGCTAATCCTGTTAGCCATGCCTCCTCATGGTGACTGATGCTATTACTGTTTGCCACGCCTCCTCATGATGATTAATGCTATTACTGTTTGCCACGCCTCCTCATGATGATTAATGCTATTGCTGTTGGCCACGCCTCCTCATGGTGGCTGATGCTAATCCTGTTAGCCACACCTCCTCATGGTGACTGAAGCTAATCCTGTTAGCCAAGCCTCTTCATGGTGACTGATGCTAATCCTGATAGCCATGCCTCCTCATGGTGACTGATGCTAATCCTGTTAGCCACGCCTGCTTGTGGTGACTAAAGCTAATCCTGTTAGCCAAGCCTCCTCATGGGGACTGATGCTAATCCTGTTAGCCATGCCTCCTCATGGTGACTGATACTATTACTGTTTGCCATGCCTCCTCATGATGATTAATGCTATTGCTGTTGACCACGCCTCCTCGTGGTGCCTGACACTAATCCTGTTAGCCACGCCTCCTCATGGTGACTGATGCTAATCCTGTTAGCCACGCCTCCTCATGGTGACTGAAGCTAATCCTGTTAGCCAAGCCTCCTCATGGTGACTGATGCTAATCCTGTTAGCCATACCTCCTCATGGTGACTGATGCTAATCCTGTTAGCCATGCCTCCTCACAACAACTGATGCTATTCCTGTTGGCCACTCCTCCTTGGAAGAACATTCCTCATCTTCCTTGACAGATACAGCATTAACTTCTCATTTCCTGTTATGCCTTCTGCCTTAGTGCTACAGACGTCATTCACAATGTCTCTCAATGCCTAAATACAAGCACAAGCGATAACACTCGACCTGGATATGCTTGTATCCAAATAAAGAGGTATCGATCTGAAAATGCAGGTATGAAAAATCCTCCACATAGTTCCCTCCTGTCAATACAAGACACTCTTCTAAACCAATATTTGTAAAGCTGGAGACTGAGCTGCTTCTCATAAAACTGACTCATAGCACACTTAGCTCCTTATTGTGAAATTATTTTTTAAATCTGATTTTGTCTGACACTAATTGAAACTGCACTTATCAAAAGGTTTTTATTTATTATACTACACAGCTCACTGGCAGAAGGTCTTCTCCAAGTAAAGAGTACAGTGCTTTAAATTAAGTTAACATTAATACTAAACCAACATGGGTGAACTGGTTGGCTCGAAGAAAAGATTTACCTTTTACACAGGCTTAAGCTGCCATAACTAGATTACTATGTTAACCGTTACTTGACCTTCACTGAATGCAAATACTAATCAAGGAAAAAACTGCAAGATTAAAAAAGAACGTATACATTACTTTTAATCAATGAACCTGGACCCCCCACAGAATATCCTGCCGAGTCCTCAACAGTGAATTTATGTCACAGTTATCAGAATTTCATGGGATAAGATCTCCTCAAATGTGAAAATGTATTTAAATCAGACTATCAGGCTGAATTTGCTATAGTATTCTTTAGAATATATTACAAGGAAGTACTTCACAGTAATGCAGTACTTTCTCACATATAAAGTTTAAATAATTTTATGGCCCAGCTAAATTTCCAAGCTGAGATTTTGAAGAGCTTTTTCTTATAATTAAGAAAACCAGCCTGTCAGGCTCATCTGACCCTGTCCCGCATGTCCTATCCCCATTTGGCCAGCGGGTGTCGGGCCAGCCTCCTCTCCCCTCTCTCTCTGTAGCCCCTCATGTTCCGTGGGCCCCGACAGAGCTCAGTTGGGTGTGTGGTGCATAGGCTGAACCCCTCCAGTCACCCCTCCAGTTCTAGGCTAGCCAGTGCTTCGTATTGTTTTCCAATGGCTTTGCTTTGTGTCCCTGTTTTTTTCCCTGCTTGTGCGTTGTTCAGTTATGTTCTGCTTCTGTTTTTGTTCCTAGTTTCTCCTAGTGTTGCTATCCCTCTGTATTTTTTAATGATTCCTAGTTCCAGTGCTTTTTAATTGTAATCTATTCCACCTGCTGCTTGTTGCCCCGTACCTTGTTGCCCTGTGATTAGTTTTTTGGTTACGTTTCACACCTGCCCCTTGTTAGCCCTTGTTATCTATGTAGATCGAGATGCCTGCCCTCATTCTATTCTTTAGTCTGTCATTGTACAGTAGTTGTAGTACAGTAACTGTGATCTTTAGTTGTCCCAAGTATTGTTCCCAGTCTAGGTGTCATTTCAGTGTTTGGTTTCTTTGTAATTCATTTAGTTAATGTTTAGTATTTGCGGCCCCTCTGTTTTTTCCTTTGTGGTCTATTCTGTTTGTGAATAATCTCCTACTGTTGGAGCCTCTCTATGGATCGTCCTTCCCTCCACCATAACAGCCAGGAGGAAGCAGGAAGGCTATGGCCAGCTTTAGGCCAAAGACATGCACAATGTGCCACCTCAGTGCAAGTATTGATTTGTGCTGGTGTGGGCAAATTGTAGTTTCATCAACCACTCGAAATTAATCAGGCTCATCCGCCAGGCAATGAATAAAGTGGAAATCATCTCCCACATTATCTCTGCCAGGGAATTCATTTGTATAAAGCAGGCTTTGGGGCACATTATTTCAGCGCTTAATTACATTTGTATTCACTTTAAATTGAACATCAAATTGAGACAAATGGATCATTAAGTGTTGCAAAGAAACAACGGAAAAACATAAATAGATTATGTTTATAGCATGTGTTTGGCTCCGGCCATGTTTTAGATGTATAATGTTGGGCATGTAAATTTCAGTGGGATTCTCCTTCAGTGTCTTCTATTTTACTTTCAGTGTGATTTAACACAGAGATTTACAGAGATGGTTGGTCGTTTCTGGGGTACAGGGAAATACTTGCATGTTCTTTTTCGGATCCACCCACAATTGTTTTCTTAGCAGATAAGTAATACATAGTCATCTTTCGATGAAAAAATTATACAAATAAATGTTAATAGGCTGCTCGCGGGCATATACATGGAAATAAACGAGCTGCAGGGAATACAGGGGGTTTATTAGCAGATCTCACCAGGCGTACTCGCTTGTCACCATCGTCCTGTTTGAAGGAGCCGGCGGGGACAAATTATCCTAAAGTCGTGTCTCTCCAGACTGGCGGTTTATATGTATGCGGAGGGTTAAAATACCCAGCGGGGTAGTTACCGCCGAAGTACAATGGGACTTCTGGGCTTTTTAGCCTTTTCGATTTTTATTTTTTAATCCTCCCCCGATCCTTCGCCCTCCTGTTTATGGACGTGCTTGTGCAAATGGGGTCTTTGTCATTGCGCGCAAGGGCGGCCGCGCCATCTGCGGATTAATAGAGAGCCGGGCAACGATCTGAGTGAATTTCAGACATAAAAGTGCAACATGTGAATAATTAAATTTCAGCCCGTGGGACCGCATCGCCGCATCGCGCGGCATTCAATTATACTGAATGGTATCTTTATCAGATTGCGGGCCCGTGAAACGAAACAATCAATCTTGTCACCTGTCAAGGGAGAGCGCACTTTCATTTTAAAAAGTAACAAAACGCTGGAGAGTAATCTTTGTGCGGGCTGTTTCGTCTGCGTGTGAAGTGCGGCGTCACCTAATGAGCTCTAAAGTTAACGTGATTCATACACAGAGGAATGCGCTGTTTACTTCCAGCGCAGACCTTCATATCATTTCCTGGCCAGTGTGCAGTTATTGATCGCAAGTGCATTTTGTTTTCTATGAGGCAGGGCTGATTCATATTCAGAGACGTTTGACGACCAGCATTGCAGCATTGTGCACTTTGCACAGCACAGAGCGCATGTCAAACAGGCATTGACAGCAAGCGCACTCGTCAATGACACGGATTTATACCTCATTAGCTGGTTCAAGTCTTTGTAGTCTCCTTGGCACCGGTGAAAAAAAAACAAAACACATCCAGTTGCATCAAATCAGTAAAAACTGTAAGCTCCTTTGGATAAAAAAAATGCTGTTGCTGGCAAATGGGGGCTTCTCATGGCTTCCCCGCTTATAAATTACTTAGGCCTGGCACCTGCATTATATACAGTCAGCATGTGATAACCCCACGCTACAATCAATATCCTCTACATATTCAGTCGTATATTATTGCTTAATTCTTTGAACGTAAAGAATTCGGCGAAAATCCCATTATGATAATCTATAACACACCTGACACATGGGCACATCCTCGACTCTATTTAAAGCAGCACAAGTTAATTTTGTTAATCTGAAGTGGCGTCACAGACAGCTTCTGTCGACAGCATTAAAATGTTAAAATCCAGCCCTGATGCTGTACATAACACCACAACATTTTATGGTTTATATCTATTCCAGTGACAGAATGGGGTGTTTTTGAATCATTTTGCTCTGAGTAAATATGATGACTGCAGTAGCAGCCAAACTCTTACTGCTGGTACTGGTTTTGTCTCAGCCTTACTCTTAAATTGTACTTTAATTGGTTAAATTTAATTATTTTAAATGGTGACCTACATGCCGAATCTAAAAAGAGGTCACAAGCAACAGGCTATAATTTGCAAATGACGTGGAGAACGCGTTAAAACTATGAACAGATGTGTTTTTTAAACCTTTAACATTTCAGAACGTACAATCTGTGTCACACTCACTTTAATTAAACACGGTCATTCGATTTTTATTATTTTTATTATTTTTTTTTATTATGAATTGGCAAGGAAGGTTTTTAAGCTGCTGTTAGTCCATGAACCTAATAAAATGAACTCTACTGGACAGACAGGGGGCACTGTTTCCCTCTCCGGGTGCTAAATTTGCTTTCATTTACAGTTTTAGGATGAATAATTTCACTACATCTAAAACGTGGCAATTATTCAAATGGTACCCTTATGTTGCCTTAGATAAGTTTTAATCTCCATTAGCTACCCTATGAGAGCAATGATGGCTTAATTTAGCACCAGTGTAAATTATCTGTTTTTTCAATACACAAACACTGTCCCTACTGAGAGCCAGAATTTATTTTGACGGGGTAAAAATATGTTTACCCTTCAGAACTCAAACCAAATTAAATGTGTGACCTTGTCTCAAAAGCAAGCAAAGCACAGACCTTCCCAGATGCCTTGGGATGGAGGTTTGAAAACAATATAATCTTTGGGCCCCCAATTTGGGAAAAAGAACTCACTTTTGCAAGGCTCAAATCAGCATGAGATGTGTATACAAAAGCCTGTAAGCCTCTCTCGATGCCTGAAATATTCTTCTGTCAGACTAAATAGAGCTTGTGTTTAACTTACACTGTAGCTAATATAATGCATTATTGGCCACTTCAAACCCATAATAAATTCTTTAACAATATTTATATAATGGGCAGGTGGTCCTTTTGGCTTTCGTTGGTATGTTTGACTCCATCCACATTCAAAGATAAAAATGAATATCCCGCACTTATAGGAATTGAGATGCATGTATTAGAAATTAAATTAATAGGTAACTCCCTCCTTTGAAGGCACCAGAGTGAACTAATTGAATGTAAACTTTCCGATAGCCGGGAAAGTGGATCCAAATTGAATTGTTCTCGGAAACACAACCTCACTGGAAGATAATTTACCCTACACTGCCCATGTGATACTATCCACTTCTGGTAACTAGGCAAAATGTGACTATGTAGGGTGGGTTTGTGGTCTTGGATAAAAAGATGTTTTCTGGATGGAAATGAATAACTTGTGGCAGATGTAAAAATGTCTCTTACATTTGCATCACAGAGACACAGGAAATAATCTGAAACGAGGGTCCAGACCATGGAAACACTGGGTCAGGCAGCCATTTGGACTAATTGTTATACACTTTAATATCCCACAGATAAAAGGTCATCCACTGTATTAGCATACTGCTAGTGGCCCACACAGACACATATATTCTCGTGCGTACCCACGGGCATCTGCACGGGCACCAGCGGGCAGGACCTGGAGGCAGGCAGGTTCCCATCTGGGTTACCAGCCGTGAGATGGGGGTGACCTCCATTAAACCAGACCATCTCCCCCCCCCCCCCCCCTCAGGTTTTTACACTCACCAGTTGTGTCTCCAGCAGGCCTCCTAGGAGTGTGTGACTGGACTGTGTGAGACATCTGAAAAAACTTTTGAACTTCTGATTTCTGATCTCCTCAGCCCAGCCAGATTAATGTGTTTAATTTTTTGAACTGGGTCTCACAGTCTAAATTATCTAGGTACTATTTACAATGGGCATTAAATTTTCTATTAAAGAAGCTTCTTTTCTTTCCCCTTCTCTTTATTTATATTTTCTTTTTCTTCCTTTCCTTCTTTCTACAGGGCCAGTGTATGGCTCAGTGGGTTAGGATACTCTGGCTGTGATCAGACAGTTGCCAGTTCAGATCCCACAAGTATTATTACAGTATACTGTATTAGTGATGTCACCATTGGGCACCATTGGACCATCAGTGGATTCAGGGCCTGGCTGCCCCTGCTTTCTCAGAAATATATGTCACTTTGGATAAAGGCATCTGCCAAGTCAGTGGTACAAGTCTGTCCTCCTTTAGCACCATAAGAAAGCTGAGCAATGCCAGATTATTCTACTTCTATTTTTAAGATGTGAATTTTGACCGAAAATGAGTAAATGTCAGTGACATCCCAAACTGATATCACGGATTGGAATCTTGGTCGTTACAGGCATTTTTCAATCAATCGGTATTTGGTACCTCTGCATGATCCATAACCCCAATTCGCCCAATTTACGTAAGT
Organism: Petrocephalus schoutedeni; assembly: GCA_026780765.1. Classification (NCBI taxonomy): domain Eukaryota; kingdom Metazoa; phylum Chordata; class Actinopteri; order Osteoglossiformes; family Mormyridae; genus Petrocephalus; species Petrocephalus schoutedeni. Next base: position 45,537,626 of record JAODKL010000001.1, on the reverse strand, counting down.
TGCACTGTTTCCTTCACGCGCTGCATTAAGACACATGGCTTAAAGCTACAAACTATCGAGATGTCAGCCATGTGGTATGTGTAAGTATATTTAGCTCAGGTCAGGTTGGGGAGCACACACTGGTACAGCGCGTCGCCACACCCACCACATGACGAAACACCTCGGAATTCCGGTTGGCAGTCTCACCCTCCGGAAGTCTACAGTTTCAACCAGAAATATTCAACCCCTTCATCTCAAAAGAATTATAGTGATATGAATGAAGGTTAATGAAAATGGCAAAAATTAAACAACAAAAAAAATATTTATTAACATATTCTTAGTTATTTTGAGAGCATAAATTGATGTAAGTTTGAGTTCAAATAAAAAATGTAACACTATTATTCAGTCTCCAGCTTCAGTACTTTGTGGAAAATTCTTCAGCCTTTGTAACTTCTAATAGCCATTTTTAGCAAGTGCTGACAAGCTTCTTGCACCTCTCTGTTCTTCATTCTTCATGTGCAAAAGCCTCCAGCCCATTCATGTTTGATGGCAGACATATCGCTGGTCAATGTGTCCAAACGGTTCTAATTTAGTTTCATCAGTCCATAGGGCTGTTTCCCAAAACTCTGCAAGCCTATCCAAATTTCTCCCGGCATATTGTAGTCAACCTTTGATCTACTTTGTGGTCAAGAGTGGAGTGCACCTTGGACTGCAGCCATGAAGCCCTTGTTTATTCAATGCTCATCTTATAGGTGCCACTGAAGCACTTTTCCTGGTCTTCATCAGGTCATCCTGTAGGCGATTTGCAGTAACACGGGGGTTCCTCTTAATTGTCCTGATTAAGTTGGCCAGGCAGGTGTGCAGATGTGCCATAAGTTTCAAACATCCTCATAATGTTCCCAATTCTGCCTCTTGGAATGTTTGTTTTTTGGGAGATCTCCTTATACCCGATACCCTTCATGTGCAATGAAATAATTTCCTCTCTCTCAGCTTTTGTGAAAGTCTTATTGATGATTGCAACTCACCATCAACACCTTCATGGGTGGAATTTATATATGTATCACAGTTAAGCCAATTAAGCATCATTACTGGATTCCCAAAGGCTAAAGACCATGAAAAATAGCAGAAGGTTTTGAAAACAGCAATGTTAGATTGGAGTCGAATAATTGTAACATGGCTGTATTAATAAAATATCCTGTAACTCAGAAATACATTTTATTTGTTGACTCTATGTATAACTCAACTGACAAGGAAGTAATTCAAAGCTAACTCTAGCTCTTGGGGAAAAAAACTTTCACTGGTAAATCCTGACAATCTTTCGGGGGGGGGGGGGGGGGGGGAATATTTCTTATTGCAATTATTAAATGTCTAAGTGTAGTTAGATATTTCTTAAAAGATCAAATTGGAATGTGGAATTAGTAGATATAAATATTGGTTGGATCGGCTGGTACAGCTGATCAATAAACAATGAGGCATGGCTCATTGTTTATTGATCTGCATCTGATACTGCATCCGGATCTCGGGAGCAGTGCGATGTTTCTCGTGTTTTTATGCGAGCAGTAGTGAGCGACCCAAGCAGCTTAATGTCAGTGATCAAAGGGAGTGAAGGAATTTCACCGAATCGCTTTCTGAAGGCGCCCGGCTCGGCCCAGATTAAGATGGAAAGATGAAAAAGGAGTGACAGATGAAAAGCTGCCTGCGAACGATCAGTCCATTGTGGTTAAACAGGCCGGGAGCAGAGCCTCACCGGTGCAACACGCCTTCTTTATTGCAGATAAACAGATGAGGCCTGAGGCAGTGTTATAGATTACTCTCTCGCTCGTGCTCACAGGTGTAACGTGGGTTGGTGTTCCCACACACACGCCCACATGTAGATCCTCACTGTCATGCCGACAATGATGACAATGCTGGGACGGAGAACAGGATTGGAAGAACAGGTTGCGGGGGGGAAGATGTGTGGCTCAGTGGGTTTGTGCCGGTACTCAGAAGGTCAATAGTTCAAATTGCAGGGTCAGAGGAGTGATTTTGCCATTGGGTCCTTGAGCCAGGTCCTTAATCCCAGTTGCCGTGGGGACTGTCTGACCCTGATTTCTTCGGATAAAGGCATCTGCTAAATAAATATAACAGGACAGAGGTGGTGTAATTCCAGGTTTGAATTACACTGCTTTTACTAAAGGAGTAAATTTATTGTAAGATTGCACTATTTTACAGAAAGGATTAAGCCATTTTCCTGTGATTTGGCCATTTGTACAGGATTAGGCAACTTTATAATAGGATTAAGTTCAATGCCAATGCAGAGTGTGGGCATAGCTCTTATGAAGATGTGCTCTCTTGCCGTTTAGTGCAGGGCGGTGAAAGGTGTGCATATTCACACCCAAAGCTCTCTCAGAAGCCATTTTCACACATGAACTCTGGACAGAGCCCTTTCCAGAGTTGCCCTTAAACAAATTTCCCATGTCAGTCATGTTCACACCTATGAGAAATACTCCAGTTGGTTTAAATGAGGGGGTGCCATTTGACTAGAGCATGCAGATGACGTAACATGACACAAAGCTTGCGCTGCAGAAATCACTACTGACAGTTACTGCATCTTGTGCATGTCTGAAAGGGGCTAGAGAATAAAGGGGAAGGGATGGGGTCTCCATGGTCCAGAGAAGCTGGGCTCAGATCAGTATCATGGGAAAAACCAGTGCTTGAAGTGGGCTGGTACTCACCAGTACACAGTACCAACACCAGTACTCACCAGTACACAGTACCAGTTTTTCTTTTCAGAGTACAAGCACTTCTCAATATCTGCTGGTATGTAATAACAAGGGGAGTACCAGCACCTGGTAATGAATAAAAAGGGGACTACCGGCACCTGGTACGAAATAACAGGGAATTCTGGCACATGGTACTGAATAACAGAGGAAGTACCAGCACCTGGTACTGAATAACAAGGGGAATACTGACACCTGGTACTGAATAACAGAGGGAGTACCGGCACCTGATACTGAATAACAGGGGGAGTACCGGCACCTGGTATGGAACAACAAGGGGAATACTGACACCTGGTACTGAATAA
>JAODKL010000001.1:45498109-45534483 GCA_026780765.1 Petrocephalus schoutedeni | reverse complement strand
CGGCACCTGGTACTGAATAACAAGGGGAGTACCGGCACCTGGTACTGAATAACAAGGGGAGTACCGGCACCTGGTACGGAATAACAAGGGGGGTACCGGCACCTGGTATGGAATAACAAGGGGAGTACCGGCATCTGGTACTGAATAACAGGGGGAGTACCGCCACCTGGTATGGAATAACAAGGGGAATACTGATACCTGGTACTGAATAACAAGGGGAGTACCGGCACCTGGTACTGAATAACAGGGGGAGTACCGGCACCTGGTATGGAACAACAAGGGGAATACTGACACCTGGTACTGAATAACAAGGGGAGTACCGGCACCTGGTACTGAATAACAAGGGGAGTACCGGCACCTGGTATGGAATAACAAGGGGAGTACCGGCACCTGGTACTGAATAACAGGGGGAGTACCGCCACCTGGTACTGAATAACAGGGGGAGTACCGGCACCTGGTACTGAATAACAGGGGGAGTACCGCCACCTGGTACTGAATAACAGGGGGAGTACCGCCACCTAGTACGGAATAACAAGGGGAATACTGATACCTGGTACTGAATAACAGAGGGAGTACCGCCACCTGGTACTGAATAACAGGGGGAGTACCGGCACCTGGTACTGAATAACAAGGGGAGTACCGGCACATGGTACTGAATAACAAGGGGAGTAACGGCACCTGGTACTGAATAACAAGGGGAGTACCGGCACCTGGTACTGAATAACAGTGGGAGTACCGGCACCTGGTACTGAATAACAGGGGGAGTACCGACACCTGGTACTGAATAACAGGGGGAGTACCGACACCTGGTACTGAATAACAGGGGGAGTACCGGTACCTGGTACGGAATAACAAGGGAAGTACCAGCACCTGTTTTTCCCCACTTCAAGCACTGGGAATAACCAACTAGGTAATTTCCTGTCCAAAAGAGGCCGGGAAGCCATATTAGAAGCAATTCTTCAGAAAAGTCTTTTCCTTTAATTTAAGCAGCTTAGAACAGTCACAACTCATTCTCATTTTTCCATCTCGGGTCCGACGTTCAGACGTGAGTGCCCAGGATATCGCACCTTTCTGGAAGCAACGTTATCTTTTAATGCGCCTCCGAAATGGGACAGACAGAAATGGGCTGATATTTCTTTCCTTGAATTTCGATTTTCCCGTGAATACCCTATGTAAAACCCGAGAAGGAATCTGAAAGCTTTCACAATGAATTATCATGTATTCAGGAAAGAACTGGCTAATTCGATTAACAGGAATGGTAATCCTTCATATTTTTGATGCGTGCGGGCTGGGAATCAGTTTCCCCAGCTGGATGCTTTATTATAGTTATTATTTATCGCCATGGTCATTCAAGGTTAAAGGTTGTGCCCAGGGGTGCAGTGGTGCGATGAATCATTCAAATCTCTGACCCCAGTCAAATAACACTCATATGTGCATGAAACGTATATTCTTACACTTTCAGCATGGATCAGTTCCCTACCTCCAGAACCTCCAGCCAGAATAATTCCTTACGTGTACATTAATCACTGACAGGCGTATCAACATTCAAGGGATCATCATATATTCCTAAGGTAAGTTAGGCACAGCCAGAACCCTTGAAAGATGAAATGTCTGCAGAATACTGTATAACAGTAGGAGGCAGACAAGTAGTCAAGGCATTGGATGGTGGCTGGTTCAAGTCCCTGCGGGGGGCCCTAAGGCAAAGACACTAAACGAGTAACGCTTCCTAGCTGCATGGCTCAGCAAAAAGTGCATTGCATGAATGAACAGTGACCCACGCAAATGCACGGCTCACCGTGAGCTGTGACCGACCAATAGATGTTTAACATGCTCTCAGCAGTTAAACCCATCTTCTCTCATCATTTAATAGAACTCCTTAAATGACTCGTCCATTGTGGCTCAGATGATGATGCTGCCCTGTTTTTTTTTTTTAGTTCTGTCTCAGATGATGAATTGCCTTTGAAAGTATCGCGGACTGTGAAGTCCCTCCACCATGGGGCATCCTGGCAGGAGCTCACTGATTGGATGGGTGGGGCCTGTTTGTGTCAGCTGCTCTCTCCATTCGCCGATGGGGGAAATCATTTGCAAGGGGGCTGTGCATCAGGGGAAAACTGAGCTGGGAGCTGCAAGCAGGATTTGGTCATGATGGGGGAGGGGGGGGGGGGCTTTTGATGATTACAGGAGGGAAGTCAGACACTAAGGAAATGAACGCTTCTCAGGTACGTCCTTCCTGAAAAACATGCCAGCTATTTTTTTTTTTACATTTAATATATTTGTCAGAAACTTTTTATCCAAAATGACATACAATTGAGTTACCAGGGTCAGCCAATCCCAGGAGCAATTGGGGATTAAGGGCCTTGCTCAAGGGCCCAATGGTGAAATTACTCTGCCGACCCTGGCTTTAGAATTGGTGACCTTCCGATCACAGGCACAGCGCCCTAACCTCCCGAGCCACACGCCACCCCCCGCTCTTCATATACTTGAGTTCGTTTCCAGTGGACATTTTTGGCCATTTCTGTGAATCAGGTTCCAGGCTCACTCAGTGTCCTTCAGAAGCGGACTAGCTGATGTGGCACCTATAGACTGGGCAAGCCTGTTAGGTTACATGGAGCAGGTGTGGGTCAGGGTCATAAATGCAGTTTCAGTGGCAGCCAGCTCTGATTCTGAGAGATCCCACTGGAGTGGTTTTGACAGGTACATGAGGGTTGGGGTCAAAGGTCAGCTGCCTCTGACTCTGTGGTGTGTGTGTGTGTGTGTGTGTGTGCAGCTTTCTACTTCCACCTATGCTCGTGTATAAGGATAAATGCGTGTGTGCCCATTTACTGACTACAAAAACCACGTTCATTTATTTTCATCTAAGAAAGTCTCTCATTCCTGATCTATAAGAACGGGTCATAAAAGCAAAACACGACTCAAACGACGATGGACCGATAAGGACAAGCGTCTAGGGAAAGTTGGCGAGAGATGATAAGGGCAGATTGAGATAAGGGAACAGCAAGACAACAAACGCGACAAAAAGGCAGCACGTCCAGGGACTTAAGACAGCCGGTTTGATCAGCGATGTTCCCGACAAATCCGGGAAGGACAATTGCCAGATAATCTTACATTAGCTGACGAAGGCTTAGTCAAAAGTTCCTACAGGGTTTACTTCAAAGCATCTTAAAGGCGGCAGCTTTCAGAGCGATAAATTATATCAAATAAATGGGGGGTGGGGGGGGGGCAGTTAGTTGATATTGATCTATCTACTGAGCTGTTGCCAAAGGGTTAGCAGTGAAAAGTTGGTCTGGCACAGAGATGGATGAGGACCAAGACCAGGAAGATCTGAAGTGCCGGCCGTTAATGGAACAACCAAGTAAATATACATACAAATTAAACTGTAACGCACTTATATCAGCCACAACGTCAGATCATGAAACAGGACCTATGAATCCTACTGGTGCATATTATGAGTGGGCCTCCAGAAACCCGCCAGCCTCTGGTTCACCCTGTTTCTCCCTCTTCATCATTAAAAGGAACACCTCAACCGGAATTACTCATCCAAAATGGGAGTGGGACTGGATCGGACAGCTCCCACTCCGGCGTGATCAATCCCCCGTTACACGTGCTTAATTGGAGGGTGGGCCAGCGAAGGGGAGGCAAGGTTGCGGAAAATTTGTTGAATGTCAGAGGTTGATGTCTAAATTGGCACAGTGCCGTGCATTAGGATGGGAAATGTAGCGGAGAAAATGACATTTGGGTTGAATTGAGAGGCAGTCAACTGTGCTGACAGGACCCAGTATTAAGGATCATGGGCTAATAGCCTCCTACTGCAGGTGAAGAGCTTGATAGAGGGATGAGACAGTCGGAATGAACAATGGCGTACCCACAATGCACCTCCCGCTTCCAGGCCCCGCATTGGCTGGTCATAAACATTCACTCAATCACAATTTAGCATGCAGGCTGAAAAGCCAGCCAGCCCCAGCACAATGGCAAGAAAGATGAGTCATAGGACAGATTGGCTCTCTCTCTGATGCTGTACAGAACCAGCTCCCTTCTCCTTCCAAATGCTACCAGATCGTTGGCTGTGTGAGTGTACTCTGTGCACTAAGTAGACACAAACAGGGAAGTGAGATGCAGACTAATGGTCCATTTATACTTCTCACAACGCATTCACTTATGCATCATGGCCGCCACACGTATTCTGCACTCTTTCCGTGTGTCTTGTGTACAGCTCCTGAAGAGTTAACCCTATTTGCACTCGACATGCAATAACACCAAAAATCTTGGGGGGGGGGGGGGGTTGGGGGGTGCTGTATTGTAAAATTTTGTAATATGATGTGAGGACAGGCAAAATCAGAGGCAGAATTGTTTCTTTGCCATCCATGGTGATTTCTTACACTGCCCTCTAGTGGACATAACTCTTAATCCCCCAGATTGATGTAAATTACACACACAAGGATGTGCAGCAACACCGCTTGGTAAACAGCTTCTCCGGGATCGGGTGCGGCGAGGCAGGACACAGGGATGTAAGAGGAAGCGGGAGATCAAACGCACGCCTTTTGTGAAAACACAAAGAAAAACTGACCTTTTGTCCGATAATAAAGCTTCTTTTGATCAGCAAATGCAAAACGTGGTGCAGGAGGTGTTATGTATAAAAGTATAAAAATAACAATCAAAAATAAAATTATTGTGTAATGATGAAAGGACAAAAAACAAATAAATAGAATAAAATGAAATAGAGGTAGACATAGAAATTTGTAATTTATAAATAAGAATGTGAATGTCTGAACAAAGGTGAGACAACCAGACTACAAACAGTACAAAAATATTGTAACACTTATAAAAGCATACAGTAGCTTTGTGGTTCTCCACGGTGTGTATTCGGACCGCCCACCGCGACCCATGCAGCCGTGCGCAGCAGCGCATGTGAAAAACGGCATGAGCAGGCCCATCACAACATGTCACAGACGGCTGCCCTCTCCTGTACCGCAACCTTTCTGGGGGGTGGGGGCGTTGCCTGGGTGAGTGACCACAGCTGTGTCTTGTTAGGATGGCAGCGGGGGGGGCTGACTAGCGGGGGGCGGTGGGTGTGATGACAGGCTGCCAGGAGTGTTGTTAGCTCTGCCAGGCCAAGTCCTAGAAGGCATTGGGTCATACAGTCGCTGGGGGCCGGAGACTCGGCAGACTTTCAATCCAGGTCTCAGGTCTCATTTCCAGGGCCCAATCAGGGGTGACTTTGTTGTTTCTGGGGTCCCAGTCGAAAAGTCACTTCACACCCCCTCCCCGACCCCAGGATGTTTCGAAAAGTAAGTAGCTAGCAAGTAGGGTCAAAGGATCATAGCTAGCTAGCTGGTTAAGCAGAGCAAACTTTCTTCAGAGTCTCCTAAATTTAGAGTGTGGTGACTGTTTGTGGCCAACAGGGGGTGCAAACCTTGCCCCCCTCCCCACTCCACTCAAATGTATGGTTCCACCTGGTCCCAAGCATCAGTTCAGATTCCCTGCAGCCCAAAAACAGCCTGGAGTAACCTCTAGCCTTTCTGAGATTCCTCATAAAGCTCTCCTATAAATAACAATCAGAATTTAATAGCGTCAGTTAACAAAGTGTTTAATTCAGCATTTCTCACGGCTTATCTATTGGCTGACTGAGCTACATTAAGGCAACTTAGGATGCCGGTACTGAAGAGGATGAATGAAGGATTTTTTGCTCCTTCCTTTGTGTCCCAGCATATGGATGGTGTTTTCGGGGGCTGTCGTGCGGGACAGCCTGTGCGAACAGCAGGTAGGACATCTCTAAGGGTGATCACAGCTGAAGAGTCTGCTGATCGCTGCACACGAGGCATGGACCTGGGAAGGGAGGATGTGATGAGAGTGGAATGGGCATAAGCAGCTGTTTGATATATTTCTGTCAAGGATTGATTGGTCACACAGTTTGGGGACAGAGTCTAAGAACTAAAAAATCTTCTGGAAATAACATTTAGAGTCAAAAATCATATCAGCCTTCGGTATTCCTACCTTTGGCAAGTCTCCCTATGGCCAGCCATCATCCATCCATCTATCCATTTGCCAATCCATCCATCCATTCATCCATCCATCCATCTAATCTATCTAATCTTCTTCTGCCTTGCGAGCCTTAATGGTTTATATCCAGCTCAAGTAGCCAGTAAAATGAGTTCAAAACCACAATTCAGTCCAACTGGCTCCAATGTGATGGACTTCGTGCTTATCATATGGCGATTTTGGGTAGATGTGGGCTTTGTGAAGAGCAAGCCAGCTCGGACACTCAAATGGAAGCTCTTAAGCGAGCTGAGGAAGGATGTGAACACATGGAGGCAAAGAGATGAAAATCACCCACAGAGAGGACAGTAACGTTCACTCTAGAAAGCACCACATGGCTCACATTATCTGACAAGCAGATGCTACGTTGTCTTTGAGGAAACACATTGTTTCCTACACCCCCAACCACAAGCAACCAATCAGGCAGCAGATTTACTGGCTATTTAAATACCATTTGTCCTATAGCAGATTAAGGGGAGATAAACTACATACGGGCATTTATTGTTTGTGCCAGTGAGGCTTTATATAAGGGATATCATTTATAACAGAACTTTAGCCTCTTCAACAATATTTACTTACCATCTGAAAGCCTTAGACACAAAACATGTTTCCATCCATCAGTGACCCAGAAAGTTCCATCAATATTCCATATCCACCACCGTAAAGATCATGCATAACCTCGGAAAAAAAAAAAAAAAACGTATTAGGATCACAATCCATTTTCCATATTGCTTTTCACCAACAAATAGAGCAGATCGATGGATGGGGTCAGGTCATCAATCAGTCAGTCAAATTCGTAGCGAGTCTGTACACACAGGCTGCCACAAGAGGGCTTCCCGGTGCTATACGCTCGCTTTTTTCAGAGGGAGTGAACTGGATCCTCACCATCTCATGTCTGCCTCCTGTTTATCTCTCCATAACATTTACTCCCAAAGAAGGAGCTGTTTGCCCAAGTAGCCTTCTTGATCTATGAAGTGCATTAGGCAGTGAGCCTAACTTCCCTTAAACGAGTCAGACCAAGGAGGTCAAGAAAAACTCAGCCTATGAATTGTAAGTCACGATCTAGCTCAGGGGTGGAGAACCTGATCCATGGAGGGCCGGTGTGGGTGCAGATTTTTTAGATGACCTCTCAATCAGCCAATAATAAAGCATTGGCTGTCAGCTCCAGTCCTGGGGATCCACTCTTGTTGCCTGATTGAAAGGTCATCCCAAAAACCCACACCCACACTGGCCCTCCATGGATCAGGTTCCCCACCCCCGGCCTAGCAGATCATAACCGCCAGGGGAAATATTGTTGCTTCTAGGGTCCAACGCAAAAATTCACCATGGGGCCCGCCATGCCTCCTTCCTGCCCCCCAGAAATTTCAAAGATTAAACAAATGGAACTTGCTGCTTCAGAATCTCCAAAATAAGGGAAGCGACTGTTTAATATATAGTGCAGTGGTTTGAGTGATGGTAAACACCCCAGCTGGCTATCACTGCTGATATCTGCTCACGCCAAGGTGCCTCCCTGACCAGGATGGGCGTCACCGTCGCTTGGCCTACAAGGAACCCTCCCTCGACAGATACAGGACACCCCAAACTCCTACCGCAAAGGCAATGGTGGTACTGCAAACACCACCACTGACAGCAGCCCCACATACATCACCCAGCGGCAACACAAACATACGCATGGTGATATGCAGGCACCTAACAGATGAGTGAAACCACTTCCCCAGTAAATGGCTAAAATACCCAGGCTGATTAGTCCCTCCTCACTTTGGCAGCTGTTAATTTGTTTTCCCGTAGTGTAGCGCCTGGTTACAAATGGTCAGCGGCAACAGTTTGGATTCAAGCTGCTTAATATCTTTTGCCGCACATGCCAAAACAGAGACTTAAATATCAATCTGTTCAAAAATGAATCACCATGCTTCTTATCAATATTTCTTTTCCCACAAGTAATAACTGAGGTCTCTCCATATAAACAAGTGGTCATGTGACCCAGGCCAAAGACTTGGGCCCCGGTATTCCCGTCTCAATTTCCACCATGTCAATCAGCGGCTCCTGATCCCTGCAGTAATTGCTCTGCAGGGGCAGCACAAGTGTAACATTAAATTATAATTTAAAGGACGAAATCACAAGCACAGCTACCGCAGCTCGCGAACGCAAGGCACGGAATACGGAACACACAAAAAACGCTGGCTCCATCAGTGTCCTAAATTACCTTCCTGAAGCCATATTTTATTCACTGGTTGAGTGAGCCCATCTTTATTTTTTCCTGTTCTTCTGCCAGGCAGGAGTTGCAGAGGAAATTGTATCCCATTATTTGTTTACAAAAGAGACAACCATGAGTAACATGTTATGCGTATATTATTGTATTTTTTCTCAGAGGGAACTCTCATCCAGGAAACAGCTTTACATATTAACTAGTTTCAATGGCAGAATCCCTGTTCTATAGTGCTATTTACACTCTGTTTTAGTCCATTGCCTGAATACCTAAGCCAGGTAATCAAGGGCTTTACGACTGATGAGTACCAAATGGGTAAAATCATGTGTGTAGGTGGTGGAAGAGCACTAGAATGCATACTGGGGGTGCCGTGGGGGATTCGGGCTTGAGGAACAGACTATCTGCTTCCTGTTTTCAGCACACTGGGTCCATTCTCACTCGATTTCTTTACTAGGCACACAGACTGCAAGAGTAGATCCTTAAGGGTGTTAAGCCACACTCCGCTAATGAGCCAGACTTCACACTCCAGACTCGAGGGCCCAAAACTTTGACCGGCGGTAGCAGGCCCAGAACTGGCAGTGAGAGGGAAGGTTGACATCTTTTCCTTTGTGGTAATGATGCTGTTTACACCACCTGACACACTCAGAGAGGATGAAGGGACTGCGAGAGCGACACCAAAAAGAAGCAACAGGGAATACATGTCCGGAAGCCTGTTTTACACTCCAGAACACTTTCCCAGAAATTTATGCTAAAAAAAAATCTCCTATTTAATAATCAGGCAGCCCATGCTTGACTTCAGCTTCGGATATGGAAAAGTTAGCATTATAATTCTGTGTATCCTAAACCTAAACAAGAACCTCACATTATTGAGGTGGAAATCCAAACCCGGCTTGGAAAATACATCAAAAAGAGAAAAGTTTTGATCCGAATCAGCCTCCTACAAGTCGTAGGCATGGATGAAGTATCGCCACAATTCAGAAATGCGAATAAGCAGTTATTCGGTGTAAACTGCAGACAGGAGTTTTTCTTGGTGGTGCAACGCTGCCTATACTTTGTCATCCGTGACTTCCTTCTTCTGAAGGGTATACCTGACGAGCACGACATTCAGTAAATATGCAACCCATCAATAAAGCGGCAGATGGATACACAGATCAATCTAAAGGCTCATAAACAGAGGGGCTGAAGCGTGTGGATGAAATATGGACTGACTCCTTATCGTCCATCACCCAGAAACGCTTCTTACAGTTCCGGGACGGCAGAAAGCGCTCCAACACCATCCCGACAAGCCTCCTGAAAACGACCTCGCCGAGCTTCCGTGACTTTCCGCGAGGAGAGACTCAGGTACAGCCTGTTCCATTGTTTGAAGAACGAGAGCATCATAAGATACACTCCCGCTCACCAAACACAGTGGAGAAAAACAAATAATAGCAAAGAACAGACATCTCTGCTCGCTCCATCCAGTCTTCCTCTGATCTCCTCCCATCTGTTTGTCACATGATGTCCTTCTAGGACGTAATCATGGAGTCCATGATGTACAGATAACCAAACATGACATCTCTCTTAGAATGGATGTATGCTGGATAGTCAGGCAGGAAATGGGCCTCTTAAAACATAGAGAAACTACACGATATACGAGGCAAAATACTTAAAAGGTAAAGGCTCCTCTGAAGTAGGGATGTCAGAGTGAGGAATACTATTTAATCATTACTGTGGTGGGATGTGAAAAAACAGCACTACACAGACTCGAAATTCGATTGTTAAATCATGCATTCCAGTTTCACGTAGGTGGGGGTGTTTGGGACCCGCCGCCTACTCCCTTCAGGAATGTAATCAGACACCCACTAAACACTGAAGTAAACACACCCCAGCTGTACGTAGGAAATGTATGGCTGAATTAAAACAGCGGGAACATACTGAGATAATAGCTCAGATTAACAAAACACCAGATAAGATACAGACCAGTGAATATCTAAAATGTTCCCCAAAACATTAGCATAGTTTTCCCATCCAGTCCCTCACCCCAGGACTAGTGGCCATACCGAGACCCCACAGCGCCCCCTTTTGGGCCAGCTCAGTGTCACATTTAAAACCGCGACATTCTCTCACCCGCTGGCCCCCCGGTTCTCCACACCTAGTTGGGGGGGGGGTGTCCATCTCGACACGTACTGCACCACATTCACTAAGTGTCTGTCACCTGTCCTGAAGCACCAGCCGAATTATCACCCAGAAATCAGCTCCTTGCTGGTGCTGTTTTACACTGCTCCCGTGAAAACTGCTGCGATTATCACTCGAAAATTCAATGATTTATATTTACGTAGCACAGTTCTTAACCCAGACGCCCCAAAGTGCCCTACAAAGATTTAAAAAGACTAAAAGATTGACAGTTATACCACTATACCATTATACCACGGTAAAAATAAGAGGGGGAAAAAAACAGGAGTGGAGACATAAAAAAATCTCAGACAAGAATCCATTCCAAGGCTAACAGGATACCCAACACCACCTGAAAGGGATTAAGACATTTCACAAACATAAGGCGGAGTGCACAAGCTGGTAGAACAGAAAGTAAAGACTGAGGAAGTGGTTTTCTCTTCAGCCTGCTATTAGGAGAGCTAGTAGGGTAGATCGGTCCAACTGGGTTGTCCTGCACCCATGGTGGTTAGAGTCGATACCCGTACTGGGCAGAGAGGCTCCTCGGCATGAGCAGATATTGGCAGCTGTAGCCAGCAGCACTGTTTACCGCAATCCCCACAGTCACTACACTAAAAATTAAATAAACATGTTCCTTATTTAGGAGATGCTGAGGCAGCCTGTTCTGTTAATCAGCTAGCTGGCTGATGCTACTCCCTAGCTGTTTAGTTTTTGAAACATCTGATAGGGGGGTGGGGGACCCCAAAATGCATTTTCAAATGGAACCCCAGGAACAACAATGGTAACCACAGCCCAACCACAATCTGAGACTTAATGGACCACAAATCGTTTTCACCTAAACTCCCAAACAAGTCTCCCACTGATACAGCCAGTATGAAAGTCAATGAAAAAAAAAGCAAATAAATGTGAAAAACAACTTTCCTCAGATTTAACATTCCTCTAAACAGGGACATAATAAAAGTCTCTTAAATTATTAATCTATGTTAATAATTAATACAGTGAAGGAATAAAGGTAATTGACTCTACAACATGTCACTACTTAATATCTTTCTGCATTTGTCCAAATGTTGATTAAAATCCTCAGTACTAAAGTCCCGCAGTGTCAATGTCAGGATGAAAGAAAGATTCCACTATCCCTCTCTCCATTTGCAAGGCTATCTGCTCTATAACGAATACTCATGGTGACCATAACATATGTGTAGATTGGTGGGAGGTCATTATTTTTCTGATCTAACAAAACACCGTCTGCAGAGCTACTAAAATTTCCAACAGAATATTTCCCAGATAACCTAAGTAAGGCACCTTGATGAATGAAACTCATGTGCAGGTGGAACGGAGGATGTGGGAGCTGGCATTAGGGTAAACAAATGGGTTTATTAAAGGTGACTGAACATAACCAGGAACAAACATGATCGCAGGGGGGATCAAAAAAAAGGGGGAGACTAGTACAGGCAACAGGACAACACAACATCAATAACGGAGCACAAGACTGGGAAGCACTAATAAACAGGGATAATGAGGGATCAAATGAGAGGCAGCTGTAGTGAATCACACAAGGGCTGGAACAGGAGGTAGGACCAAGACAAGATGGTACCACAGGGATGGCAAGGCAGGAGGGCGTCACCAAGATTGCAGGGCATCACAGGTACTGCCTGCCAGGGACCAGAGGGTGATGAGGGACTTACTGGGTGAGAGCAGAAATGAGGACCGGAGCAGAGACAGAGACATGAACTGCCGCCACAGATGGTGAGTCCCCATCTCCCTCTCTGGGAGATAGAGACTTGGCCTGCCCCCTTCTTGGACCCCGCAGATACCCGCGATTGCTCCAGAATCTGGGACTGGAGTGGCCCAAGTCCTGCATCCACCTTCCCTGGGCTGGTGGAGGTGGCAAGAGACGGGAGCCTTATGGCTGGCCAGCTGGGGAGGAAACAGAAGGGGCGGAGACAGAGCAGGACATGACAGTAACAATTACATGCTGGCATGACGGAACCAGTCGCTCAGTCATTAAACCACCTGCTAGTCACAAGATACCAGCCATAAAATGAGTCAGTTCAACCTGCTCCTCTAGTCCCAAGCTGGTACCAACTTCACTAAATGGATTTACATTACAATTTTGTGCATCTTCCCATTATGTCAGAAATTATTTATTTTGCTATTTGCATCGGATTAGTCACACGTGTCTCCTACATTTTATCCATGTATTTTCCATAACTGCTAATCTCTTAGGGCCGTTAAAAATTTAATGT
Source organism: Petrocephalus schoutedeni (assembly GCA_026780765.1). Taxonomy (NCBI): domain Eukaryota; kingdom Metazoa; phylum Chordata; class Actinopteri; order Osteoglossiformes; family Mormyridae; genus Petrocephalus; species Petrocephalus schoutedeni. The sequence goes on along the minus strand of JAODKL010000001.1, from coordinate 45,521,847 downwards.
CTTAGGCACCCCTACCCCTAACCGTAAACCTGGAAAGAACAGCTGTCTGTCATGAGGCTGGAACAACCGCTGCCTCACATCGTTGTGCACAAGATACAGTTTTGTGTCACTGGTTGGCCTGATCCCAGCGCCCTATGAGCTGTCGAGGAGACCACGGGACACCGGGTGAACACAGACAGCGAGGGAATATGTGGGGGTGATTTCAAACTTACAACCCAAGAAATGACTGGCTGAGCTATCCTTCTGCACTTTTAGTTACCTATTATTACATTATATATCATATTCAAAAACGGGACTAATACAAATCACGAAAGGTAATGTCACTCTAGGTCTTCTGCCGACGTTCGAAATTGCAGTACTGGAAAAATCTAGCAGTATTGGGGGAAGGGGGGGTGTTTTGAGTTAGCTAGCGCAAATACAAAATCCTAATTTGACCTTTCAAAACAAATAATAAAAAAACATAACGCACGGCAGGACCAACAAGTTGCCAGAAATAAACGAGTCGGAAAACTCTTCACCTAAGTATCGGAAATGTGTTCATGAGTGTTTGAAACTTCCCGAAGTGTAATGTCAATAGCCAGATGAATGGCACTTTTCATGCGCACTTAAAGAAATACACAAAGCACAAAACAATCATCCAACCACAGATGAATGCGCTCTTTATAGTTTGCAATTCAGGGACAAATAGTTAAAGTCTCTTATTCTCTCTCTCTTATTCTCTTATTCTTATTCAAAGGTGCTGACGTTTCGCTTAGACCCTGAATTTTAATTTCTCGTTTATAATTCAGTGTCATGAAGTCGCGGCACCCGCCTATTTTAATAGATCATCTCGCGCGGATTTCCTATAAATAAGTGACATTAATATTGCATCACGTGTTATTTTTAACGGATAGATGCATGCACTTTACCAGCGGGAAATCAAAAAACACAATCTACACTTAGATACTTCGATCAGGCGAAGTCTTAAAATACTTCAAGCATGCCAAGTGATATGAGCTCATTTCAAAGTGCAGGATTTTTTAAAAATCGTATGTAATGACGTGCTTGGGGGAAAAGCCCATTTACTCAAGCCGCACAGGTTAGAGCTGATGGTCTTCGGGGCGCGGCGATGGAGACGCTGTAAGAGCCGCAGTCAGGCGGGACCCATATGTTACCGTTAAGCACATCCACATTCCCCCCTCACGCCTCCAAGGTCGGGGGCCCGTATATTAGCAGCTTGCATGCTCTCACTCTATACTGCCCCTGTACAAGTCATACAGCTATTTCAGCTGGCGTATCTTTTTTGCGACTATTTACATGTTATTATCCTGCGGTGGACTATCTTCCCGTCCAGGGATTATTATTATTATTGTTGTTATTGTTAGCGAACTCTCTCAGATGCTTTTGGTACAATTTTAAATAGTATTTTAAATAATAAACACTGATGAGGTGAATAGCGGAGAACATAGAGGGATATATGGTATGGGGGGGGGTTAACCAAGTATAATTGGAGAAGGCAAGTATATCAGACATTTAACATTTCTTCTGCTCACATTTTGACTGAATTCTGGTACAGAACGAACTGAAGTGAAATTGTGGAGACCGTATAATTTTCTTGTTTTATTCACCCTATTGTAGGTTTTCTACTGAATGATCAACGTATGGAAAGACTACCTTGTTTAGACGTCTTTCGAAGCGCTTTTCTTTCAGAGGAGCAATACTGCCATCATGCGGATGCCGAGCGGGTGACAGCGCTGCTGTTCAAGGGTACTTCGTCCCTTTGTGTTACGGAAAAACAAGCTACCCACAGCTCAAGTTAAATCAATGATTTAAGCGCAATTATTTCTATCATTAATAGTAAAACAGATTTACCGTCTGATGCATTAGTTAATGTTCTAATTATGAACGTGACGGCTGGAGGACGATGAGCCACCATTCCTTTTATTTTACACAGTTCGACTGTGGTAAAAATTTTTACATTTCACCTTACAGCCTCATCAACAGTACAGAATATTTTCAGTAGCATAATGAGAGTCACAGTGGGTCCGCCTTGATCCAGAACACCATTATACAGACTACAGTCTCACTCAATTTTTCCTGGTGCCCACTGTGCCGTAACATCAAGGCAGGCCTCCAGCACATCTCATCTGAATGCGGGCTGGCACTGACCCAACCACGCTGTAGGTGGCACCGCCATCAAGTCCCGGCGAAGCTGGCCGAGGCACTGGGGAGATGCAGAGTATCAGCAAATGACACCTCAGAAACAGCAAAACCCACCTATTAAATGGTCATTAAGCCTGGCAGCACCCCGCAAACAGCCCAGGAAGAAGTGAACCAGCACGCTCCAACCAAGAGATGATAGTGACTACTCTCTGGCCAGATGCCGAAATGTGGTCCACAATAGAGGTGAGAGGTACTGACCATCACCATCTGCAGGGAAGAAGGCATGACCACAGCCAATGAGAGGAAACAACCGCCAGCGGAGTGTTAAGACTGGGCGGAAAACGAGTGTCTACCCCGAAGAGGATGGGTGCTGGGGTTTTATACGTGGAACAGTGGTTCAGCTCCTCCGCACACGCTGGCATAAGGGGGTCAAACCTAAGGAGAGCAGAGAAAGAGCCCAGAGAGAGTACGAGTTAGGGAAGGCCAGCTACTGTGTCTTCGGAGGATAGCTAGTGTTTGGGGAATATCCCCACTATAAAGACAGCTGCAGGGGGTGGCAGGGAGACGTCCCCAATGTGCCAGTGATCCTCCTGCCAGGAGATGTACTGGAGTTAGGGGTGAAACATCTGGGAGCGGCAGCCTGCAGCTGGTGAGCCTGCAGTTGACATGATGGCACCAGAGGAGGTGCAGCAGACAGAAATGTCCAAGCAGGAAGCAACATGTTACCTCTACAACAGACTCAATCAACGAAAACCGAATCTCAACATTCACAAAACATTTTCAACATGTGGAGAAAGTATCACATTTTAACGTGCCGTGGTTTTTTCGTACCCATGGCGGCCACACTTAAAGGGCTCGCGTGACTGTAAGAGAAATAAAAGTGTTAATAAAATACTAATAAAAGCACTTCAAAGTCTTTCTTTCACCACCAAAAAAATCATAAACTATCACAGCATCAGGACAAAGCATACCGTTTCCCTTCAAAATGACATTCCAGCTTTCAAACAGCCTGTACAGTAAAAAGTTAGATGGGATTCGGTAAAAGCTTCTTAGGTCAATTGTCTCCGGAGTTTTCTAACAAAACCATTGAATAAGGTGGCAAAGCTAGCCTCATTTGAGCTTTTGTGCATAAATCAACTGTTTTTTGTAATATATGCTCTGACATCCCCCTAGCATAGCATTCTTGGTGCATGAAACATAGTCATGTCTCACCATAGTTTAGGTTATGTGGGGGGGGGGCAATAGATTTGAATGACAACTGTTTCATCCAATGGAAAAGCATTTACAGGAAAAGTTTACAGAAATGGCATGCTATGTCGCCTATTGTTTGGTTGCTGTTTTCACTGACTGGGACTTAAGCGTAATAATGTTTTCAACAGGTACATGGGCCTGTATCATCAAGCTGGATTTATGGGTTAGCAAAAATGGGTCAGATTTAAGGTAGTCTGGGCTAAATGTAAGTTGACAGAGATGACGTCCATTTAAACTGGGGTACCTTAAATCTGACAAGTCATCTGGCTAAGCAAGAAATCCTGTTTTGTGATATCGGTGCCAGGGGAAATTTTTAAGAGCCATTCATGGTAATGTGTTTAGAAAAACAAGATATCCCTTTAAATATTCCAAGTCACATTTTAACTATTTTGGATAGGTTTTGGATGGGGTTGGTACAGTATACACAGAGATGCTAAGGTGCATTATTTTCTTTCGTCAGTAAAACCAGTTCGGTTCCAATAAATAATGCTTATGCCACAAAAACTAGGCCTCAGGCTGACTTAGGAGCTTTGTGTATTTACATACATTCAGCATAAATTGCACTGTTTAAGTTTTAGAAAGTTATTCTTTTTTGACGGAATAACCATGATATTAAATAAAAGTTGCTTTTGTGTAACCTCACTTGCAGGAGCAAATGATTATTATTATGTTTTATTTTTTAGGCATTTTAATAGGTTTCATTATACTTTGTGGCCTACAAATACATTGTGTGCAGAAAAAGATTACCTTAGAACAGAGTCAGAATAGGCACCAAGTCTCTGCTAGCCAGAGAATCCCACAGCCTTTGTTCTCCAATGACGCTCCCCCTTGAGCCATGGCCACCCCATAGCTGACAGCGAGGTGAGGCCAGTTGAGTGAAAACGTAGCTGTCTTTCAAATCATTTTCATTGCACTTAACTCACTCACTCTGCTCATCACATTTCTAATCAAGCGGGCCTTGTTTGCCATACCATCCATATAGAGGTATACAGTGACACAAAATAACAGGACCACGGTGTTGATTACTGATTGATTATCGCTTTGTGGCTCTGTGTTTGTGGTTTGCTCTTATCCAAGCTGTGTTAACTTTAAACCAGTATAACCTTACACTATCGGGTAAGGACATTGTTTTCAGATTGTGTGACACTATTAATGTGTAATGTTGAAAAGAGTCAGGAGCGTTGCTAGAGATTTTGGGCCCCTTGAAAGCATATTTTAGTTGGCCACCAACCCAGGCAAATCCAATTATGTTGCAAATTATGTAGGGCCCTGGTCACCTGTCACTCAGTGGGCCCTTGGAATTATCCTAACATCCCCTTCATGGCACCCCAATGTCCAGTCCATATCCAGGCGTTTTCCTTCCAGCATTCTCAACAATAAACAATTCAGATATGTTGGTGATGATGGTGATGATTATGACGGCGTCTCATATGCACAGCCCTCCAGGACTGGGAACGTTAACCAATTGACAGTGTTCAAAGGTGGGAGTCTGCAAATTGATTATCGCCCCTGCTGTCTTTTCCAGACATGCTTTCTGATACCGTGATATGCCTGGGGTTGTGTTGGGGTCACCATCCCTAACAAGGGGGCCCATATTTCAGTTTTCAGGCAGAAGTGAAATAAGGTTGAAATACAAACAGAAATCCACAGGTGAACCATGAACAGTTTGCTGTGTATTTCTATATGCAGCAAACCAAATAATGAACTATGTTTATTAACTTCTACTGATTTCTGCACAGAAACAGTCAGTTTTTACAGCCTTATTGGAATATCTCATACTGGTAGAAATTGGAGTTCATAAAAAAAGTTAATACGCTAATATTGTTATCTGTGTATGACATTCTTCAAAGAGATGCTTCCCTCATTAAAAAGAACGCGCTTATTAAATTGAGAAATTAAGCGTTATTTTTATCTGACAGATCTGACACCAGGGTTTAATATGCTTTTTAGTAATTGTTTGTTCATTTTTATTCTCATGAGGGCGTATATGCTAAAAATAAATCATATAACAATCGCCCGTCAGTGCCTAGTTCGGAACCAGATGTTCTCAGCTCTTTCAATATCTAACTCGGCACTGGAAGGGCGGGGGTAAAACAGACCGATTAAACAGACCAATCAATCGCAAGTTGTACCTTAAGTTGCGCAACAAATGTGCAGATAGTCTGATCTGCATACCAAGGGGATAGAAGAAAGCCCACAGCGACAATGCGCGGGTTTATCCACTTATTAGACAAATCAGTCGAAGTGCAGTTTCCGCGCAGTTACAAAGCTCGCACTCATTAGTTTTTAGATCAGGAAGTTCATAAAAGTTAGTTTCAGTGTTTAAAACACACAAATACTTTGTATAAAATCTCTTAAAAGGAGCGTCAGACGTTTCTTGTAAGAATGAAAAGCATGCTCTGTAGTCTTACGTAGCGCCGCTTTGCTTCGGCTCCAACCCACGTGGTCTCCGAATTATATCTGCACGCTTAACGCTGGTCTATTTGATCCCCCCAGTTAGGAGTGAGAAGGACTTCTCTGGACACCTCGCCCCTGCTGGAGAAACCTGCAGAGGACAGCGTCGTTAAACACACAAGGTGGGACGCCGCTTACTTTCAGCAATTTTTGCAATTTGTTTGCGAGTTCGCAGTCTTGATTAACCCACTGTCCTGGTTGGTAGGTTTTGCTTTAGCCTGCTACAAGTCACTTGTACTTCACATGCCTGCACGTCAACGATTTCCGCAAGTTAAAACTAAATTAACTGATTAATTTAAGATGGTTTCGTTTGAAAACCTGTGGCGGGGTAGCTTACGAACAATGAACTACGAGATTCCTATGCAAGATGCATTTATTGCATTTATTTAAGGTGTATCAATGCTTTTTTTTTTGTTGCATCATGTGACGTGCGACTGAGGCTTAATAGGGAGCCATGCGGCGTGCTGCAAATTAACATGCCTGTCTGTAAACCCGGTCAACCGCTGAGATTACATGGGGGTCTACGGATATTTCACAGCCCCAACGATGAGGCTGTGATGAAACCCAGCTAAATATCGGGCGTTTGACCTCTGATCGTGCATAGACAGGCCGGGTGCGAGGTGTGGATGCAAACCGACTTGCTGAGATCACACATCTGGCACCTTTAAGCCCGAATTCGTGAGTTTGCAATTGAAGTGCACTGATGCTGCTCCAGCAAGCTCTTCACCGTAGAAAGCATTAAAAATAACATCAGGTGAATTCACTGAATGGCCCATACGTGACCCTAAGGCGTAAGGTACTGTTCACCTAAGTGAAAATAATAATAATGTCAATAATAATGCATTGGGTTGCGAAATGTAGCTGGGCAGTTTCAGCCTTTGTGTATCGGTTGCAGTCAGATCTATTGCTGTGCTTGTTTCTTCATGCAATTGCGCTGATGGGACAGCGGTTTATTGGGTAGCTGGCTGCTGCTAAGTGACGTTTTTATTAGGGCTGGATTTAAGCGCCCGCCTGAATTAAAGGTCAGCGGTTACTCGCTGTGGACGTCTTAATAGAAACACATTTTCCGGCGTGTCGTCTTAATAGGTCACTTTTGCATATGATGTGTAAGCTTCTTTCTGCGGGATAATCACTCCCCTTTATTTGCTGCTGGGCAGATACGCCTTGTCTTAACGGTCCGTGGCGTGGATTTGTGTCCTGCAGGTACCATGGCTGAGCGCGTCCTGGTGATCGGCAGCGGGGGCCGAGAGCACGCCCTGGCCTGGAAGCTGGCGCAGTCACCCCACGTCCAGCAGGTGCTGGTGGCCCCGGGAAATGCCGGCACTGCGGACTGCGGGAAGGTTTCCAACTCTGGTGAGCAGAGCAGAGCAGACCCCCAGTGCCATTAAAACACCTTGTGTGACCAATCATGTGTTTGCAATCATGTGACATCTCTTTTGGCTTCAACTAGTATAGCTCTCATTCATTATCATTGCTGCATCTTTAATTACATAGTGAACTTAGCTTGGAGGGTGGTATGGTGGTGTATAATGTGAATTGTTTAACACTGCAGCTTTTTTTTAGTCAATTGTTGGCTTTTCTCTTTTTTTCCAGAGGTGTCCATTAGCAACCATTCCATTCTGGCTCAGTACTGCAAGGACCACAATGTTGGGCTGGTTGTGGTGGGACCGGAGGTGCCCCTGGCGGCAGGTGAGAACCTTTCCCCAGGAGATGACAACCTGGACTTGCATCGACCAGCTGTACCTTAACGGCTGCCATAACAAGGTTCAGTCTATAAATCAGGGCCCTGGCCACCCTGGCCACAAACTCACCCCCTGCAGTTTGGTAGGAGGTCTCTCAACATCTGAACGCTGACTGACAAATTCAAGAATGGTTTCTTTCCCTAAGCTATTCACATTTCCTGTGATAGTCACATCCATGACCCATGCATTGTATAGATGTGATACTGCACTTAATCAGCCGCTGACTGTCATCGACTTTTGGACACTCCTATATTCTGCAGAGTTTGTATTGTCTTGTCTGTAGACTTTTGAAACTGAGGCTGAACTATTAAGCACTGTATCATATGGCCAGTAAAGATCTTGATCTAGCCTTTAGCTGCCTCTTCTCTCTCCCCCTCCATGAACTTCTTCTCAGGCATGGTGGATGACCTCACCGCTGCTGGCGTGACCTGCTTCGGACCCTCGGCCCGCGCGGCACAGCTGGAGGCCAGCAAAAGCTTCTCCAAGAGCTTCATGGAACGCCACGGCATCCCCACAGCACGCTGGCGCTCCTTTACCGACCCGCAGGAGGCCTGCAGCTTCATCCGGGGGTCAGTCTGGGTGCAGGGGGGGGGGGGGGGCCCGCGCACGGGGGCCAGCATGGAGGACTAGGCCCTGAGCCAGGTTGCTGAGACCTTCTGCTGGAAGTTACCCTTGTCTGATGTGGTAGATGGCAGCATGCTATGCGTCCCAGTGACCTCTGACCCCTCCAACCTGTTCTGATGTCTGCCCAGGGCAACGTTCCCAGCTTTGGTGGTGAAGGCGAGTGGCCTGGCGGCTGGGAAGGGCGTCGTCGTGGCCGAAACCGAGGAGGAGGCCTGTCAGGCTGTCAGTGATATCATGAAGGTCGGTATCCTATGGCGACGGCATCCTCATCTTGGCTACAGCACCATCAACCCCCCATCTCCCCAAGATGGCTCTTGGCTTTGCTGCTATCATATAGCTTTCAACTTTGACCGTCTCTCAGTGGTGGAAAAAATCAGGAAAAAGTATGAAATAACAAGTGGCTTATTTGGATCTGTTGTGGCCTCTGTTCGCAGAACCTAGACGTTTCTTTGGGGGTCCTGGTGCGTGAGAATTATCAGGCTTTTTATTTTTTTATTATTATTTTTTTTTTCCTCTGTGTGCATTTAAGGACAAGACGTTTGGCTCGGCTGGGGAGACAGTGGTGATTGAGGAGCTCCTTGACGGAGAGGAGGTTTCGGTGAGTCACTTCACGCAATCTGGTCTGCGGTACACTTAACGAGGACTTGAAATTGCTCTCCGTTTTAATCATTCAAATGCTGTCCTTTGGTCGATTGTTAAACGACGGAGGCAGGCCCAAGTTGTATGTTGCTATTTTCTGAGGCTCACTGGCATTATAGGAAACGCCTGTTTTAAATAAATGTTTTATTTCATCGTCTCCTTCCGCTGTTTCTGTCAGTGTCTGTGTTTCAGCGATGGCTTCACTGTCTCCCCGATGCCCCCGGCACAGGACCACAAGCGCCTCCTCGATGGGGACCAGGGACCCAACACAGGGGGCATGGGGGCTTATTGCCCCGCCCCGCAGGTGACCCGCTACACCCCTCCTGCTGGGCTTACTGCCAGCTCCGAAATGAGTTAATTGGGCTGGGAATTTCACATTGCTTTCTCTATGGAATGAACTGCCTGTCAAAGTCCAGGGAAAAAATGGACCGTGTCTGCTACTGTTCTGCCGATTTTGATCCAGGTTCCAGAGGAGATGCTCCAGCTGGTCAAGGAGAGCATCCTGCAGAAGACTGTCGATGGCATGCGGGAGGAAGGCTCCCCGTACGTGGGTGAGTGTAGGGGTGACCAGTCTGCAGGCTGATGAGGAGTGGGTGCGTGACTGGACTCCATAAGCCCCCCCGACACCCCCGTGTAATCTTGCCCTCCATTCAGGGGTCCTCTATGCAGGCCTGATGATCACCGAATTGGGGCCGAAGGTCTTGGAGTTTAACTGCCGTTTCGGCGACCCCGAGTGTCAGGTGAGGGTGGAGGGGACGGGCCGGCTGCTTGATTATTCCGAGCAGGTCAAGTGACATTTCAATCCGCCTCTGGCCTGGCTTTCAAAATTGGAATTCTGTCGGAAAGAATTTTCCCCCCCCCCAGGTGTGTTAAGAATATGGGATTGTTGTATTCTGGATGTAGCAAGATTAGGGTGTGAATATGATTTATCTGTCGTGTGGGAGAGGAGCTGGCTTTCAGCAAAAAAGCTTTGGTTTCTGTTGGGAACATTGGATGATGTGACAATTTTTAGACCTAAATGTTTTTACTGGAATTAATGATTGTTGATCACAGTGTGCGTCTGCTGGAAGTGAAGTGGTATGGTCTGACGTTCTGGAAACATCTGCCCATGTCACCGCTCAGGTCCTGATGCCGCTGCTGAAGAGCGACCTGTTCGAGGTCCTCCAGGACACCCTACAGGGCAAGCTGGCCTGCAGCGCCCCCCAGTGGAGGGAGAAGAGTGCCGCCGTCACTGTGGTCATGGCCAGTGGCGGCTACCCCGGCGAGTACAAGAAAGGCGTCGAGATCACGGGTAACTCCAGGCCACCAGGGGGCAGCAGAGATAACGGGATCACATCTCATGAAATGGTAGCCAGGTTTCAGTACGAAGCCCTTGTTCAAACCTGTTCCGCAGATGCCACAATTCTAGGCCTGTGATGTTTTTGTTATAGTTATTTAGTTATTGGACCTCCTACCTCTCCTTCTCTCTCCTACGTGCATTAGTCCAGTCATTGTAATTTGGGCAGTCTGATTATGGGTTAAGGTTGCCTCTTTGTGGACCTCTTGCTCCCCCCCCAGGCCTGTCCCATGCACAGGAGCTTGGCCTGCAGGTCTTCCATGCAGGAACTACCCTGAAGGAGGGTCGGGTGGTGACCAGCGGGGGGCGTGTGCTGACGGTCACGGCCGTGCGCCCGGACCTCCAAAGCGCCCTCCAGCTGGCCAACCAAGGCGTGGCCTCTATAGGCTTCCCAGGGGCAGTGTTCCGCCGGGACATCGGGCACCGGGCCATCAGCTTCCTAAGCGGTACCAGGTGATACCAGACTAGCTCACTCAATCTATCCCATTTCATCACTGCTGGCCTATAAACTGACCAGTACTTCATAGGGTTTACATTCCATTCAATCCCAGAATCCTCAGATTTGGGACATAATAAGCTGTTTAAATCTTCCTTCGGCCTGATGGGTCAATACAAACTGACTTGTTTTGCTGTGCTTGAAGCTAACTGTTAATGGTAGGTTCATTAAAACATCCTAGAACACCCCCAGGCCTGCATGTGCTGTGTCCAGTGAACACTAGTCTGGGTTTATAAGGCTACGGTACAAACAATGGATTTATCAGTTTATGGGTCATAAAATGCCACTGAACATTTTGTGATGCATATTCTTAAAAATTAGTCCAAGAGAACTAATGTATGTAATAATACCTTGGCTCTGTCTTTGATGGAACTGACAATAAACACTGTTTCATGTCCTTGTTGTTTGTACAATTTGTTTACCATTTTAATTCAAATTGGAGGCGTTTTTAATTAAATGTGAATCGCTAAGATGCTGCTGAAATTGGAAATGGGGGAGGGATTAAGTGTCAGTCTTCAGTGATTAGCTAGTCTTGAGGGATGAGTTGAGTGCTGTTGGGGGGGGGGAGGGGGGGGGGGAGTACTTTTCCTCAAGGATATAACAGTTTGGTTTTTGGGTTTTTCTGTCGGTGGTGGGCGGGGGAATTCACTATCTGGCCAATGAAATGTAATCTAGATCAGTTCCAGAGGACAACCACATACCTTTAACACCCCTTTGCAGGGCTCTGACGTACAGAGAAACTGGTGTGGATATCGCAGCTGGGAACAGGCTGGTGGACATAATCAAACCTCTGGCCAAAGCTACTTCTCGTGCAGGTATGCTCCCTGGATCGACTCGCTGAGGAGTGTAAAGGAGTAAGAGGGATGTGTAATTCTGCTGGTATCCCTTCGCAGAAAACCCAGCGGGTGTTTTTTTTTTTTTTTTTTTTCTTAATTTAATTTAAACCATGCTGTTCTCTGATTATCCTGTAGGGTGCGCCGCTGAGCTCGGGGGCTTTGCCGGGCTGTTTGACTTGAAGGCCGCAGGATTCTCTGATCCGATTCTGGTATCTGGAACAGACGGAGTGGGAACCAAGCTTAAGGTGCCTGTCAGCCAGTCTGCATTCGAGCATGGCAGGGCTGTGACATCCCTTGGTTTCAACTAGTCTAGATCTCATTCATTATTATTGGTGTATTGGCTTATTTAAATACCTGCAGTACATTTACATGGAACTGCCATCCATGCTTTGGTAAGCTCTCGCTAACTTAACCTCTGCGGCTCTCTTCCCCTACTCTTGTATTTCCCTAGATCGCTCAGGCCTGTAACAGCCACAGCTCCCTGGGTCAGGACCTGGTGGCCATGTGCGTGAACGACGTGTTGGCCCAGGGGGCTGAGCCCCTCTTCTTCCTGGATTACTTCTCCTGTGGCCAGCTGGACGTGGATGTAGCCTCTTCTGTGATTGGTGGAATAGCGGAGGCGTGTCGTATGGCAGGCTGCGCATTGGTTGGTGAGGGTTCTAAACAAGTTCTAAATATCACTCTGGGGATCCGGAGTTGATGTAGAGGGTATTATCTGTGCACCAGGATATTCCTAGGAAGATTTAGGGAGTGGGGGAAGTGTCACCTGCTATGAAGAGATGTAGGTTATTCTGTGGCTTTGTGTGTGTGTGTGTGTGTGTGTGTGTTTTCAGGGGGAGAGACGGCAGAGATGCCTGGTGTGTACCAGCCCGGCGAGTACGACCTGGCAGGCTTCTGCGTGGGCGCCGTGGAGCGGGGCAGCGTCCTGCCACGCCTGGGTGACATCGAGGAGGGGGACCAGCTTATCGGGATTGCCTCCTCTGGCGTGCACAGCAACGGCTTCAGCCTGGTGCGCAAGGTCCTGGAACGGACCGGCCTTCAGTACAGCTTCGCCGCACCCTTCGGACAGCCAGGACGGACGCTGGGTACGCACCCCCCGTCGGGACTTTGCTGACTTGAGCACAGTAATGGTCACTAGTGGCCAAGCCCATGTGGTCCCCTAGGCAAGCTTCACTGGCGGTATCCGCGACAAAATCAAACCGACTTGCTAAGTTGGCGCCCAAATAAACACTGAACACTAAGAGTTACTAAAAATACTGAACTTTTTACACCTTTTGTTGGTGATCTCCTAAGACTGTCGGCAAGTGAAAAATTGGGGTTAAATCGGTTAAAGCATAATCACTTTGTTAATCCTGTGTGGCTAATATCAGCCTGTTAAGGGTGTAAGCTCTTCAGCGAGATCCAGCTGGACTTGGATGGTGAAGAACATCTAAATCTGACTTGGTGATAGGTGAGGTGCTCCTGACCCCAACAAAGATCTACAGTCGACTGCTTCTGCCGGTTTTGCGTAGCGGCAGTGTTAAGGCCTACGCCCACATCACCGGGGGCGGCCTGCTGGAGAACGTCCCCCGCGTGCTACCCCCCGAGCTGGCAGTCGACCTCGGTACGAAAATCTTCCCGCCCCCGTAAAAACCAGCCAGCTGCCGCTATAACACTACTCTCATGCTTGAAGGCATCCTGGGGCTGATGGTATCTGTTGGGGCATTGTTGCAGATGCCTCTCGTTGGAGCATCCCACCAGTGTTCTCCTGGCTACAGCGCGAGGGTGTCTTGTCGGAGGAGGAGATGAGTCGTACCTTCAACTGTGGCCTGGGGGCACTGCTGGTGGTCGGCCAGCTGGAGGCCCAGCAGGTGCTGAGCCGGGTTCAGGCCGAGGAGCAGGCGTGGATCGTGGGCTCGGTCACGCAGCGGCACCCAGGTGCTAACACTCTCTCGCTCTCTCTGCATTTAATTTGGCACAGTCCCCCCAGCAGACCACGCCAAATGTAACTAGTCGGGTTGTGGTGGCATGAAATGCAAAAACAGTACATTCAAATTTTACAAATGGAAATGTAAGATTTTGCAAATAAACCTCCAGATGTAAAGAGAGGTGCTACAATCAGATGTAAGATTCCTAAACCCCAAAGCTGTTTGTTTTATGTCTTTACATACAGCATCAGAGATTACATTATTCTTTGTGGGCATTTCCTGTTGATACAGCACAATTGTCTGCTGCTAAATAGGACACTAAAGAATAACATTTTAACCTTCTGTAAAGGGGCGGAGTCAGTGGTCATCAGGAACCTGCAGGACCAACTCCAGGCAGGGCTGAGCCCCCGTCCCGCTGCCAGCTTGCCGCAGAACTGGACGACGCCCAGAAGCAGGAGCCCACAGCAGAAGAAGACCAAAGTGGCTGTGCTTATCTCTGGGACAGGTGAGCAGCCATCCTGGATCATCAAGAATGTTCTTTTAGCCTAAAACAGGCACCTTTCTCTATGAAAACAGGCCCGAGGATTAAACAGACCTCTTTGGTGAAACTGTGGAGGTACCTCAATCGCCAAAAAAAAAAAAAGGATGTAACTTTATTTTTTCTTAAACCAAGGATCCCAAAATGAAAACTACCCATAGTTAGGGATCTGCTGTCGGTGACGAATGATCACATGATGAATCCTCTAATAAACCTCTAATATTTCATGCACAGCTGAACCTGGCTGCATTGTTGACTACATGGGGGGCCATGGACCCCAAGTTGAAAATGCTTACCATAAAATAAACGGACATAAACTTCAGTGCATAACTATGCTAAACGATAGCCCTACAGACCCTCCTTGCCCCTATGGCTGTGTGCTACTACAGAAACCAACGTCACATTTAACTCTTTTCACTCAGGGACAAACCTCCAGGCCTTGATAGATCAAGTGAAGAAACCATCCAGCTCAGCTGAGATCGTGGTTGTTATCTCCAACCGGCCCGGCGTGCTGGGCCTGAAGAGGGCTTCCCTGGCCAGCATCCAGACTCGGGTCGGCACCTCCCTCTGTTCCGCACCCTAACTTCGTCTGGCTTACGCCGTGTTGGCCAAAAAACTGAACCCACTTCTGGCCCCGCTCCCGAGCAGATCGTGGACCACAAGCTGTGCGGGAGCCGGGCGGAGTTTGACGGCACCATCGATCAGGTTCTGGAAGAGTTCGGCGTGGAGGTGGTGTGCCTCGCAGGCTTCATGAGGATCCTCACGGGACCCTTCGTCAGGAAGTGGAACGGTACCTTCTCAAAGGCAGCCTATGATCACTTCCTACCCAGACCAGCAACAATACTACACTTTATTCCTAATTAAACTGGAGCGAATAGAGTACTTCTTACTACGACTTAACACACTGTGTTGCAGGAAAGCTGCTGAACATCCACCCATCCCTGCTGCCGTCCTTCAAGGGAGTCCACGCCCAGCGGCAAGCTCTGCAGGCGGGCGTGCGCCTCACCGGCTGCACGGTGCACTTTGTGGCGGTGAGTGCAGCCGCTCTGGCTCCTAAAAACATTTGGCGCCGCTGGTCCGAAATGCCTGCTCGTTAAAATGAGCTCGGAGGCCATGAGCAGCTTGGTTTGATTTACCTGGGTGGGTGGGGGGGATTAATTACTTTTAGCTACTTCTCATTTGGACCAGAGGTACAATAAACCACTTTTAATGCTTTGTCGATCAACGTGAGTAGAGCCATTTCAAATTCAACAAACCCCCTCAGCTACCAAGTCCAAATACTTAACTACTGCCAGTTATCCCCTGCCCAAAAGTGACTCATAACCCTATTACCCTCCCAACCTGCAGGAGGAGGTGGATGCTGGTGCAATCATTGCACAGGAGGCGGTGCCCGTCTTAATGAATGACACAGAGGAGAGCCTATCAGAGCGCGTGAAGGAGGCGGAGCACCGTGTCTTCCCAGCAGCCCTTGAGCTGGTGGCTAGTGGGACCGTGAGACTGGGGGATGATGGTCGGATAATTTGGAGCACATCGCCACAGGTGTAAGCCACCATGGCAGGACCAGCTGACCATGTTCAGGACCATGACGTGCACTGGTGCCCCAGCACAGAGGGCTCCTGTAACCTAATTCCATGATTCCTGCCAAGAACTGACTTTTCTGTAATGGTGCATCATGAGTTACCATGGTAACTGCCATTGATCAATGCGCCATTTTCTTTCCTGACTCCCGTATCTGCCAGAGTGTGCAAACCCGTTTGATTCCAGAACATTCCAGTAAACGGCACCTTCAGCATTTGAAACATCCAAAAGCACAATTTCTCTAATAAATGGATTTATGCAGAATCTATTCCATTTCCCTCTTCTCTTTTGAATAAAGAAATTCAAGTTCATCTTCAGTCATTTATTTTTATCATGCTCATATTTTACAAAAACTCCATTCAGAGGATGTTTATTCAGTGACGGGGAAGGAAAGTTGTCCTTGGGTTACTGTAAGATGTCGACTTTCTCTACCATAGAGGCATCAATGCCCTGATGAGGGGGACTTCTTCCGCACCAGACCTGACCCATCCTTCACCGTGGCCGACATGCGGTTCCTTACACCTGGTCCATCAGCAGCGTTTGTCCAGAACCAGCTCTGGACCCTCGATCAGCTTAACAGAACCACAGGACCAGATTCTGGCCAGATCGCTGTCCCGCCGGTCACCATTTGCAGAACCGCAGTATGGACAGGTTCTCTGGTCCAGCGCGACGGGAAAGGCACACCTCCCCCTGCAGCTCCATCTCCTCCAGCAGCCTCACGATATCCGCTGGGGGGGGGGGGGGGGGGGGGGGCGGGACAGAGACCAGGTCATGCACACAGCAGTAAATGTCACATGGTGTTACCTGGCCAAATCAGTCATGGGGGTGAGGGAACACGGGCAGTGAGGAGCACAGGGATGTCTGGAGTAAACGTGCAACAAACTGAAGGGATCGCCTTCGAACCCAAAACTCTCCATTAGGAACCCTCAGCATTTAGGAGCTTCTGATCTGTATCTATGACTATAGCTGGACACTTTACCAAACCTTGTATGACCCAAGGGTCCAACATCGGAGTGTCAGCTGGGGTCAGGAGTGTGTCCCGAACTGGTTTCGCCATATCTGGCTACCTATTCATCTCCTAGAGTCTTGTGCAGGCCTTTCCATTGGGGGGGGGGCATCTATTACGTCCTTTATTACAGAAAATTACAGGGTGCTTTTGCTATTTTACCTCAATAATAAAACACTACAGAATAGAATAATGGTCCGTTATTCGTCCCCATGGGGAAATCGGGTAGAATTCACACATCCCATCATGAAAGATACAGATATATGTAGAGGTGAGTTCTTGGTGTCCCAGAGGGGAGGATCAGCCAACATCTAGCACCCCTGGAGCAATTGGGAGTTAAGGGCCAGAGCATCCAATTGCAGTCCTCAACTGCTGAGCCACACACTACTCCCGATGATTACAAGCACTGGTACAACTGGATATCAATCTAGATAAATTTGGCAATGAAGTTGAAGACAGTTATAATCTGATGTGGAGAAGCTAATTTGGTAAACCAAACAAAGCTGTGTTTTTCCATTCTATTATGTGCAAGGAAACACTCCAGAAATCCCATGAACACTTCGGAAAGCAAAATTCAAAAACTTCAGGTCCTCAAGTAAAGGACGGGTCAGAAGAAACCTTACCGGGGTTATTCTCTGCCACAGTCACAAGGTAGAAGAGCCCCTGATTGGACAGCAGCTGTGGGACCAGGGGGAAAAACCTGTCCATGACCTCTCGGCCCCGCTTCCCGCCAGCCCAAGCGGCCTCAATGCCGTGGCCACCAACCTGAGGACGCAGCAGCCATTAGGACACACCCCGCCATGACACCGCCATTCCCAGATACAGCCCAATCAGACATCATCACATGACAAACATCAAGCTGCCATCAAGCTGGTGTAAACGAATAAAAATATCTGCCTTTGATTTATACAGTCATTGTGATATAGAATCAAATATATCATACATTCCCCGTTCATTCAATTTCACTGCGCATTTCCACAACTGTATTTTACAATCTTATATCAGAGGTCTCAATATGTCATGCTTACATATTTAAATGGTATTTATTGCTGTTTCTAGCACTACGACCAAGAGGGTTGACATTTCATCTCAGTGTCCCATGCATCATACAGCTGAAGAAGACAATAAAGACACTTTGACCCGGACCGACGTGACAGGTGCTGACACCACACTCTGGTGATGAACAGGACGTTTCGCTCGTTTACCTCCTCTGCTGGGGTGACAACATACGGCGGATTGAAAAGCAGGACGTCCACCTTTCCGCAGAGTCTTGGCAGGAGGCCGTCCACCTGTCACACACAAAAGGGAATGGAATGACGTACAACTCAGCAGCAGTCCACTAGGGGGCATGATTGAGCCACGCGCTGTGAAGGAGCAATTACGGGCTGCGTCTCTAACCAGGTCAGTGACAATGGGCTGCAGATGGCAGCTGTTTCGGTGCGATGTCTCCATGGTGCACTGGGCCGCGGCTGGATTCACGTCCGTACAGCTGGGGATGAGGGAGACACCTCAGATATCACCCACACGTGCATCATACACACCAATACCTAATTATATATAATTAATTGTAAATTTAAATTACGTATGACCACAGAGTCTATTATAATACACTATGTGCGTATGACCGGAAACAGCATAACTAGTGCTTACATTTTACATGAAGACGGTGTAGGTGCCGGGAACTACTCACTTCGTTTGTGGACGCCATTTTTATATCGTCTTTACGAATTGTTATTTGTGTGAGAGTTATTTTACTGATATTGAAAAGAAGTAAATGCCTATTTGGAAAGTGATTATTTAAAAAAACTGTGATTGCACCTAATGGGCAAACAAAAACTGTAGTTTACTGTAGTATTACTCAATGTATCTTTACTTCTTAAACGTTAATGTATTACTGTTTAATACTTTATACGCTTCTTATACGTCATTCAAATTCTCTTACCGAAATGTTTTACTGTTTACTAATTTATACACTTCTTATATGCTGTTCAAATTCTTTTATCAAGATCTTTTACTGTTTAATGATTTATGTTTATATGCAATGTGCTTCTTATATATTACTTCATACTCTCATATGATGATGATAATGTTAATAATGTTGTTCATGTTGATTTCTATGTTACTGTACTGCTCTTTATTTGCTGAAAAAATAAATTGGCGATTAACAAACTTATAAATTCTGCATTTTATTTTTTCCCCTTGCACTCAGTGAGCGAGGCCACTGGGTAATTAGCTAGTAAATAAATAAAATAATCACATTCTATATTCTTATATCATTAGCCAATGATATATTTTGAATCAGTGAATGACAGGGAGGGAGCACTCCAGCAGCCAATCAGCTTTCAGATGGGGCTAGCGCCCCCCTGTAAACGCCCCTAAACACATCTCAACACTAATTTCTCTGCAGTGATTTCTATATTTAACTTGAAACAGAATATAAACTTTGAATTATATGGAACATTCTGGAGAAGGTACTGTGCAGATTTCCAGGTAATTCTCATTTAGTAACGTCTCTGTTCCTCCTCCGCTAAGGAGCAGCAAACAGAACTGGTTCAGCTTCAAGAACAAGTGTTGAACTTGGGTCAAGGATCATCCAGGGATGACGGACCCACATCGTCACCCTCCAGCGAGCAGCCCCAGGACTCACAGGTAGGCGGCATCAGGCCCAGTCACGGCAGTTAGGAAGGCGGAGACCACCCCAGAACCGCTGCCCACCTCCAGGCACAGGGCCGGCCTGCAGAGCAAAAACAGCTCCTTTGAGACAGGGGTCTTCATACCCAAATTCCACCCCAGCACTACTGACATCAGAAATACTGCAGCATAAAAACACGAGATGTTCAAAGCTTCTTCTGTAGACCAGCATTATCAGTCACTGATAAAAGTAGCATAAATGGATTCTCAAGTCAAAGAGTTGTTATTGTCATCTTCAGCTATATGACACATGGGTCATACACTGAGAGGAAATACCGATCTCTTGGTTTTAGTGCAAAATAAAAAGTAATAAAACAGAGACGGTCGTAGACTTATGACGGAGGTACGTTTCAACGAGCCCATCATAAGTTGAAAATATCGTAAGTCAATTATAAATACATGTTAATTCTCTTGCTAAATTGGTAAATAATTACTATAACCAACTAAATACAACATTAACCTCAAAAGCACTGTATGAGATGTTTACACTCGCAATCTCTACAGAGACTGGAAGCGTGGCTGGATGGATTCTGCCATCGTCCACCATCGGTAGAAAGTACTGCATGGCATATCGCTAGCCTAGGTACAGATCAAAACACAAAATCTGAAGACTAGCAATTGTGCATTGCCATTGCACCATCACAAAGTCATAAGCTGAACCACCACAGAGTGAGGAGTGTCTCTATCGATATGTACCGGAACATGACATTAAGACAGGAACATATTACGAATATAAAGAAATTACCAATAAACACCTTATTTGCTGGGAACATGTCATAAGGCCCAGCAGGGCGGCTGACTGACCTGACCCTCCGAATCCTATCTGCATCCCGCTCCAAAGCATCCATCAGCAGGAAGGAGTCCTCAGCAGGGTCGTAAACATCTGAAAAGGGGCCGCGCCCCACGTGGGAGTACTCGGGGGTGGGGATCATCCTTCCCAAGTGAGTACCATGCAGGTGTCCTCAGATCAGGAAGGCGTGCTGCCATCCATTCTCCCAATCCAGAAAGACTGGGGAAGAAAGAAAGCATTTAATACAAATGTAAATGCATGCGGACAGCCTAGCTGACACTGGAACAATTCTACAGGAGCACCCAGATCTAAAGTCACAAAAGCAAGCACTCTTCCAGGCACTCCAGCTGCATCCCTTTATTGAAATCCCCCGGGCACACATCACCCGTGGGCCAGTTCAGATCTGCCGTGGCTCGTCTATATCGTGCTTCCATTAAGATAAAAACGTTTTTAATAACGTTCCAGTTCACCATTGCAAACTTGACGTTCATAATTTATTTTTAGAATTTAATATGTTTGCGGTCCCAAACATCGATCATAATTAATTACTAGCAAAAAATAATTAGTGTTTTTTGCAAAATCCGTTGCCAAGAAAAGAAGAAAAATCGCAGCAGGACAATAAGACCGCCAGGGAGATTAATCGGATCTGCGGCAGGGACTTTCAGCAGCCTAATGAAGTCTGTAAATAAGCTGGGTTGTGTGGTCGCCACTGTCTGGTTAAATCATGCCGGTCTGCACGAAAGCGCAGTAAAACATGTGCAGGCGCGACATGATGACAGCGGCTCACAAACGATAATATTGAACTAAACCGCCGTGACTGCCAGGCAACAACTGCAAAACAGCTATCTGACTACGTGCTTGTAGTAATTATGCTGCTTTACCCACCGTGTCTGGTAACGCACGCTGCTTCTAATTCAGTATCACAATTTTTCTCACTTTTGTAGTAGGGGGAACAGTACACCCGCCTTCCCAAATACCCCGATTCGAGGTACACAAGGAACATGTGTAGCTTCTGGTCTACTTCCGCTTCCTTCTTGTCTGGTGCATTATGGGTGCTGTAGTTCTTCCACGTTTATCCATTTCAAAACCTGTTTAACATGTTACCGTGCTCAGAAATTGCCAGAAAAATAATATTTTAAGGACGAGAACCCTGCAATTGAAAATATTGTGACTAGAAGATTAACCAGAAGCCATCAGTGACGGCACAGTGGCACAGTGGAGCCCTGACAGATCCGTGTTGCCAGAGGTGTGAGACTACATAAAACGTCTTGTGTTTTTGTTCGCATCAACTGTGGAGTTGCTATCCCAATCTCATTATGCTTAGATCCTCAAATCAAATGTTTCTGTTAATCCTCCGGGTACTCTGGTTTCCCCCCACAGTCCAAAAACATGTTGAGGTTAATTGTTGTTACCAAATTGCCCGTAGGTGCGTCTGTGTGAGTGAGTGGTGTGAGGGTGCCCTGCGATGAGTTGATGTCCCATCCTGGGTGCCACACTGGGGTAAGAATTGTCCTTAAGTAGGGCTTTGTGGGCTCTGACTGCCCTGTTCCTACTATCAGATGGCTGCAGTTCAAATAAATGTAGTCCAGTGTATGATCACCAAGGATGTTTTTGGCCCTGTCAAGACAATGAGAGTTATGGATGTCTTGCAAGGAAGGTAGCAGAGTGCCAGCAATCTTCTCTGCATTCCTAATGATCCGCTGCACGGCAGCCTTCTCTGTCATAGAGTGACTTCCAAACCAAATGCTGATATTGAAATTTAAAATGTTCTCAACAAATGTATCAGTCCAAGCTGACTTCCTTTAGTGTGAGCTTAAAGTACAGCCTCTGTTGTGCTTTTTTGATCAGTGCTCTAGTGTTGTTGTATCGTGAGATGTCTTCCATGCTATCAGTCCCAAGGAGTTTGAAGCTGGAGACCCTCTCCACAGGAGCCGCGTTGATATGGATGGGAGTGGGCTGGATGCGTCTTCTCCTGAAGTCGATAATGAGGTCTTTGGTCATGCCCATGTTAACCTGTCATACTGTTCTCTCTCATGGGGTTATTTAAACCCAAAACAGGAGGTCCTGAGGCCACAGGTCACCCCTCTGAATTACCGTTCCCTCAAAAACATTTTCTCTCTCTGTGATATAATATCAGCGTACATCTGAAACAGTGTTATATATGTTTTTTTTCACATTTGCTTCAGTCCTATAGATAAATAAAGCTACATAAAGGTAAATGAAAAAAATCTTTAAAGTAACTTCTTCCCCTGGAGTAGTTATGTTGCATCATCTATGCAGTCCCACTTTAGTGGTGTCTGCCTCATCTTTCAAAACACTGTTTAATTTATTAATGGCTCCTGCCGCGACACCGAGCGCAGACATGATTTCATTACATCCATCCCACGGCTTTTCATGCTCCTCCAGCAGCTCTTAAGGGGAACTTTACATACGTACGTCTTATCCAGCTGTTTAAGGCGTAGAGTCTCGCAAGGTCACATCGTTGCCCCATAGGAGGCCTGAATTTTAAAGGACATTATATCATTGCCCCAAGATTCCACAGAAGAGGACATATTATTCCATGATTATTAATTTATTTTAGATTGCCCTCTGTTTTCATGTTTGTTTTTGGTATTAAAGTTACAGACATCTGTTATTGGACTAGCGTGACAACTATAAGGAGGGGTGCCGTGCAAATATTTTTTATAAAAATGCGTATTTAACTGCATTAAATATAACTTCACGCCATGTCTCGTTTATAATCCAGTTAGAAAACAGCAGTCCTTCCGTTACTGGCTAAATAGTCTTGTGGGTAAAGTTTGCAGCTGCTTTTGTCTAAGGAAATCAGCAAACTGATGAACTGACAAATGAAATGTGTTATATATGGATTACAACTGTGTTTTAAGTCTCTTGTGGCGAGCAAACATATAAATAAATATACGAGCATTTTTTTTTACCATGCCGAATCTTTTTATTTTTGATGACCGCAGCCATTTTAACGGGACAGGGCACATTAGATGGGTGCAGAAATGACTTGTAAATGCAGTTTTGCATATTAACAATCCTGCTTTGGGTTAAAGAGGGACCTGTAAAACCGGAGCTGTAAAAACATTGAGTGGTGCGAGCTCCGAGCGATAAGCTAATCAAACTTGTTTTTCATTTAGACGCTTCACAAGTCTGGGTGATGGCCAATGCTTAACATGGCGACATGCGGTGAACCGCGCTCGAAGTAGGCGCCACTAGGGGGTGCTGCTGCATCATTCAGGCTTGAATTTGGGGGCTGCTTTTAAGGGTTGAATGATAGGGGTTTTGGTACATCTTTTATTTAGCATTATTAGATCTTTGATTAGAATAAAGCATGCACAAGGTTTTTAATGGCACCAGTTTGCTTGGAGAGGTGAACTATATTATCAAAATAAAGCTTTGCTTAGATAAGCAGGTTAGGTTTTGGGTGCTGGGCTTAACCTAACTGGCCAGTTTTCTCTGTGTGTCAAAGATGGGAATCTGGCAATGGCTATAGCATCCTCATCTAATCAGTCTCGCACCTGCATGTGCTAGTGTCCGATAACATGGGGCAATGGGCAAAACATCAATACCCTGCCCCTCCACTGCTGGCACATGGTTAACGCCCAGGGCACTGGGCTCGCTCTGGAATTAGTGGAGATTAGCGGGCCCTGTAGCTTTATTGGGAAAAGCAGTATAGTGAGAGCCCATGGATCCTGGCCAACT
>JAODKL010000001.1:45480176-45491929 GCA_026780765.1 Petrocephalus schoutedeni | reverse complement strand
GAGACAAATTAAATCCCCCCCACCCACCCCCAGCTCCTGAATGAATGGAGCCAGTCAGCAGATTCTCCTTGGAAGAGAACCATATAGGCCTACTGTAATTACCATTTCATCTTGTGAGAAGAAGGCAAATGGTTTTGGAGCAGCTTGAATGCAAATTGCCCATGTTCTTCATAATTTCTAGCTCAAAAAGTAACATTTACTTCAGCGTCTGTCAGCTGAATTTGTGCTCTTTTTTTGTGAGAAGTTAAAAATTCTAAAATTGAGCTTGGATCCAGTTGAGGTTCTTTATCTGGCTAATTGATAAATTGTTGGCCAACAAAACATTTTTCCTGGGTCCCCGCCCCCTCTCCAAACTCAAGTCACTTGCCATATTTTCTGAACATAAATTATTCCTGCTTGGGCAAAAAGAGAAAAAAAAACACATTTGAAGCACCATCATATGAAACAATAAAATCACAAGAATTACATGTGACAAGACATAAATACAACGTATAAAGTTAAATGTACTCTGAGTAGATTGTGTATAAAGTGAAATGTACCCTGGCTTGAGGGATGGGAGGTACAAAATTAAGTTTACTAAGGTCATAATTAATCAGTTCATTCCAATGCCCTGTACTGAAAGCACTGAAATCAGCTACATTTAACATAAAAGAAAAATTGCTGAACTATGGTATAAAAGGGCATTTAATCCTAAGTAGGTATAAAATGGGTATAAAGTGGGTATAAAATGGATATAAAATGGGTATAAAAGTAATTAAAAAGAAATTAAAACAACTACAGTCAATCCATCTGCATCTCCACTTTTTCTATCGTGGTTTAGATATACAGTATATCGCGGGTTCGGCGTAAGGAATGAAATTGGAATTTTTTTGGTCAAAAGCCGCATACAACACGCCAAGGCCAATAGATGACACACAAAAAACTTAAATGCATGAAATATATGCACAGTGCTGGTTTGGGAGACCCCAAATGTGATACCTCGCAGTGATTTTTGTATCTTGCATTCCTCATCTCTTTTCGTCCCGCCCGATTCACTCGATTCACTCACTGAGGGAACCAAAGAATTTTACGAGTTTTCTCCAGATAGCAGCACAGGCCTGCAATCCTAACCAGAGGTGGATAGTTCTGGTCCGGAAAGTAAAAATCCAGACCAATATTTTGTTTCAACCAACCAGTTGTGTACAAAGAGTCCCGGTCACTTAGTACTGAACTGGTTGGTTGAAACAAAATCTTGGTCTGGATTTTTACTTTCTAGACTTGAACTATCTACCTCTAACTCTAGCCCCCACATATAATATAATAGCAAAATAAATGCAACAATGATTAAAGACATGTCAACAATTTAATTGCACTTGAGAACAAGAAAATGTCACGTTCAGTTAGGAAAGTCTGGCTAAAAGAGAAGGATTGCACATCAGTGAAAGAGGCAGAGCCAAGCAGAAGAGAGGCTGTGTCTTCGGTAACCTCTGTAGGGTCTTCTCTGAGGCACAGTCTATTTATCACAATGACAGAGCTGCTGTTCGGGTCGGTCCCTGCTGTCAGCCTCAATCTGCTCACTCGCAGACGGTCATGTTTCACCGTTCTTCCCTTTTTTCACTCCCCGGCTTATACACAAAGAAGGGAATGATCGACTGACATCTGTTCGCATCCACAGTAAGAGAGTCCACAGGAAACACCTCCTGGGACTTGATCCCCGTCAGGTTCGGCATCCATGACAACAGCACATGCCGGTTTGCCTCTTTCGGCTAAGGCCAGTCATGTGATTTTGGTGTGCTTGGACATCGCTCTGAAGCAGGCGGTTCACAGCTGTGCCGGAACCAGGCTCTTCAGGCCTCAGCTGATCTGGGCCGGTTCTAACCCCTCTGGACCGGCTGTGCTGACTGGCCACGGGAGGAATGTGTGTGTGTGTCTGTGCGCGTGTGTGAGCAAGCCAGGGAGCTGGCGAGGCCAGAGAGCAGCATTCCTTAGCACTGAAACTTTGGAAAATGTCGGCGATTTATGGCTGATGAAATCATATTCTCGTTTCCCTCGATGATGGCGTGTGTGCGGGCACTGCAATGCTGCCTCAGTGGAAGGGCATCCGTTACGGGGGTGCTGGGCATCGCCCGTGTGTTTTTGAAATGGCACAGGGTGGCTGGTATTATGTTACAGGGTGTCAATATCTGGTTGGATGCTACACCGCCAATCATTCTAAGCTATGTGACATAGGTCAGTATGGTTGCTATTAAATATCCCAACACAGTTAGTAGTTGCCTTATGGTTCATGTCATTTTTGCTATTAATACCTCATTTGTCCAATTAATTTAAGCAGACTATAGCCTCCTTTGTGGTTCAGTTTGGTTTTTGGCAAGCTTTCATGTGTCACACACGTGTTTTGATGCCTCTCGGGGACATGTTTAGGTGGTTGGGGTAGGCTAGGATTATACAGTGCTCTACCCTGCAGTTTATAGGGTCAGCAGCTCACAGAGAAAGGAGTATAAGAGGATCTTGAGCAGGTACTGCTTCAGTAGCTATGGTTTGTTGGAGTTGAGTAGCGTTTATTTTGCAGTAACCGCATCATTGAATGGACACCAACTGGGTCAGACCAGACTAATCTATGTTGGATGTCTGGACTTGCTTCTTGGGGGTCTGGATGGCTGGTTTTTGAGGCAGGGGTAAGTTATATGGCAGTTTGTTTACCTTTCCTGTCCCTGGTGGGAGTTTCACACCAGTTTTATTTGCATGGAGGGGAACCATGGTATGAAAACAAATCTAAAATGCTGATGTAGACATTCAAAGGAAATTGCAAATGCGTGTGCGTACGAGCACACTGGCGTGTGTCTGGGCCCATGGGTACTGGGAGCGTGTGCAGAGTGAGCGTGTGCCGGTCCCCCCGCACGCGTGCATGCCCATGTGCGTGCTGTCCTTAATAAAATGGAGGAGGGTCCGGTCCAAACAGACAGGCTGACGAAATCGGCGGGATCGGGACAAGCACGTGCAGGACAGAGGGTTCTCTGCACGGGCTGCAGCGCCCAAAAACCAATCGGGAACAGCAGCGAACAGATGTGAGCAGGCAGCCAACCCCAGATGTTTGGGGGGGGGGGGGTAACCGAAAAGCAGAAGGTGCTTGTGGGAAAACAAGAGGAAGGTGGATTTGACTCTGAAAGTATCTCCATTCTGGCATCGCCGGCACCAGGCCAGTCAGATTCCGACCTGCCACAGTCGCATCATGCTTGGCACGGTCACCTGACCTCAGAAGCCCACCTGACTCATCAGAAATAATCTGGTTAAATGAAAGCGAATAGATGGTTTTCAGCATCTTTGATCTGGCATCCAGGGGGCATCTCCTGAAGTGAACCTTTGTGTTTAGTTCTTCTTGTTTTCCCCCTCTACACATTCATTAATTTGGCTCAATTTGCCTGCAGTGAAATGGTCTTCAAAATCACATTTATCGCTCTATATAACTCATCCGGCTGCAACTCCATAAAAGCATTAAGTTTATTGTTTTACCGAGTTCCCTGCAGACATCACGCGAAGGACCACTCCCATCTGCTGTGCACGGCTGCTTAATTTGTCAATGACTTGTTATGTGTTTGCATAATATGCTTTGTGTGCAGCGAGCGAGAAATGACTGCCAAATAAACCTCGATGACGAGGGGAAGGATTAATCAGTTAAAGGTTCGTGGTGGATAGTGAAAAACTGAAATAGCTTTTGCATACTTTGGATAATGTTTTAACTGTTTGTGCCAGAATTTTTTAACTAACACAGGTGTCTTTTTTGGTGCTAAACTCAGTTTCTCCTCGCACACTAGCAGTTTTGCTTCTTTATAGAATGATAAATCTGTTCATGACCCTGACAGGCATAGAGGGGTGATTTAG
Organism: Petrocephalus schoutedeni; assembly: GCA_026780765.1. Lineage (NCBI taxonomy): Eukaryota > Metazoa > Chordata > Actinopteri > Osteoglossiformes > Mormyridae > Petrocephalus > Petrocephalus schoutedeni. The sequence goes on along the minus strand of JAODKL010000001.1, from coordinate 45,488,071 downwards.
AGGAGAGTGTGTCGGCAGCTGAATGGTCAGCCTATAGCTGCACGTAGACAGGGCCAACAGAGAAGCTTTGCTTTATAACTGTTAGAAAGATGCTCTCCATATTCTGGGTTTTTTTATTTTTTTTTATTTTTTGCAGCTTTGCGACATTGCTGCGACTCATTGTTGAATAACCGCAGTGCCGCCTTGGAAACCTACCTTGACCACAGCTGTTCTGTGGGATCACATGTGCCATGTGCCGCCCAGGTTTTGTTCCTAGTTGGCCAAGGAAAAGTGGCCAAGTGTTACGAAGCCTAGGCACCGGAGCCCAGTGAGGCGGGCAGCTGCCGGACTTCAGAGTGACAGAGCAGCAGCATCCCTGTCCTGCCGGCTACCCCGGTTAGCATTTAGCTACACCATTTAATCTCCTGCTCCTCCCCCTTCTCCTGTTCCGTGTCCCGTTTCGCCCAGTACTTCGGGGTCATTAGTATACAGTGAACAATTGCTTTTGCACTGCTTCAGGTTATTGGTCTGTTTTGCGCCTGAAAATCATCGCATCACTCTCAGCACACAGTTTTTGCAATTTGCAGTCATTTGCACATGGCACCGTTATGCAAAGTAATTAGTTTGACAACATCTTTGCACTGTCTCCTCTAAATTTGTGATTTCTCTTCTGTTCATTAGTTGAATGTATATTGTATAGTGTCTTGTACAACATTTGGCACCAAACCATAACCAATTCTGGCATGTTTGTACAAACTAGCAATGAAGTGTTTTAAGCCCTGGAAAAAGGCACAGAATTATGGGATACCTCTCAGCACCAGCTCTTCTGAGGCCTCTAAATCCCCCTTTCAGCAGAAGAGACATGTAAACGGCTTTAATGTGGAACAAGGCCTATGTTATTGTGCTGAAATATCACCCTCAGGGTGCATGGATCCGAGATCCTAAATGACATATTAACAAGTGCTTTTGTAATAGCGCTGGGATTCTGCCTTTAACGCTCTCCAACGCAACGAGACACCAATGTTGTCGCTAAGCAAATGGGCTGCGAGGCGCGGGCGTCCAAGAACGCTAAGATTTAGCGGATTATGAGGCGGATTGTTTTACGAAGCGAGGGCTCCCATTTCCCAACATGCTGAGGAGGGAGAATCTGGCCCACGGTCTGTCTGTGACACGTCTGCGGCGAGGGCCCGGCGGCCGTAAACACATGACTGAGGTTTGGGTCTGACACGACTCGTCCGCTCCACGAGAGACCGCGGCAAAAGAGACAGCCTCAAGTCTTTATCTGTCATTCCAATCCTTTGTTCCTACAGTTTTCCTTAATCCCAGGGTTTCGGAACGTTTTGGGATCGACATGAGGGTATGGAGGAGGATTAGCCAACATCTCAACAATAAACATTAAATCGTGTTATTTCCCAATCGAGGTACAGCGACCCGGATCCCAAATCTGCACTCAGGGCTTGCCTGACATCAGAGCAGCGTGTGTGTACCCGGTGACGGTGTGAGGGGACACCCTGTCAGGTGGCAGAAGGAGCGGCCCTCCGCTCTGAGCGGAACGCCATGGGCCATATGGTTAGTAAGAGTCCTTGATGTTGTCTGATGTATTTTGAGACCGAGCCAGAGTTCCTGGGCCTGAGGCTCAGAATGGTGCACATTTACATCTATATACACTTATTAAATAACTTACATATACTTCCATACAGCCCACTTCCAGATGTTTATCCCGGTCATGGTCTCATGGGAGCCTGGAGCCACTCCCAGGCGGCACAGGGCACAGGGCTGAGGGGCACCCTGGACAGGATGTCGGCCCAACGTAGGGTACATGCACATTCTCAAACAACGGCAATTCACGCACAAGTCTTCAAGCTGCAGGAGAGCAGAGTGTCCACTGTGATATGAGAAGAACATGCAACCTCCAGACACAGCAGGGCTGAGAGACTCGAACCCTCAACCTCAGAGATGTGATGCAAGAATACTACTAGTCATAACCTTATATATAGTATATCATGTGAGAAGTGCTAATTTGACATATGTCTGCCTATTTCTCTCCCCTGGACGCAGCCTTTGGAGCCAGATCACTCTGCAAACTGCGCCCCGAAATATCAGCCCTGGCTGTCAGGAAAAAAAGGGGAGAGCATGGCTAAGTATCATCAACCAGCTGCTGGCCAGAGGGGGTCAGACTCACCCCCTCCCCCCCAAAGGACACGGCTCGCTCATCAACCTGCTGGAGGGACAGCGACATACATTTCCCCCGACTCTTTCAGGCCCCGCAGTGTTGTAGATGCGGAGGGCCCGTTTTAGGCCCCTTTACACAGTCCTCCATTTTTATTCTCAATGGGAGATGACAATCAAAACAGTCAGCCTAAGTTAACAGAACCCCCCCCCCAGAAAACAGCGGCTGTTACAATAATAACGTGAGTTAAGGGCCCACTTCAGTCCCAGGCTCTTTTCCCAGCCCTTAATAAAATTAAGGGCTGGGAATTGCGGGGCGGCTTGCTGAGAAAAGTCCCAGGATATATAATCAAAGAAAACATCTCTAAAGGTGGGGGTGGGGGGGGGGGGGGCATAATGCGAGCTATTTACTATGACAGACCAATCACATGCTTCATCACTTTACAGCAAATGAGAACATACGTCACCCGATGGGGTCCGATAACAGCATGGTTGTGTTTCTGACGTGGTTTACCGAAAATCGCTAGGCCGAGAGGGAAAACACGGACATTTCTTATAAACAGGATCGCGGCTGTACGCACTCGGGGGAGCTGGCTGCCTGGGTCTCCCTGCCTTGCCTAACCTCGGGGTTAAATTGGGCAGGTGCTCCGAGGAAGAGGAGAGAGAGCAGGAGGACTGTAAGAATCACCATTTATCCTGCGCTGAGCTTCATCTGTCCGGAATATGCAGTGAAAGACGTCATGATGGGTTAGGTGGAGCCAGAAGCTCCAAAGAGGGAGATGAAAGTTTCTGGCAGAAATCTGGAAAAAAAAAACAGAAATGGTCAGAGATATTATGCAAGGGGGTCGTTTGCAGCTGGAAAACAGCTGCATTCAGACAGCAACAAAGCTGACAGCTGGGTGAGACTGATTTCCCACGTCTGATTAATCACCTTTTTGCGGGATGCTGAGCTGATAAAGGGCTCTGGAAATGTCTGCTTGACGTATGAGTTGATGTGGAGGCTGATGAGTGAGGAGAGATGAAGGATTAGGACAGGTCACTTCTCCTATTTAGCATGCTTTGGGGTTGGTCTGCTTGGCACATCAGCCTGGATTCCAATCGATGGGTTTTGCACCAAGTTGCCATGAAAGTTATAAAATATCTACTAGGTATTGCAGTCTCAGGTATCCCTAAAAGAATCTGCAACCTATCAATCCCCCTTCATGGCTTGTGTCTAAGCATATAAGTCCGAACAGCTGATGCTTGGAGGGTTCTAGAAGAATAGGATTCCTCACAAAAATATTATGTTTCCCTTCATCTTCCCATCCTGAGGATCCAAAGGAAATAGTATTAGATGCACCATAAACAGCGAGTTAGGTTGTTGTTTTTCAGAGAAGATAATAATAAAATCTCCTTTAAACATCTCCAGTAGATGTTTCAGTTTATTGGGACTCTGTACATAGCCAGCAGTTTTCTTTGTCAATACCCACTGTGCGCTTTCTTCAGTCTATGATCTTTAATTAATAAACCAATCACCTTCAGAAATCATTGTTTTTAGGCCAACTTATTTACATTGCAGGTGAGATTTCCCCATTTCCAAAAAGCACTGTGGAGACACACCAGTCACAACAAAAAGCCAGTGCAATGCTTGTGGTATTTAGCAGTAAACATGATGAGAATAAGGTGTGCGATCATATGTTGGATCTCAAAGGAGCTCTTCTTTAATGCTCCTGTTTGTCTGGTGAAGTGCTCAAAGCCTATTTGATGTACAGGAACATTTTCCACTGCACAGAAATGGCACACATGGCTTTGTTCCACAAATGCATCCCACACATTAAGGTATGTTTCCTATCAGGTGTCTCAGTGGATAATATGGTGCTCCATGGTGGAGATCCTGCAGCTCACCTGGTCTTCCAGGGGACATTTTGCTCCATGGTGAAGGAGATCTGGCACTATGTTACTTCACTATGGACTTTACCCCGTTTCTGCTGATGAACACAACCATCTGTGGTCTTTGCCCTTCCCAAAAGCAAGCAGATCTGCTCACCTGTTCCAAGTTTTTGATTGCCTTTTCCTGAATATATGGCATAGAGGATGCTTGGAGTTTTATAATAAAGTATATTATGCTGATCTCCAGGTTCTCCTCAAAGTCTGGAACTCCACAGCCAAGCTTCAGGTGTAGCACAGAATGTCCTGAGTTAGACATTGTTTAAACCAATCATGCTGAAATAAATGTCTTGTTTTGTCATGGTGTCCACAGCAATAGGTCTTATAACCCAGAGTTCGGGGGTACTTAATTCCAGTTCATCTGAATGTGATTGTTTAAATGTAACGGTATAATGAAATAAAAAAGTGAAATCTATTGTGGGATATTCTATATCTTGGTTAGGACACCTTGTTTAGAGAATTAAGTAGAGATATTGTTCAGCATTGATCTCGGATTAGTTATATACGGTTTACTCTGGGGGTGGTTTGTCTCTCAGTTTGGACACTGCGCTTGTGATCAGAAGGTCATCAGTTCAAATCCTCAAGACAGTAGAGTGATGTCACCATTGGGCCCCTGGGCAGGGCCCTTAACCACCAATTGCTCTAGCGACTGGCTGATCCTGCTTTCTTAAAAGGTATGTCACTTTGCATAAAACTGTCTGCTAAAGTATATATATCAGAAAATCTCAGGGTCTTTAACCTGTTCAGTTTAAGCCCTGGCTTTGAGTTTATGCTCTCAGTCTGTTTCATGTCTTGTCATAACCTAAAAGCAATTTTGCAATTGAATATTCAAATTGCACCTCACCACATCTGGTTAACGTACAAAGGCACCGATGATCTAAGCAGGCCTTAAACTCTTAGAAGTTTCCTTATGTTAAAAGGCTTTCTGAAGCTGAAATCTCCATTCATGTTAAAAATAAAAAGGCCCCCAGAAAGCTTAGGTGTTGCCGAAGGCCTGTGGAGATCTGGGACCGGTTAAAGAGATCGTCTCCCATTTTAACCCAGCGCACGTGATTCGCAGCGCGGAGGCTGGCTAACTGTAAACACGCTCTTTCAAAGTTTGGCACACTGGCCTTAAAAGCCTTGGTGGAAGGCAGCCAGGCCCGCTTAGCGTCAAGATGTGTGTCTCTCGCAACGCTCTTGGCTCAAATCAGGCCTTGCTCTCCCTTCCCTGAGTCGCTAGAGAGGACAGGCGTCAGAACAGAGATGAAACCAGAAATCTGATTGGGCAAAATCCCGAAAAATTGTGACACGCAGACTTACTGGTGCACTTTGTCTCACTGCATCTGTGAGTGCACTTCAAACTCTAGCAGCCAAAATTGCTTTTGTTTACATGTATGTAATACGGACCATATGATGTAAAATATGCAAAATATAACATGGAATTGTAATAAGGCATTTTGCTCTTGGACAGACCAGTAGAGTGACAATGAAACATCTCACTTTGCTTAAAGACAGACAACATACGCAGTAAATGAATTCATTAGTTATCTGGTTATTACAGGTGTCCCTTGGTCTCACTGAGTGCTTTTGTGAGCGTCTGAGATGAAGAAGTCGAAAAGGAGCAGGTAGTTTTCCCCTGACGGACCATTAAAGCGAAAGTCCACCGGAGACTCGGCTCCTAATCCCGGCTGGCTAAGCCGCTTATCTGGATGTTGTACAGGCCGCGACTCCAAGCTGGTACCATGCTCCACCAAGCAGTAATCTCATGGGAAATTTCATCATTAATACGGGAGGTAGAGGTGGAGCTGTCCTCTAAATCCCCCCACCCCTGCCTCCTATTCCCCTACCCAGGCTTCGGCCACCTGGTAAGCCATTTAGGCCCCCACAGACACAGTCACAGGTGTGCCTGGGAAGACCTTTAACTCTCCATCCCACACAAAGCACATCTGCCTATCAGCTCTTACCGAACGGAGGGGCATCCTGGCCCCCTCTCCGACTTTCCGAGCCCCTCCGTTTTTATAAGGTGTTTCATGCATTAAATTCCTATTAGAATTTCAAAAATAGGTCAGCGGGTAATATCGCCATTTAATAACTAACCACAACTAACCGTATTTCTGTCATTATGACATGCAAGTCAAAACACAGACTGTTACAATTTTCCTAATAAATAATGCTTAAAACCAGGATACCAACAAAAAAAAAAGGATTGGGATGCCGGGACCATCTCTCTGTGATCACTTAGCCCATTGGCCACACTCCTCGTCTGTCACTCGTGCTGCCGTGGATATCGGGAAGCTGACGCGTTTGTTGGGAAGGGGAAAGACTCCCTGCTAGGGCATTTTTTTTATTCCACCTATTTAAAAACCACACGATTCTGCAGCGATGGCGAGAGGCCGGGTTCCAGCCAGCATCTGCCTGCCATTAGGCCTGGCTAATGGCTGAGACGCGTTTCAAACGAAACCGCTCCATGATACCTGAGCCCGCCCCGTTCACCGCTTGTGCGAATGCAGTCTCGAAATGCCCTCACCTACAGAGTGTTGCTTGAGGATTGATACACTTAACGAGGTATTGTGTTTTTTTGTGAAGGAGGCCCATTGCTTTTAAAGCTTGTCCAGTTGGCTGTAGGGCCTGGAGTGGCCATTATGAAAATCTAAGCTGCATATTTGAGAATTGTTAGCTAATCCTAAACCCAAAAGGAATATAACAGAGGGATCCCGAGCCCGATGTTTAAGGAGAAATGCAGCGTCATTATCCTACTACGCACTTCCTGCTTAACTAATCGATTTTTCTCACCCACGTACACAGAACAAAGGCCAATAGCTCTCAGTAGCCAGAGCAGGCCAATGGCAGCGCAGCATACCAGCCTCTCCACCAATCAGGTCCCGCTTTTTCCCGAGGGAACTGTTCCTAGAGTTTGCCACGTTTCCACCTCTACCTCAATAATTCAGTCTCATGTTTGCAATTAGCATGGCATCTTTATTTATTTATTTACTTATTCAAGTTTTTGAAGATTATTCCCCAAATCGTGTCAAAGGCTTCCAGATCTCTCTCTCTCTCGCTCTTTCTCATTCCATTTATGAAGACCTTCTGTGTCAACCTCTGTGTGAATTAGTTATCGTCTATAGCTGCCACTTACAAAAGGGAACATTATTTTTGTCTCATTTTTAAAATTTTCTAGCTATGAAGTGTAGGGTGGCTCACTGGATTATCTGGAGAGAAGAGGGTTGGGTTTAGTTGGGTTGGGTATAAGAATTCAAAAGATCTGTATTAAAAATGTAGCTGTTTCCTTCCTATTTACAATCATTAAAAAATCTGCATCAGGAGTGAGTTGAGTGCATGACTGCATATATTACAATAATTGTGAACACATAACTGTCCTACTCTGGTTAAGCAGACATTCAGCTCCTAATTATGTGGAAGGAGCTTGGCTGTGCCGTATTCTTGGACAATATTACGTGAAGGTTAGCTCTCTCTGAAATTTTTGGCTTTTGGGAGGATGCTTTGGATTATAATCACAAAACGGATCACAAAACCCCTTTTCCAAGAATCTCCAAGAATCTCCCCTTTGGTGGTCGTTGAGGAAGGACAAGGGGGCGAATGCGGCCCGGTGCTGGATCCGCGCCTACAGTACGGTGGCAATCGAGGTTCATCGGCCTTTGAGGAATATCTGCCCAAGATATCTACCTAGAAAGATAAAAGGGAAATAGCGGGCTCTTAAAAGAGAGCGGAATTGGCTATGTGATTAAAAATGGCAGGAAGGACAGATACACAAACCAGGCAGGAAGGGGCAGACAGGAGCTGGAAGAGAGGGGACGCGGCGCCGGCGGCGAGCGACGCGC
>JAODKL010000001.1:45448238-45480076 GCA_026780765.1 Petrocephalus schoutedeni | reverse complement strand
AAAAAACCGCCCCGGGCCCCCCCCCCCCCCCTCCCCCCAGTCCCCTCCAAGCAAATGTCACAGGAAGCTGTTAAAAGAAATGGATCCCCAGCTCCTGAGAGACCGTGACGAGGCAGAGGCAAGGTCAACTGATGGCTGACACACCAGTGATGGCGTCACCCGCCGCCACGTTCGGTCACACTTCCAGCAAGTTCTAACCCCACCACGCCTCCCAATGTCCTCCACCAGGCGGGAAAATGACGGCAAGGTCCGTCGGGGACGCCCCCCCCCCCCCAGCTGTTCATCTCATTGGAGCCCCGGGCAGAGGAAACAATGCCTCTCTCCCACCTCTTCCTCCTCTGTTCTTGTCATCAGGCTTCCTCGAAGCACACGAGGAAAGGACAGCTGACTCAGCTGCCTGTCTTGGTGCTTACACTTGGGGGTGCTCGAGAGCTTTGATAAAAAGCAATAAGGGTTGACCAGGGGAATCAAGTGCTTCAGCACTCTGCTGAAGTGACATCTCCTGTTCAGTTGATTGGGTTGGGGGGCAATCAGTGTACATTCATATTTCCCTGAAGTATATATAGCCGCCGTGTATCAAAGATTACAAACAGCCCCTTACAGCTGACTGTGTCATACTGTCATGATGTGTTTTTCAATAGGACAGACCACCTGATGTCTGTTTGAGGCCCTGTCCAAATGGCTGCAATGGGCCAGAGAGGTTACAAAAACAAATAAAACTGCAGCTCAGAGAATGGGTCAGAGAGAGGATGATCACAGTAACTGAGGCAACTGGAGACTCGTAAAAACTTACTTTCCCTCCATAAGGTCACAGACAGTAGCACTGAATTAGCACAGCTGAGTGCACAGTCTCTGGCTTTGGGGATTTTTGGGCAGCTAGGCTGCCATTTTTCAGCTGTGCGATGATGAGGAGCTTCAGAACCAGATCTTGGTGGACTTTCCTGTGCATGAGAGACAATTTGTACCTGGCACCAAAAAAAATAAAAATAAATATATATATATATATATATATATATATCAGAATGTGAGAAACTTTTGGATGGGAGTGTGTGTGGGGAATGAAATCTGGCCAGCCTATATCTTAGAAGCCAAAGATCTGGCATGGAATTAAGTGGATGTCCGGCAAGTTCTCCTGACGCTGAAAACCAGGGTATGTTTCCCATTAGTAAATACGGAATGTTGGCCAGCATGAAGTCATAGTAGAGCATCTTAGCTATTAGCCCGCACACTTCACCCAGCATTGCAGCATCTCAGACTCGCAAAAAATGTTCCACAAATAGTTGTGGAGAAAATGCCGGGCAGATGAGGGGTGGAATCTGTGGAATAACAGATTGTTGATGTTGATGACCACCAACATCAACATCGGCTGGGAGGAACTGGTGCGAACACAAGGCTACCCATTCCCATCAACTGTTTTTTGCTGAATAAACATCACTGGATCCAAAATTCCCAGACTTTTCAATTTGCTTCATTTTTATTTATTTTCCGCAGAATACAGCTTTTCACTCATTTCTTCATAATGTAGCAATATGTGTTAAAGGCCGGATTTCACTTTCCCCCCTTGCTTAGCGACCATAGTTACACTGATACTATCTATCTGGCAAGCGTTACCACGGCAATCAGCGTAGCTGTACATTGTGCAACCTCCTGTGTGCCTGAGCCGATTGTTGCCCCCAACTCTTTCCATCCTTCGTTTTCCATCATGACAAAGAGAGTAGGGGGCTACCACTGGCGATCAGCTTTGCTATCCCTGCCCCAGGACCTAAATGGCTGCAAAAATGCATTTCAGACGTTGTCGGTCAGATGAACAGCCCCGCCTTAATCAGTCCTGACATTCCCATGGCCACCCATTGTTGGGATGACGGGACGTGATGGAGGCCGGGAAGTACTGCCTGGCGAGGACAGGAAGGGGAAGTCCAGGCCCGGTGACGCAGCCCCCGCACCTGGAACACATTCGACCTTGATAGTGCGAGATGTAAGATAGAGAGGAAGTTGTAAAAGGTAATTTCCTGCAATCAGCCTGCAGTGCTGTATGTATGCCTTCAGACCTGATAGCCCAATGCCCACCCATCATCCAGGCACAAGCACGGCTGTGACCCCCAGCTGACTCCTGTCCTTGACGTTTTAGTTCTGATAACTAAAGATTAGTCGGCAGAACATTTCTGAGTCATAGTATTAGCTGTTCCGAGGCTGTGTGGAACGTGCTCATTTTGTTGTGTTGGCAATAACAATGGTAGCAACAGTGAATATTAAATATATGCACACAATTTCGGGTTGGACGAGCCATCTGCCATTATTGTCATTGGCCTGCATTCAGCTGTCTGCTCCTGGTTCCATAAGCGGGCTCCTGAGTATCTACAAGTTCATCTCATGGTTCAAGTAGGCAGCGGTGCAGGAGGGATTGTTAATTTGGGGAGACCAAACAGTCAGGAAAAAGGTCTCAACTTTTAGGCTTGCCCAGCCATGCTTGATAAGGTATTTGGCATAATTTGGGTTAACGGTTTAATACACTAAACATTTTTATCAACACTCTCTGACATTCAAGCAGTTACTTTGTTGTCTGGTATGGAGTTGCCAATCATCCACAAATGGACTAATGGACAATAGCATAAACAATATGCTTCTCCACAATGTCTAAAATTTACAGAACCCCAGTATACTGTAATGTCACATATTATGTGAGGTCACATTCACAGATTTGCTTAGTTTGCATTAAGTCAAAGTTAGATGAAAGATGACGCTTTGGTGCAGTAACATAGATTAGCGTTATGGGCAAAATTATGGTGATTATTGCATCCAACATAGGCTTGACATAGAATAGAATATACATGTAATAAAAATGCTTGCTATTGCTGAAAGAATGTTGTGACAGACCTTTGTTTTTTTCCAGATTGTTTTTTCTGTGGCGATAAAGAGAGACAGTGGGGATGCATGGGTGCATCCAAGGGTGTGTGAGTGTGTGTGTGTGTATGTGTGTGTGTGTGTGTGTGTGTGCGTGTGTGTGTGTGAGTGTGTGTGTGTGGGTGAGTGGAGGGGGGGCCCTATAAAAACCCGCCTCCACCTGCACCCCTGCAAGTAGGCAGGCACAAGCAGACATTGCATCCCCTCTTCAGACAGGAAACTCATCTTTCTTTCATTTGGTTCCCATTGAGACCTTCCCACTTCCCATCAGCCAGTGGGTTAAATTAACCTGAGGAGTTCCTCCTTGTGACACATCTTCATAGAACTTACAGTTCACCCCGACCTCTGTCTTGGGCACTGTATTCATGTCTATTACACCACATCTTTCATGTCTAAAAAACTATGAGGTTGCTCAGGATTCTGGCCAATCGGAAAATCCGCAGGCCAATCAGAGGTGACCTTCCGACATTAAAACCACACTGGTTTGCCAGTCAAACTCGAGGTAACTACTTCTCCAGCCTGCCTGATTGCTAAATTGCCCGTTGTCAGTTCTTGGGCAATTTCAGCTTATCTCAAATTATGTGCAGTAATTTCTGCTCTTATCTTAATCATATCAGCGCTGAAGTACACGGCTCAGGAGGGGGACAATGTGGCCCGGAATTCTATCGATTCATTTTCCAGTGACACGCATCCAGTTTTTAACTGGCATATTTATGCAACTTCACTTCTCCAGTCGTGTCTGTTGATGTCCGTTTTGGCTTTTGCCTGGTCTCGGTTTTCCGAGGATCACCCATTTTAGGAACCCGGTTTGCCCCTACCTGTCGATGGCAGTGATTTCCAGTTGTTAATGCGTGCTTTGGTTTGGAACACTGAATGCACAGTGGGCACAGGCCTGATGAGTTGAAGGTCCTCACAGCAAATTTGGTCCTTAATATACATAGAGAATGTCCCCAAAAATGACACGGAGTCGTTTCAGCAGTAGACCCTTGAGCCAGGACCATAACCACCAAATGCTTCATGAACTGGCTGGCCCTGCTTTATTGGTTGTACATTGTAAATGTATTTAAGTCAGGAGGGCAGATGATGACTAAAACTAAATCTGTACTATTTGTACTGAGTCATTCCAAGGTTTCATTTATAGTCACAATAGCATTACATCACCACAAAGGGGACTCCCAGTTGGCACCATTAAGCTGAAACACAGATGATTAAAAAAACCTACCAGGGCCCCAGGATCTGGGCTGCTGGGGAACCTTCTGTTTGGTGCTTTGTTGGCATTTGATGGTTGATGTTCAACACCTGCAGGTTTCATAGTGACAAAGAAGGGTTCTTGCACTCGACTGACACATTCAAATATTTAATTAGAAAAGGATTAAGTTCGAGATTCACAGCTTCTGTCAAGGAAGGGGGCAGACTTCTTGACCCTGTGTATCTGCTGTTGGTGTGCATGCCATTAAACCCATTACCTCAATGCGCATTACAGTTTTAAGTGTGGCTCCAGAACGATGACCTTGCATCCACAACATTCACCTCTTTCTTTTATCTCATTTGTTTCAGTTGCAATTCCAGTTAAAAAAGTAGCTGCTTCTTGTATGGAGCACAGCCAAATACTCTCTAAAGCTCACCCCTTGATGAAGATGTGTGTATGTATCGCTTAATTCTCTCTGTACCATGAATGAATGACAGCTGAGTCAACCAACCAACCAATCAATCAATCTAATCTATCTATCTATCTATCTATCTATCTATCTATCTATCTATCTATCTATCTAGCTAGCTAGCCATCTGTTTATCTGTCCATCTGTTTATCCATCTACCCATCTGTCTGTCTGTGCATCTATCCATCTATATATCTACTTAGCTTGCTAGTTAGGTACCTGTGTATCTGTAATGGCTGAAAGATATATGGGTTGAATCACTTTCATTATTTACACTTTCATTACTATAACCCTGCCAAGGTCCCACCTATGGAGACACGGGGTGTGAGACTCCGCCCACCCCCCCCACCCCCCCATCCGGTCCTCATGGAAAAGAGGAGGACTCCAAACCACAGGCCGATTCCGGAACAACGGGCCGCTCACCCTTTCGAGGCATGTGGGTCTGCTGAGCTCATCAGTGCCGGTGGAGTAGGCTGAGTTGGCGTGGTTCTCCTGGAGGAAGGAAGTCTGGTCTGACTCCACAGAGATCATCCTGACCCCGCACGGCATCATCGTCTCCCAGAGGAGTGCTTCACGCCACCTCGCCCCCAACCTCCATCCAGGAAGTGGAGCACCGCCCCAGCGTGGGTGCGTGGATCATTCCGAGGTCGGATCCATTTTATGTCCCATACCTGTGTGCTGGAGCCTCCATCACAGTGTCTAATGGCTTGTAATGTGGACCAGACCTGAGTTGGATCTGCTCCATCAGCCAGGCAGGGTCAAGTATCTCCTCATGGAGGGAGGGGGTAAATCAGGGGTACAGTCACACTGTAAACCCATCAGTGGGTAGAGCTTAGGGTGGGGAGGCCACTCCAGAACCTGGGCCACAGTTCCCTCCACCCTGTTTCCACAGCGATATGACTCTAACAGACGTGCCCTCCTCTTCACTGAAGTTCAGGAAGGTAGGAGAACCCCACACTGTAAACTGGCTCCCGTCCGGGTGCGAGGGACGTCAGCGCCGGTGGAGAAATGCTGCGGCTAACCACTCCGAAGTGCTAAAACAGCCATCAGGAGGCCAGGCTACCAAAATGTTCTGGGTTTTCACATCTTCCCTTGTCTTGGAAAGCTCAACTGAGGATCACAATCACCTCTCTCTGCCTAGGTGACACATGCTTTTAATCACCGATTTATGAAGCTGAAGATTTTATTATTTCATTTCCTTTTGCGTAATATGGTCCCTCCCCGGACTTGACCCAGCAACCATCCGGTCAAGAGCTGCCGCATAATAGGAAATTTATAGGAAGATGGATAACAATATCCGACATGCCAGGTGGCTTAAAATAGCATGATGGGCATTATGCGTTTACAGAGGATGAGGCCTAAAAAAAGGGTTTTTTGCTGGCCTATGTGTTGTGCTTAGACTCCCACTTCAGGGCATTGGGGAAAATAATAGAACTTCCTGTGGCACACCCAGCCACAGGAAGTCCTATTATTTATAAAGAAATGGACCACAAGGTTGTGCAGTGTTCACGTTTTCCTCCCTCTTTGGGACAGCTTGGTAGTTTGAAATCAGCCAATATCTAATGAATGCCCTTTAATCCTCACTTGATTTGGATTTTGAGATAAAAGGTTGCAGTTTTGGGAGTTTAGGAGTTCCAGGTTTTACCAAAAACAGGATGGAAAATGCAATGACCACACAACTCCGGGCTAATGGGTGGAAACATATTTTTTGTCAGGCAGAGACACGGTCAGCCATGTGCCTCATGCAGGGTAAGCTGTGTCTGCAAGGCCCCTAAAAGCCCCCCACTCAGTTTCAAGTCAAGGTTTATAGAACATCCTAGGGTTACGAGTACCCAGGATTCCAAACTGTTAACCCAGGTGACCACTCTGGTGGCACACGAACCACTGTCAGTGTCACTCAGAAATGCAACAAATAGTGGATGGTTTTGATTTTGTTGCACACCTGCCACAGAAGCGGATGGGATTCTCACATGTTTCCTGTTCTTGCCTTTATAAAGAAAATAAACTTAATGCTAGTCAAGTACCCAACGTTCTGCCTCACGGACGCCATCAGTCACTTATCACAAATATTTTAGCCCTTCACCTGAGTCAACAAAGCAGGTCTGGAAGTTCGTACTTGTAAACCCAATCTCCATGCATTGAATGCCTGAAATACCTTTTTAAATTACAGCATGTCTTTTAAATGAAGGTACATCTATTGCATTTTGACATCACAGTTCTCGGCTGCCAGGGCGGTAATGTTGATTCTGGTACAGACTGATACAATAACTGACATTTACACCCCGCGCTGTTACAATAAAACCCAGCTCATCCTGAAGGACCCGAGCCACTCTGCATTGCCACTTTTTACTTTCCTTCCATTCAGCGGGAGACTGAGGACAATCTACTGACGCACAGCACGATTCAGAAGCAGTTTTTACCCCAGTGCTATCAGACTGTTTAACGCACAGTAACTGTGTTTTCTCTTTCTCCCTGTGCAATAAAGAGAAAACTGTTTTTTCTTTCTCCCTGTGCAATAAATTTGTTCCTCGTGTAATACTGTAGCACACAATGTTGTTGCACACAATCACTTAACAGTGCACTTTACGTTTACACTTTACACTGCACTTTATGTTTGCTGCACTGCTTGTCTTTTTATGTCTTATGCTTTATGTTTTGTTTTTTATGTCTTTATGTTCTGCTTGCGAAGATGGCACTCAAGTAAGCATTTCATTGTGCTCTGTACACTGTACTTTGTACATATGATAATAATAAACTTCAACTTCAGATACAGAAAAAAAAAGAGCTTGTCTTCTTTTTCCTCTGTGTTTTTGGCACTTAACCCCACAGTGGTAACTGCACCATCACAGGCCTGGTTGAAATGCAGCAGCCCATACAAGTGAATTAGAGCAGTTCCCGGACATTGTCTTGGTAGACCATTAGGCAATTATATTCATCGGAGCGACCAGATATAAGACCAACGAGGGGAGATCGCAAAGCCTCACGATGTTGAACAGATCGGTTTGGTCTCCAAAGACTTCTCACATTCTTAGCTCCATCTTATCGGACTGAACCTGCATTATTGCCTTCGAGACTCGTAGGTACATGGGTGCATCAAATTAAAAACAAAAGGTGCTAAAAAGGTTGTAATGAAAAGCAAATGGAAATGGGGGATAGTTTTATACTATCCTGTTGGGGTTTTTGAGGTTAGAGGGCCAGTTAAGCTGGGCAATCGGCTCAGTGGTTAGCAGGGCAGTTACGAGTGGGAGGGTAGGTAGTGCTTGTGAGGAATTGCGTTTCGCGGTAGATAGCAGAATAGCAAAATAATTACTCTCAGAGGAACCTTGCCAAATGTGAAATGTTTCCTATAAACAACCACAATCACATTCTAGCATTCTAGAGAGGTAGATTGCAGAAGACAGCAAATGTCCTTATCCGGTAGAGCTCAACTTCAGGCTGCCAAAGCTTGTTATCCCTGACAGAATTTCTAATACCAGGTTAGTTGATGGTGCTAGTCATTAATATGCAACCCAGCCCTGGATTACTATAATCCATATGTCTACTCGATGCCTATCACAGGTGGGGGTGGCTTGAAGCTGTATATGGCGCCCTGAACCAGATGCCAGTCCCTAACTGGACACATACATGCAGTCATAACCTAAATTAAATGTTGAGACACCAGTTAGTCTAATTTCCTAATGGCTCTGGATTGCAGCAGGTAACCTACACAGCATACAAACTCCACACTCCTAGAGCAGACGTGGGGTTCAAACCCCCACCGTAGCAGTGTGAGGCAACAGTGTCACCCAAGATTGGTGGCAATCTGATTTCAAATCCAAGAGTTTTATTTGTCATGTGCACAGTAAACAGTCAGTTCCATTGCGCAATGAAAATCGTGCTCTACGTGTCCTTCCGCTAAACACAAATTAACAAAACGCAGATCGGAAGTACAGACCATGACACCCAAAGATGTTTTTCAGGTCAGAATAGCTATGCTGTGGCCTGTATCTTAGCTCCGGAAAGACCAGGGCAAGTCCAGCAGGCCACATAGATGAATCACGATGAGAGTCCCTTTGTACAAATGGGTACATTTGCCCTCTAGGAGGTGTGCATTTTTCATGGTGTTAATTCCGTCACTACAAAGCCTTCCTGTGAAATTAAAACCGCGTTCCGTTCCTCAATTGTCTGAAGACTATAATGAAATGAAATGTGCCACACATGCCAGTACATCTGTTGACAAGTTGACAATGGTGGACTTCAGCTGCTTCATATTTTCATATTTACTGACTTTGATGAGCCATTCACATCTTAGATGTACCCTGGACTTTACGCATCCCGGAACAAGCTCTGGATGAATGTGACCTTGATTCACATTAAGCAGTTATAAAGTTTAAAGTTATTAAAGTTTGCCCTGAGACTGTCGATCTCATTTACATGAAGTCACCCTTCTTCATCCTTGTAATTGCCATGAAATGCATGAAAGACAGTCCGCAATTAGAACCAGTTCTGTTTTCTCAAGCTCGTTGCTGAAAAGGGAGAATAGCAGAAAGCTGCATGCAGTTACAATCTGTTGTTTTGTCGAGCGTCTTCCCCCGTGAGAAGGTAGCCTTTTGAAAGGGGTCGAGCACCAAACCTTAATCTGGCCCTCGGAGCACATATCGTTAGCGTACTTAGCGCTAAAGGTGCTCCAGGCGGCTCTAATGTTATAATTCCTCGCCCGGTGACCACGGAGAGGCTTTCCGTAATGAGGCGTACTGAGGATCAGATACGCTTCTGCGGGATGGCGGACGCAAAGGGCCTTACGGAAAACACAAAGCTGGGATGTGTTGAAATGTAAGTCCCTGGCACAAATTCGGCAGTGGAGCTTGGGCCAAGACCACACAGTACACTGCAAGACCCCTGATGTGAAGCTGATGATGTGGAGGACGGTACTACATAGTCAGACCAAAGCCTTATTGTGTACCGGGCGAGTAAGAGGCTTTCCCACAGGCTAGCTTGTTTGGACAGCCTAGACTCACAAAGGGCTTGTAACAATAGATGTAAATGTTTAACTAGGTTGTTCACAGTTTGTGGAATAAGTTACTTCTATGCCAGAATTACATTTTGCCATCACGTGTGTGTTATTGTTCCAACCATACACACAGCTCTAAGGCTGAAGCTCTGGCATTGTAGAAACAGTAACTTGGTTTGAAAGCTTTTTTTCTCTTTTGAATATTTTGAACTTTTGGTAACTGACTGTAGGGGGCAGTGTTGTTCTTTTTTTGAGCCTCTCATCAGCCACTTCTGGCTGAATCTATGGCATGTTGTAGGATTAATACAGTTGGAGTAAAATGGTTTTGATGCACACACTTTAGACAGAATGTTTCAACTTAACAGTAGGCAGAATACTGACACTATATTTTTATACTGGTATTGGGTCCAATTTGTGACATTGTCTTATTGATGTGATATGAATCCTGAATTCCTGCAAAGGGTACTAGAACAGCTATACCTGTTACAACAAGGTAGACTGTCCATTTTGACAGCAACATGCGAAAAAGACTAGTGTTATTTTTAATTATTATGACTGGATGCATTACAGAGTGAAGTTGTAGGGTTTGTGGGGGTTAGGTGACTTGAACCAAGTCAATCAGCTCTTCAGTAGTACAAGCACCAGGTCTGACTGACAACCACATAGTATCTGGGGTCAAATGCACATGGTGCAGTGATGACCTGTGGTCCATCGTTTGAGCCATGGTAGGATGTCAGAACAGAGGTGCCATGGTAATTGTTTAAAAAGTAAAGTGTCCATGTACTCTTCTGGACGTCACACCTCACACAGCCTCACAAAGCATTGCAGTCTGGCACAACAAAATGCAATTTATTCCACACCCAGGAAAGTGAGTCAAAAAAAAGTCAATAAACTAAGAAATATTTAACTTGGTTTCAAGGTTGCTTCATTCCGCATGGATGTTGTTTTGGATGTGGTTTGGTCCAGACGTAGCCGGTAAGGTGGTGGGAAGAGTATGTCGTAAGCCTATCATCCCCCGTTCTCCCAGTTCTTTTTGAAATGACGCCACCTGCTCTCCAGTTGTAGTAGTGCAGCCAAGTCTGGAATAGTTAGCTTAGCCCATGTGACGGGAATATCCAGGCATCCCAAATAAATATTTATATGGTCACCCCCGAGCCCCACTTAATCCACCCCTTGACATGAACACACAAATAAAGCCCCCACACACCCATGAATCTTCCCATTTTCTCTCCCTTTCAATACCTCGAAGTGTATCCCAACCAACCACCGGCATTTCCTTTTTCTTCTGCATGATTCTCAATGACAGCATCATCCCGAACTGATGTCCCAGCTCCTGAGTAGTATGGATGGCTCCCCAGTGCTCTTTTCCTCTGTTTAAATAACACTGATCATATGTTTATCTTATGCTCTTCCTCTCAGGCAGAACGCCATGTCATTTGGCAGCGGACGGGAGAACCGCTGAGTTCGTGACCTCTGGCAATGTGAGCAGAGGAGTCCAGCTGTGTGAGGGTCGGGGGTCATCCCAACCCTGTCTTCAGCCCCCTACAGCTGGGGTCAATGTGCCCTTGAATTTTACTGGATCTCCTCAATCTCTTGCCTTCTTGTTGTCAAACCCGGTCATTCATAGCTTCCAGGTTCCAGAGGGTCACACCAGGAATCTTGACGTTCCAGGTCAAGGCCTACAAGGAGAACCCACTTAATAACATACCAAATGTCTTATCTCTGCTATTTGGGTGTGAACTCAAGGGGTATTGAAAAGAGTTGAGAAGACACAAACACAAAAGACACAAAAGTCCCAGACATCTCATTGTACATATACCATTTTTCATATTTTCTCTGCTGTCAGGAATTGCTCCTTATCAATTATTGCAAGAAAAGTTCACGCCAGGGGTCATGCATGTTTGTCCACACCCAGGGGTCTCTGAGTGTAGTTCTCAGGCCTGTGTTGTTGGGGGGGGGGGGGGTAATGTAGACAGTCAGAGACACATCCTGGGGGCTGTGAGCCAGTCACATCCCAGCATTTTAAAACCAAGCACTCTTGGAATGTCAGAATCCGATAAATGACTCTGTGTCTGTGTGTGTGTGTGTGTGTGTGTATGTGTGTGCATTTGTGTTTGTTTGTTCACACCTTCGGGCTATGTGTTTTGGGACTTGACAAGGGGATATGTCAATATACAGTAGGAGCTTTACCAAAAAAACTGAAGCGAAGCAGCTTGAGGCAAATAGATCAGAGTTGAGAGTTAGTGTTTTGTTATCGGGCATGTAGTCAGTCCCCCTACCTGCTACCCCCAAAACACATAGCCCGTAGAGCTGCCCAAAAAACAACAACAACTATATATTCTTAAAATGTTAAATTTCTTATGGGCTGCAAGTGCTAGAGGTAAAAGGAAGACAAATTTGGAAAACAATTTCTCTAACCACAATTAGTAACAAAGAAAAAAATCAAAAAGAAAAGCTAAATAACATCAGGGAAAATATCAAGTTTATTTTGTTCCAACAACATTTATTCCAAAGTCTCCTTTTTCTGTGACATGTCGTAAATGCCACTGTACAACAAGCTGTGTAACTGCATTGTGAAACAAATCTATAAGATAAAATACTTTTAGCACTATAGGCAAATAACTATTAGTGCACTTATCAGTGTACATATTAGTGTATTCATTAGGGACTATTCACATAATTTATGTAGGCACATAAAGTAGCTCATAGATTCACACTTGGTCTTACATCTTATTCACAAACCATCAAAAGGATATATCTGAATCACGTCTGTGAGTTGATCACGTTTTCCTAGCTTGTTCCGGAACATGATTCCTGGAAGTCCCTCGCAATGCCCATGAGACCTGAGGCGGCCACCCAGTTCTCACGGTGACATCATGTGTCTGCAGAAGCAGACCCTCACACAGGAACACGAGAAAGCACAGCAGTGATACACGCCACTGCACGTCTTCCTGCATTACTGGGAGCACATCCATGTACAAATAGATGTTAACTTGTCCAAGGCTAGTTTGTTCCTGTTGTATTTCAGTCAGGCAGCGGCAGGATTTCTGGGAAATAATAAAGCATATTTACAGTGCAAATTTAGAAGGCAGAATGACAACACAAAGTGGAACAGAGCTAAGCAGACCGTAGGATTTATTAGCTAGTATAGAGAGAAGTGACTTGGTGTTCCCTGAGCTATGACAGGCTGTACTGTAGCTAGGGAAAAAAGAATCTGTTTGTGTTTAGAGCCGTAAACAAGATTGGTCGATTTTTAATTTCAGTCCTTTCAGGAAGCTGCGTGCTGGTGGGTAAAATGTTCCAAAAATGCATTCCTCTTACTCTGCCCTCTGTTCGTGAAGTTCATCATTTTCCGAAATCCTACTGTCTGTCACCGGTGACAAAGATCACACACTGCCTGAAGCCATGAGAGATCAGAGCGTAGTCCCATTGTCTTTAGTTGATTACCAGTGCTGTAGTCTCAGAGGTTTGGATTTGATATCCCCCGAATCATGAGATTTATCATGACATGCAGTTTAGAAGGACGGGATTTTACCTTATTGTGATCTAACCAAGTTTTATGGTGTTTTACCTCTGTGTCTGTAATTGGAAGGTCACTGTTTTGCACCCTATCTTCAGCAGAGTAGTCACATCCCCATCC
Organism: Petrocephalus schoutedeni; assembly: GCA_026780765.1. Lineage (NCBI taxonomy): Eukaryota > Metazoa > Chordata > Actinopteri > Osteoglossiformes > Mormyridae > Petrocephalus > Petrocephalus schoutedeni. The sequence continues at coordinate 45,466,887 of JAODKL010000001.1, read as the reverse complement.
ATGGCCCACGAACAAGGCCCTTAAGCCCCTAAAATGCTCCAGGAATGCCAGATCAATGGCCTGAACTTCTGTTTGGACCCCAACTGTATACCTAGAGACCAAGATGGGATATGGGAAATAGTATTAGGAAGTATTCTGATGTACCTTTACTTGTACTTGCACAAATGGCGAATGATGTCATTTCAATTCATCATTACTTCTTTGTGGCCTGCTTATGCTGCACTAGTACCAGCTACAAGGACCCCAAGAGTTCAATGGACTGTAATGATTATGCTTCGATCTCCTTGAAAACTGGAGCGAGTCAGTGCCTCATGTCCAGGCCCGCATCTTGCTTGTGTGGGCTTACTGCCATGGACCTCTGGCATGACGTGCAGGGTGGCATTTCCCAAAAGCACTGAGGGTCCGCTGTGACCGTAATCTCAGTGGAGTTTCGTGGAATTTATGATGATGCTAATGCTACGGTGCCTTAGGGATATGCAACCCAGATGAGCTAATGAGGCTAAATCGCCCTCAGTGCTCGGATGTCTGCGATGGATTGACGTCTCTCTACCCAACATCCTTGCCCGCCTGGATCTGAGTCATCACGCAACTAATTGGATAAGTGGCTGTTGATGCATTGAGGCTGCTACAATTTCAGTGACTACTTCGTTCTTATGAAGTACATACAGTTACCTTGTTTACTTTGGCCCAGATATCGAGTCTTTTTATGTATATCATGGTTACCAAAACCACTGGGCCTTTCTGACAACTGGATTATAAAGTTAAAAGGTGTTGAGATAAAAAATATGGAAGCTTGCCCTGAATAAGTAAGATGGAGCTGTTGACTAGTGTAGCTGTGTTACAGCTGTCAGGAAGGTATAAAGAGAGTAAGGGCAGCAGGTTTTGGGTGCTCTACTGCTGGGAGTGTGTGCCCAAACACACCTGTACCTGTGGCCTTCAGCATACCAGCCATCCATCAGATCCCCTCATTAGCAATAGCTAGGCTTTCTCAGTAATTTGGGTTAATGATTCCTATGGCTCCCTTACCATCTATTCTAATAACCTGCCCACCTGTCTACATTCTGCTCTCTGCATTTCCCAATATTTTTTCCTTGCTACTTTTCGTCTATGAACTCATCTGTAGTTCCGCTTGTTTATTTTAATTAAACTGAGTCACTTAAAATAAGGATTATGCCATTCTGTTCCCAGGGCTGTTTTCGCAGAGATTTCACTTGTTAAGACAGTAAATCAGTAACCAAGACTGGAAAGCAAGTGTTCCCAGCACAGGATGTGATGTGTCAATTCTTCAGGGCAGCTAGTAAATACACAGCCATATAGTCAGAAATGTACCCGTGAGTGTGTTACAAAACGTCACACACAGCATAACGGGTTAAGTTACAAAATAGCATTACCGACATACTGTCACGCTATGCTGGACAAAAGACACGAGGGCAGGTGTTTGGGCAAAATGAAAGGGGTTTAATTAGAGTGAAGCTAATCAGTCGGGGACCGGAAAGAAACAGGATCGCAAGGGATCCACACCAGAGGCCAAGGACTGGGACAGACACGGGCAGACTGAAGCAACGTTAATGACCGGACTAACAGTGATGGGACAAACAGAGACTTAGAAACATGAACTAACGAGGGGAAAACAGCATAAGGTACAGCTCATCAGGACCATGTGAGGGACGGGACATGGTCAGGCAGACGTGGCGGGTAGGACGTGACACATACCAGCTCGTGCAAATGGCTCTGTAATTTTTTTGTGCCAGTGTCCTGTTTTTAAATGATTTACCCACTCGGGAAGAATCATGTGTATTGGATGAAAGCCCCCATTGTGTATCCAATTTTGAAACATATAATTGTGTTCCCAGAGGCGTAGTTTTATTCCAATGGCTTTTTTTTCCATTTTCGATGAATCTGGTTCCCCACCAGGCCCTCGAATGTTTGACACAAACAGTTTTTTCAGCTTAAAAGTAGTAAATAGATGGGCATGTAATGCTTGTCAGACGTGCTGCGCATCACATGTACATCCAGGGGTGGATTAATGCACAGGTTATCTTAGGCTACATGCTAGGGCCCCGGGAAATGTCAGCCCACCCCCCCTCCCCCGGGGAGAAATGCAACAGCTAGTTAAATGTGTAACACCTGAATGTTCATGCAGATGTCAGTGAAAGGCTCTCTACTGGGAATCTCGCAAAAGTGAAACCGAGGCCCTGGGTTTCCCATGTAACTCGCCCCTCGCTGTATAACATGTGATAAGCATGCCGGAAACATGCTGTTTACACGCTTCTCTTCGAAGCAGTGGTTTGAGGCGTTCCACACGGCTGACAAGATCAATCTTGTTGGGCGTCAACCGGCTCACCTGGAGAACCAGCTGTCTACAGTAAAGCGATATAATGATTATAGCCCAGCTGTCGCAGAGCACCCTCTGATGGCCGCTGGAGGGCCTCGCCTCATGAATCTGCCGCCGCCGGTCTTCTGTTTTTCAGTTCATGTTCTCCTTGGTGCGGAGGCGGTAATTAGAGAATGTTAGAAGTGAGCGATTGCGGCGTCTAATACCTCTGCTGCTGATTCTCTCCCCCTTTGACCCTTCCTGTCACTCTCCGGCACAGACACGAAGAGTCTACACTACTATGGGAAGCACTGCATTGTGGGAAGGCGGGGTGCCTGGCATTTTAAAGTCGTTTTTTTTTTCTTTTTTGGATGTAGTGTGATCTGACAGTTGTCGCTTCCTGGAGTGACAGGTCACCCATGCTGTAAGCGTCTTCCTTCTGGTTTTGAAACACCTCAGGCTTATCACAGGCTCGGAGTGTCATGAGAATGAACAGGCCTTCGAGGGGCCCGACACCCAAGATCAGAACCAATCAAGATCAAAACCTCCAAATCAGTGGCATAGGAACAGGGAGGGACACATACCCCCCAATATTTAATTTGGGTTATTCATCCCCCAATAAATAGACCTGTGCAAATGGTTTGTCACCCCAGAAATACAACTCTGTTCTACACCGTCACTTTGAATAGATCTCGTTTCGGGGGAATCTCCCTGATTTCTGGAAACAAATTTGATAGCATAATATTTATGTTTTTCTTTTTTTTTAATGAGGCGTCAACAGATGTCGGTGGAGATCGAGGCCGACGGCAATCTCCCCACGACCCCCCTCCCCCCGAAGGCACTTTTTATAGACGCCCATCGGGGGAGGGTCGGCAGGAAAACCAACAGGCAGCCAGGAAGTACCCCGCGGCTTCGGAAGTCACGGCACACCATTTCGCTTTGATTTTCTCTGCAGCCCGTATTGGGTTTCTGTGGCACAGTGTGGCCAAAGAAGCCATGATGCCGCATGGATCATTGCCTTAACTTACTGATGTCTGCAGAAACACCCGGTGAGACTCCGTCAGTATGGCACCCTGTCCGGGACCTGAATTTTCAGCTTGTGTGTGATGCTCACCCCAAATAAGCCCCCAGCTGTTTCTTCCATCTTCCGACCTTGCGATGGGATAGTCACCTCTCCAGAATTTGCTCTTAATCTGTTTATTTTAACCATGGCAGGTCCCAGGGGATGGAGTAGCAGAGTCCTTTGTGCCTCTGATCAGAAGATAATGGTTTGAATCCTGTACTTGGCCGGACTGCCACATGTCAAAGACCCTTGACCCCCTAAAAAATGCTGCTTGGCTGCCCCAACCTTCGCCATGTGTTTATGACGTAAAAAAGAGGATCGCAGAATGGAATATGCAATAAAGATACATTAAAATATATACATGCTTGTGCAAATAAAGCTTAATTATTTTCATTTTGGTATTATCTCATTTTGCAAGGCCTGCAGTCACGTTGTGCACATCACCAGAGTAGTTCCTGGTGGACGTCTGGTGGAATGTACACTGCAGTTCAAACCTCCCCATTGAGCACCTTTGCATGACAGTACAGGTCTAAATAATAAAGGCACAGAGAAAAAACAACCCTTTTTTTCATTTTTTTTTTTTCACCAAGAACTGCCGAGTCGTCACGATCACGGTGAAGTTGTGTTTTTCTTGGATGGGGGGCCTTAAGAGACTTGTGGAGTGAAAAACGATGCGATAGGGGGGAGGAGTGACCCATTAGCTTGGGAGGGTGGGATGCATCAATCGGCGGGACTGGAAGAGAGAGGGGGGAGGAATGGGGGCTGATAGAAAGGGGTAAGGGGAAAGGGGTGTGACCGAGAGGCTATCGAGGCATCCTCGCGCAGCCGATTTGCGTCAGGAGGCTTTTCGAGAGGATCTCCTCACCTTTGTGAGGGCCGCCTGTGACGTCAAGGGCGCTTTTGTACACGGCATTCTGCTTTTGGACTCAGGCTTCATTTAGGATTTATAGGCAACATCTGGAGCTCATAAAAGGACGATGGATGTCCAAAACAAAACACACGTTACCTACGTGCCACATTCTCCATTCATGCTCATCAAACTCCACTCAGCACCTGCCTTCTGGACACTGCCAAGAGTTTATTGTAAAACAGACCAAGTTCAGATTTATGCATGTTATATGCACAGTGACCATTTTATTAGGTGCACCTACATATTACCAGATAGGACATTGTTTTGTTTCTAAACCCACTCTGAGGGTTGACGAGCCGTGCATGTAAAGATGCCTTCCTGAACACCACTGTTTTACTGAGCAGTTTCTTCTGCACTTGTGGTCCTCCTGTGCTTTAACGAGTCTGGCCATTCAGTAATGACGTGTTTTAAGTAACAGAGCTGCCACTTATGATTTTTGGCACCATCAATGATATCCTGTTTAAAATCCTCATACATCTTAGCCATTAAAATTCTTAACCACACAGTAACTGAGCCTCTTGGGTCTGTCAGTATGCTGTCTGTATTCAGTTTCAGTCACATGATTGGCTGTTCGGAGAATCAGGCTGTTTTTGTTAACAAGCTGCTGTACCTAATAAAGTGACCGCTGAGTGTCTCTCAGTATTAGAGGATTTTGTAGATGCTGGCTGTATGCAATATATACACAATACTACTGCCTATGGAGAGCTCGCATGTACATTTATGATATCAAATATACATACAAAGACAAATTCTTATGCTTAATATTTAAAAAGTCCAACCATTGAAACTGTATTTTTCTGCTGAGGTTTGCAATCTTCTGCGTTGGGATGGCATCCCATCCTTGGTTGTTCCCTCCCCTGGGATAGGCTCCGGACCCCAAGCGACCCTGAACAGAATAAGCGGTTTCAGAAAATGGATGGATGGATGGATGGGTTTGCAATCTTCTAAAAAATGTGTCTATCCATCCACCCATCCATCCATTCCATCTTCTAAGTGCTTGGTAAGAGTCACACAGGGAGTCTGGAGCCTATCCCAGGCAGCATAGGGGCACAAGGCTGGGATAGACCCTGGATGGGATGCCAGTCCTCTTTAAGACAATGTGGCATGTAATTCGATTTTGTACATCCTTAGGGTTCTTAAATTGTTTCATAATTTTTAACCACATTATCTGAAAGGCTTGAGAATTTGTAGGGCAGACTAACAAAATAAAACAAAGGCAGGAATTTCTTGTGCAAAACATTTTTTAACCCTTTACCTGGGGCCTGTTTCATGAAGCCGGATTTTGTGCTTAACCGGATAACTTGTCAGGTTCAAAGTAGTCCGGGCTAAATATATGTGAATGAAGATTAAGTTTATTTAAACTGAAGTACCTTAAATCTATCAAGCAAAGCAAAAAAAATAATCCTGCCTCGAGGTGCAGGCCGAAGATTTATTGTTGTGGTGCAACAAAAATGTCCTCACTTAAATAAATCCCTCAAAGTGGATCACAACAAAAGTAAACTACTGGCTAAAATAGAGATTGTTCGTTTATGTGCTCTGTGGGCACTTAAAGGTCTCATTACCGTTGATGACATCTAATGTTATTAACATCATTTAAAGCTGGAAGTGGCACAGAATGACCGGAAGGTCACTGCATAGAGAGATGGCTTTGTGAAAGAGAGAGCCAAGAAAAATGTCACTGCTGGGCCATGATCCCTCCCGTCACTCTCTCTCCCTATCTCTTCCCTCTTTTGTGACAACATGTAAATAGAGGCACGCAAAGGCCCTTGCGCTTATATTCAGGGACACGTGCCCCAAAACCACAGAGACACTCAGAGAGACCCGCAGAGGGAAACATGCAGACGGGGAAGGGAGATTTGTCAGCATCTCTGATTTGCTTGCAGTTCTGGCCTTCATTCCTATCCACACTTAAGAAATGGGAAAGGTCAGCGGCCAGTGGCCAGGTGACAGCCCCAGTACACCAAGGACAATCAACACAAAGGACTTCTTTTCAGCTTGTTAACTTTGTATATAATGATACTGTGATTACTCCGTCTGGCCCTACATGATAAAAGATACAGTACATAGCGTAGGTAGGAAATCGCGTCCTCCAATAAAGCGATTAAACCAATGTTTCAGATATAAGCAGTGACAGCCTGGAAGGATGAAGCAAGGGAGTAACTGTGGGATGATCTGTGGATTTAACCCTTGAAAACAAGGATGCAAAGCTACTTTCTGAAATGAACCTCTTTCTGTTGGATTTTCTTAAGAAACATGGCCAAGGGTCTGTCTTTACATTTTATCTATTTAGCTGAAGCTTTTATTCAAAACAAAGGTCTATTGAGAGAGTAGGGTCAGCTGGTTCCTATGGAAATTGGGGGTTAAGGGCCCAACAGTAAAATCACTTGACTGACGACCGGATTTGAACCAACAACCTTTGGATCACAGTGGCACAGTGGTTTAAGATGCTGAATCACACAAGGCCCCACCTCCCTCTTAATTGAGTGATCTGATAGGTAGCCTGATAGCCCAACCTTTTGGAATGGTTCCATGGAGGCCACATTTCCAGAGAAATTAGAGAATGATCAGAACTGGATTTCAGACGTTGAGCATTATTGATCTGGTGGACAGAAAGTCACGGGAGTCGGTGGGCCTTCTGTGAAACTCACGCAAAGTGAAGCACTGGGCTCCAGCTTCACTCAGCACCCCCCACCCTAGACCACGCGTCTCTGTTCCCTGGCCGCCCTTCAACACGCAAGAGCCCCACATCTGTGGAAACAAATGTGATTAAACAGACCGTGTGACTGACCCCTCCCCCCCCCACCCCTTCATATCGCACCCCTCATTCGTCATCGGCAAAAAGGAGAAAGGCTGCCAGGCGAGAGGCCGCGCTTACACCCCCTGACAGATAGAGGGAGCGTGAGACTTTCATGGAAAGCCGACCCAGGAAGAGCATCTTGAGAGCCCCGAGGCTAATTGTCTCTTGGTATTATTTTAGAAAGAACCACCCCTTGCTCACCCCAGGGGCCATTCAGAGGAAGGCAAAAGCCCAGAATTGTGCAGCATTATCCCACCCACACACACACATAGAGTTTTTCAGACTGATGTCCCTTCGGGGAGAGGTTGCAAGGTTCAGGGTGCAAAACAAGCGTCTACATCACCCTTCTCTCCCGGCTGCACATTATTTATATCGAATGCATGTGCAGGGAAGGGGCAGATGTCATAGAGCACTCATCTATTTCAAAAATCCCTCAGGGTAGGGGAAACCTGTGTCTTTGTGAAAACAACATTCCCTCCCCCTCCCCCCTTGCAGCCATGATTTCTTACATGTGTTCACACATTCACACATGTGTCTTCTCACATCCAGAGACCCCCAAGCCAATAGCTCTACGCCCTAAGCTCACGCGTGCCCTACACTCATCCAAGCATTCTCAGCCCCAGGCCCATGGCTCATTGAGAGTAATGGTGCTCTCCGTGTGTGGTTGGAGGAGCAGAAGTGCTATCCTGGCACCTTGCGTTCCTCCCATGGTGCCGGGTTACGTGGCCGGGGGTCTGAGTTGTAGGTGGTATTTGGCTACGTTCAGCTCTCGCTTAATTAATCCTGTAGCATGGGTGGTGCAACCCCCTTCTAGCGCTAACCGCTAACATAGCAACTACACATCCTGAAAAAAAAACACAGTTTAAACTGAAGGATTACATTTGTTCTGAATGTCTGCGCTGCCTCGCCTCAAACCCAGAGCTGTGCTGTCAGGTATGGGGAGTGGGAAAGCTGAAGACATTGAGATGCAGTGATTTGGTAACCGTTGGGTGTCATTTACATGGGCCTTCTCCACAGCTACGGATGACAAGTCAAGGCGGCCTTAATGATTTGGGGAGATTCCCTACATGATGTAAAGTGCAGTTCCTGGACCGTTACGTCCTGCAGAAAATCCATTCAAAGCATTAATCCACACTCAGCTGCAAGGTTACTCACAGCCTGTCCTGGACTCTACAGGAACAGCTCTGCAGTTGGCTGGGGGCAAGGTGTACCTGAACAGGTTAGGTCTACCTGTAACTGGTAGGTTGTTGGTTCAAATCCCATGTTTGGCAAAGTAGCCACATCTTTGGTGAGCCTTTGCCAATGGCTCTTAACTTCCTGATGGCTGAAGTGCTGGATGGCTGAGCTTGATCTCAGACTCCAAGCTTCACTCTCTTAAAAAGACCAGGAGTATGTGGGAAAGTGCATTCCAATGCGCGTGTGCAAATAAGGCTTAATTTCATATTTGTGGCAAAAAAAAACATGGAATAGGCAGGTTTACAGACTTTCATGGAGAAAGTCTGCCTCGTCTCTAAGCTGCTCGGATCGACTGCTGCAGCCGCTGCTTCTCCTCTAGGTGGTCTGATGTTCTGCACAGCTGACGCACCGCTTTGAGAGATGCCCAACTCACGATGACAGGTCGGCGGCCACGTGCCACCCCCCCCCCCCCCCCCCGATGACGTCCGAGCCTCCTGACGCTGAAAGGCCTTTGTCATCCTCAGCGATACGATTGTATAACAATGTTTATTCAGGACTGTTGAGTCATCATCTGACAGCAGCAGCACAGCAGAAGAAAGCAGAGGAGGAGATGTGGGGATGGAAGCATCACGTCTTTCCTGCATTTCCCTCTAGAGAAAGCAGAAATGCGTATAGGATACGGGATTTTATTTATTTTAGATTTCACGTAATAAAAAGAATCCTAAATTTGAAAAATTTATGAAATGAAATTCAAATGAAGTATCACTTGCCATTTGTATGAGTACATTGGATTGGGCTTTTTTTATGTAGCCCGTCTTGCTGTCCTTTGAGATGCACAGACACACACACACACACACACATTTTTATTCACATCTTTCACTACCACCACCAATGGCAATCTTAACCCCTACCCAGCCGTAACCATAAGTAACCAAACAAAATACAAGACATTTGATTGCAGTTACAGATGTTTATAAAACTGTTTACCGAAAAATGGTCCCCTCAAGGTCAAAATAACAGGATTTTATCACATTGTGGGTACACTGGGTGCCTACTATGTAATATATACAGAACACACACACACACAATGGTGAGAGTGAGACCTGGGGTCTGAGCACAGGGACAGCTATTTATCTGGTGCCCCAGGAACATTTCCTAAGGTGGTTAGGGGCTTTGCTCAAGGGCCTGATAGAGATGCGACTACCCTAGTGGTGACCTTCATATGACAGGCCACACGCTGTATCCCCCCAGGCAGGAATGATTTGCAGTGGATGCAGGGCCTGTCCTTTAAAACAAAGGTGCCCATTTCATAGAGAACATCAATTTCTTTTTGATGGAAGGCTGGCAGATTCTGGATGATACCAGACAGATGCATGTCTGAAATGAGTTACATTCACTTATAAAGCAGACATATTCTTCCAAAGAGATGAACAATTCAGAAAGTAGGGCCAGACAGTTCCTGGAGCAATTGCAGGCAATTGCTGAGGGGCCCAACAGTGTAATCACTCTGCTGACCCTGGGCTTTGTCCCGCCAGCCTTCTGAGTCCGTGCCCAGTATCCTAACCCACTGAGTCATACACCACATGTGCTCAAACAGCAAATGTTTAGATCAACCTATTTACTGAAATTAGAGAAGTAATACATGCAAGGCAGAGGTAAACAAGCTGGATGAGACTGGAATAGTGTCTGCAATGTCCTAATCCCTAGTAAATCAAACCAAAAATAGGCCACACCACACGAGGAGCACAGCTGTACCACAATCATTTAAACTGAAAAAGATTTAGCGGCCATTCCACCTCATTTCTGCACAGGTTTCCTTCTGGGTACCACAAATCCCAGCTGTTTTCCTGTTCCCAAGAGAACTGATTCCAGGAATACTGGACATGCCTGGGATGCCCAGATATAAGCATTATCAGCATGATACCCTAAGGAGTGGTAAACAGTGTGCTGGCTTCATGTGCGTCAGGGGTCACTCCTGCATGCGTCTCTCGATAACAGAGTGTTGGAAGGATGGACAGGAGCCTCCTGGGGTTATCAGCAATGTGACATGCCTGTGTCCAGACTCACAGCAGCGAGCATCAATCGCAGAGATCCCACTTCCCCGGAGCCTCCTGAACTCTCCTGTACAAATGACACTAGCTTCCCAATACCCATGAATGGTGTGCGATGTCCTGGAAATCTCTCATTCTGCTTTTCATTGACTATAAAAATTCGCTGGCAAGACGCTCGGCAAATTTTACCACCACAACCCCACCCCGCCCAGGTTGCCAAATTTGATTGTCCATGCCCTCTCAGTCAGCAAGTTTTCATTGTATGCTCCCCTCATGCGCCTCTCGGAAATCAACATGCCTGACGTGTGCGATCAAGTCTAACTGGAGTTTTTTAAATAGCTATTATTGCATCTTTTTTCTAATAGATTTGTAAAATCTATTAGAGTGAGTGTCAAGTAATCCAGCACAGATTAAACAATTCTCCCTGAAACACCAGAGAGTGTAACAAGACTGATCACACGTTATTCTGATTTTCATGTTCGTTGCTAGCTAATTTCTTACTGAACGCCATAATGACCCCATGGACCTTGCCGGTTTATCCATTTTCCGCTCACTTGTACGCTTAACGAGACTCGCAGAAATGACTAGAGACTGCTCCAGTGCGGCGGAGTCTCCAGCAAGGACTCGTTTGCGTCACAAATGCTCCTTTACGTCTTTCGAACACAGATCATTAAAAATTAGCTTCCACTAAACGACCTGAAAAGTGGCACATTGAATGACACAGGCAGGATATTTCCTCACAAATATCTGGGCATACTGTCACAGCAAAGCTGGAGGGGAGCGATCAATTAGCAGACGGATCACTGGAAAAATTAAAAACGTTCACTCTCCCAGCATGGAATATTTAAGTTGACGTTCTGCGTTTTGTGGTGACTCAAACCGGCTCGTAAATGCAATAATTCAAGTCAGGGGGCCATGCAGAGCCAAAACAGAAGCCATTGTCACACACAGCCGACACAGGAAACATTTTGTTCTCATTTCGCTTCATTTAAACATAACCTCTAAGTACGCCATCCTGTTCTTCTTGTCCTGGAAATGGTTGCTTCGCTCAACAAAACAATTCTACACCAGGAAGCAATAAGTTAGGCGAGCTTGATGGGAAACAAACGATTCACTGGCGTGACGTCACACGACTGTACAGTTGGGGATCGTTTACTATTGTGTATTCATCGCCATGACCACCGTTTGTCAGGGATTTACCGACCGTGACCGCATAATGGCGGTTTAACCATTTGTGTTTTTATTCTCAGTGCAGAGAGATCTGTATTTCCCCGAGGTCGATGCAGTCCTCCGAAATCTAAAAGGTCAAAACCAGTAAGTACGAACAAAGCTGGACCAGATATCCTGGGTGATTCAGACTGACTGAGCGTGACAGGACCATGCCACCTGAACCAAAGTACAAAGGCAAGAAAAGTGAGGCAAAAGGAAATTAGTTTAAAAATTAAATTAAATAGGGGCGTAAGCGATTCAGCACCTATCCTGGACTGAAAAGGGCAAGAACTTCCAGAAATTGTGCTTCAGTTTCCGGGGCAACACCTACTTCTTTTGGTGAGCCCGTTCCGTTTCCATAGGTGGAGACTGGATTTTGATTGAACAGCCGGAGAGAGTTTTACTGTCTAACTCATTTAACAATGGGACTTTGGGATGGTACTGGGGTGGATTTTGGAAATATTGGCAGATACCATCAAGGACTCTGTAAGCACTGGCCCGACCTGGCACCATGCTACCCCACACACCCAACCACATCCTACTAATGACTTCCTTTTCAGCGTGCCAGTTGCACACTTTACCGGAAAGTCTGAAAGAAAGGACGTCACACTCCGGTGAGTCAACTGTGGAACGAGTCAGTTCCGCAAATACAGCAAATACATCCATGAAAAGGGGATCAAAAAAGTATAATGGGGAGTTTACTGAATCTTTCACCGTGACACTATGACCACAGTTGCATAGGAATTAACCATTAACCAATAAACCGCTAATTAACAATTAGCTGCTTACAGCTGAGTAACAGGCTGGTCCAGGAAGTTCACCCTTTAGCATCATATCTCTGGAAATGAATATGACTGTAAATGCATTAATCACACACTATATGAGGGTTTTACACCAAATGCAATTTAGAATATTTCTTATGATTTAAGCTGTGGTGTAAAAATATTGAAATTTTTAATAAAAAAAAATGCCCATAGCTTACATGCAGACGTGCTGCCCAATCCCCAGGACCGCAGATATTGTTTTCCTTGTAATATCACTCAGACTCACACTTCCTTCAGCATGTTTTCTTTTAGCTTGGCCTGAAGCAAACCCAACTTGTTCAAGAATGTGGAGCGAAGGTTTTCGTTTCACAAACCAAAGAATCAGCGATAACTGGATTCATATGGAAATCGGCACGTGGGGGGGTGGCTTTAAACCATGAGTCTCCCCGAGGTGTCAGCAATTTATCTGCTAATCTAAAAACAGCCCTGGATACCTTCACTTTCAATGTAGGCTTTGTTAAGGGCAACACTGTAATTAGAAATGGGACACTGGTGTTGACATAAGCCAAGGCCTGTGAAAAACCATACGAGCATAAAACGGCATCACCCATGAGCGCAAGTTCACCATTTGCTGGACCATCTCCATATTGTGGAAATGACGATCAAGGAAACGATGGCGAGGCGCTCATATTGAATCCACCATAGACCTGATATTCACCTCTGTCGTTTGCATCGTAGAGCATTGGAAGAGCTGAAGCTACATATGTTCTGCATGGCTAAGAACGATATCTTTACAACACCAAAATGAAATTTACTGCTCACAGTCACATTCCACGGATGTTTATCCTATGAAACCTTCATTGAAAGCTGGACGTTGGATCTAAAAAATCTATCTCAGCCTGGCCAGTTAATCGTCCCTTCGTATATGTGAGGACATCGGGAAATGAGATAAACATGTGAGAATGCAACTGATTCTTATCACAGTCTAGGGCTGTTTCTTGTGCTGAAAAGCCTATTAGTGTGTGCAGTTTATATCTTAAATAATTATTATTAATCAGGCTACAAAGAAACTGTGTTGAGCTAAAAGGGAGATGACCAGTGATTTTCCAGAAAAAAAGAAATCCTATTTGACTAGTCAGCATTGTGAAGTGACATGTTTCTGGCACAGGTGTCTTTGGTGAAAGCAACGTAGGTGTGGATTATGCGGAGGGCTGATCCAGAATTACAGCGCTATTGAGGACTTTGGCTGGGCGTTCGGTCGCTATTGAAACTCACATTCTGTTTTAGTTTCACGGTACTACAGTGACCTTAATTGTTTTACCTTTAGGTATTTCCCTGCCGCTAAAAAACAAAGAACATCTGTTTTAAAGGAAGCTGTCTGCTAATCAAATATAGATTTTTATATGTTTTTAACTAGGAACCAGAATATATATTTAATAGTACTGAAAACAATAAGCCACAATTCTTTATCCATAGTCAAACGATGCAGGATTGACAAATAGAGATGTAAATGGCAGACCAACCACATAAGCTATCTGAATTTCTAAAATGAACAAAGCCATCCCTATATGGGTCAGAAAATGTTAGGAATGGTGTTATATTCCTAATGCTATATTGACAATACCGAGGTTGGAGCTGGTGCCAAATCCGTACAGAGATTGAGAGGAATGTACGGTTTCTGTGGGCCTTGATCGATCCTTATGGGGCCACCCCCCCATTTACAGCTGGTGGGGCCCAAGAGCGAGAGCGGAAGGGGGGAGAGAGGAATCTGCTGACTCAGTGTGCTGCCCGGGGCACATTTGAGGCCACAGAACTGCTCGCAGGTTCAGCTGCAGTGGATCGCTTGCGAGAGAGAACAAGGTAGATGCTGCTTTATGCTGCCTGGACACTCTCTCAAGAGAAATAAATTACATTTAATAATGAATCCTCTGGATTGCCTGAGTCGCGACTGAGGCTTGATTTCCGAGAAAGAGCGGCTGCGGAAGCGAGGGCTCGCCGTAACGTGACCCTCTGTATAGCCAAAGTCCCTCCAGAAGGTCATTCTCCAGAAGGTTCCACCACAGACTGCAGTGGGCTGCCCTTAATCTGGTGCTCTCAGCGTAGTAAGAATCAGAGTCAAACCTCACATGTCACCTTTTGCCAGTAGACATTTAAAACACATATAAAACTCATAACATCCCATGTGTGTGGTGTGTATAATTTTTATTCACTTGTCTTTTCCAAGACATCTTTTCCAAAGCACCTTACCTACCTAAACTTTTAGACCCTAACTCTTCAGCATGGTTTGCAGAAGAGGCGGATACAGTTACAGCACTCAAGTAAATTGGCCCAGGCTTCCTTCATGTGTAATTTATATATGCTTACAGTGCACAAATGTCCAAAGGGATGAAATCATGTCTGGGCAAATGTTGGATATCTTAAAGTTAAAGTAGATTAAATGTGCGAGTAAAGCAGAGCGGTCCGTACTGACAGAGATCTCGGCTAAATGCATGAATGACGGACGTCGAGGAGTTGCTTTGAAATAGGAACCTATGTCAGGCACCTTCAGACATGAACACAGCTGCAGCTCGCTGTCTGGGATGAAGTCTCAGGGATTAAAAATTAGGCGAAGACAAATGTGTGAAAGGTTCCAGGGGTTCGCCCTTGGAAAGGAGGTGTGGATGGGCTGGTAGAGGCAGATGGACAGCGTGTGTCAGGGCATGCAAAACAGATAAGGGGGGTCGGCGGTCTGACTGAACAGGCCCGACTGAGAGAGGACAATACCAGAGGGATGACTAAATTAATGTACTGTGGAAGACTCGTGCCAGACCTTAATACATTCAGTTTATTTAGCAGATGTTTTTATCTAAAATGATGTACAATTGATAAAGAAGGATCAGCCAGTCCCCGAAACAACTGAGCTACTCAGGGGCTCTACAGTGTCATTATTCTGCCAACCTTTGTATAACAGCCAGTGACCTTCATAGACAGAGCATCCTAACCCAGTGAGCCACATTGAGCCATCGACAGGGAAACAGGGCCACTCATTAGACACTGAATTGGATTCTGGGTAATAGTCAGAATGTGACCAAAATGGATAAACGTGGTTATTCCAGTGCGGGCAGTTCGACATCTATCAACGGTCAGTCGGTCGAGAAAGGCCAGGAGCCTTCGGAGATTTGTGCGACCACAATGGATTTGTACTTTGCTGGAAAGTGGAGTGGAGCGCTCCTTGCGAATTCGCTTATGAGGGTTATGTGACGCCCCCACGCTTTACCCCGGAGGACCTTCTCACAAAGCATCTCGCAGATGCTACTGCGATCCACCCTATCCTCTCCTCCTTTCAAAACTCTGAGGTAGATTATTTAGACGATGATATTAAGAAGCACACGCCAACAGTAAATTATTCCAACATGTCGTCCATGGGGCTTAACAAAAGTCATGGTAACCATTTTCAGAGGGGGTTCTAATAAATGTGTTCATTAGAAAGTTGAATTTATGGTAATCATAAGCAACCAAAAAAAATCAACTAGAACCAACCAAATTCTCAGGTTATACAAGCCTGCAGCAAAACAGATTGCATCAGTACAACAAGCTAAAATCAACGGAAACAAATTATAGAACTGAAGTTTAACATACAGTGCAAATGACGAGTCAGTTTTGAAATGTCAGTTAATAAGCTGGATAGCTGTGTTGTGCCATAGCTCTGGGTTTTTAGGATCTGTCACAGTCTGTCTGGTGGCTGCCGGCCTGAGAATCCAAAATGTGGATGTAATTTCTCTTTATATTCATGTGTGGATGGATGGAATCTGCAGTGCTATAGTATTCCTGATACAGTCTGTGTGCGTATGTGGGGAGGGGGGGGGGGTATGTCTGTATTACCAAATGTCCCCAGAGTGGGATAAAAACCTGTTACTTTTTATCATGTAGGGAAGTTTTTTCAGTCCCCGCAAAGATAACCTCAATTTTATAAAAATCTGTGAATGCAATCAAAAAGCTATAATAGCCAAATGTCCTATATTTTGTTTGGCTACTTATGGTTAATGTTAGGGCTGGGTTGAGGTTAAGGTTGGCAGGTTGTAAGGTTGTGGGTAGGGGTTAAATTGGGATTAGGGTTATGCCCACAGAAATAAATGAATGATCCCCATAAAGATATGAAAACATGGACTGTGTGTGGGTGTGTGTGTCTGTGTGTGTGTTCTTAACACCTGCTGCGGAGCAAATCTGTCACTTTCCTCTACCCAAATTGAGAGAGTTTTTACCAGGACTTACAGGGCCTTGTTTGCTTTTCATCCAAAAAAATTTACCATGTATATGACTGTGAAAGCAAAGCCATGGACCAAATCCAAAGGCACACACACACACAAACACACACATCCAGTTCCCAGAGCAACACACAGTCAAACATTAATATATAGATACCAGCAGAAATTGACAAAGTGTTAAATGTGCTGCTATGAAAAGCTAATTGCAAATGCATGGATGAATCAGAGTTTTCGGGGGAAAACATGGAAGGGATCTCCCATGATTATAAAGCAGGCTACAGGGGCAGTTTTCCAGGCGAGCTGAAAGCAGGCCACCCAGTGCCTGCCCCCGGGGGCCTCCGGGTGTTTTTCCAATTCCCAAAACAAGCATTATGAATAGATTTGAACAAATCTTACAACAATAAACAGATGAAATGCTTCAGACAAAACAGAATGAAGCAGCAGGCCAGTTACTGGTGACAGGGACCTATGGGGTGCTGAGGGGACTGATTCTTCTGCTGTTAATTAGTGCTAATTATTAAGAGCTGTTTGTTTGTCAGACTTAACCATCCCACCACTCAACTACCCATCACATCCCTTGAGGAGTCACAGCCCTTCCTGAGCACCTCTCCAAATTGCTGGGGGGAATCTTGGACTGCATGGGCACAGCACAACGGTATGCACGAAAAGCCCAGGACATTTATGAGACAATTTAATCCAAAGCGTAATACTTTTTTGTTTTCTGTCTATGAGCAAACAGGGCCAGCAAGTGGGTGATTCAAACCCATGACCTTTTGATCACTGGCACAGCACCAGAACAGGATGAGCAACAAGTTTTGCATCATGTGGGTGCAGGACACATCATGCCATCCAGGGTGTATCTCCTTTGAAAACTCATATTAATCTCTAGAGCTCAGTCCCAAAGAATCAGTCCAAGAACAAAGATGGCTTAAATTTGTGGCAAGCATGCTTAAAATATGTGGGCTCTAAATGTTTTATCAGACTGTGGCTGTTGAAACTGAAAACATTGACAAGTTTTCTTTCAGGCCTGTGTCTGCATGTGTGTACATGTGCATGAGTGTACATGTGTGTTTTTGTATGTCTGCATGTGTGTACATGTGCATGTGTGTGCATGTGTGTGTGTACAGTATGTGTCTGCATGTGTGTACATGTGCATGTTTGTACATCTGTGTATGAGTGGGCATGCATATACATGTGCACTTGTGTGCCTATGTGTGTTCCCTCACTTGCGTGCCTGTCTGCTTCTGAGAAACAGAGATTAGCTGAAATGTAAAAAGCCACGAAACAAAAGAGTTCATTGTGAAATTCTTAAAGACAAAACTTTTATTATTTTTCTCTATGAGCTCTTTGTGTTCTGTGTAAAATATGGCACTCCAGATTGTCTGTGCTTATTCCCAGCTGACCCAAAACCTGTCAGCAACAAAGTGTGTTTACCAGCTGTATAGGCAAAACAGATTCATAGCCATTGTATTTATTTATGAACTGCAGATCTGCACATAGATATCACTACATAGATCATAGATATAGACTGAAATAGATGTGCACATGCCTATACAATATAAACAGTATCTGTATCCTGTCATCCTGTATATATTGGGAATTGAAGTATGCCGTCTTGACATTTAGGCCATTACAAACTTTAGGGAAAGTGAGCTAATGTATCATCAAATAATAATAACTGTAAAATACAAGTAGTGTGTCCTTCACTGTGTGTCCTGTGCAAAACATTTGGGGTCTTATCTTGTTCTCCAGTTATTTGGCTTACTTTTGAGGCATCACTTAACATTCCAGTTCAGGCAGAGTAAATCTAGTCCTCTTCCACTGTCACCCAAAAGCAGCTGGTCGTCCGTCAGCACAGTGTTACGCCATTGAGAGTGGCTGGTGACGTCAAGCCACAATGTGACGTGTCCAAGTCAAGTACTCAGCTATAAGCTGGGTCTTATCTTTCCAGAAATACTCCAGATTGGCAACGGGCAGGGACAGTGTTTACAACCCCTCAAGCCATGCATTTTCAAGTGGCCCTCAAGGTTTCGGGCCCCCTGTTGGTCACAAGTGGTGACGACACTAGGGTTTTTTTTTTTGGTTAGGCCCCAGAGACACTCCCCCCCCCCCCCCCCCCCC
>JAODKL010000001.1:45433211-45447966 GCA_026780765.1 Petrocephalus schoutedeni | reverse complement strand
AGACACTCCCCCCCCCCCCCCCCCCAAAAAAAAAAGAATCATCTTTAAACAAGCCTCTAGTCAGTCCCCAAATTCTTCATCTGAGGGCCAAACAGGTTGCAGCTGTTAACCTGGAAATGTGACAGGAGATGGAATGGAAACTTCCATTACAGGGGGTGCGGGGGATTCAGCTGAGCCAAGCACGTGTGTTTGACTTTCGCTCCTTTGGCAAAACTAATGAAAATAATGGAGGATTAATCTAACCTGCGGGAATATAATGGCATATTTATTTTCTCATGTTCTAAACGTGTCACAGACTGGAGAATACGTGAACAGAATAGGGCACTTATGGCTGCCATATTACCCTCATTCGATTTTTACAGAAAAAAAATATAAACAGAAAGGTGGTAAATCTAATTCAAGCCCTCCCCAGTAAAGGATTATATATATATATATATATATACACGTGACAGAGAGCCAGATTAAACATAATCATGTGTACCATGTGTGCATTTAACTTTCAATATTTTACATAAACATATATTTTTTTACCCCACCTTCATCCAAAAATGCTGAATACATTTCATAGAATTTATGCATACAACATTTATTTGATTTTCAAAATATTTACGAAATTCTACATGAGTTTAACTATAGATCAACGTGGGAACTGGTGGATGAACTCAATGCCTCATCTTTGTTTAATTGAAGACGTAAACTTAATTAAACAACGATCCGGGCGTATTTGGTTGAATAGATTTGCCTGTGGAGTATCCAGAATCTCAGTGCCAAGATACACAAAGACGGAGGTGCAGTGCCGGGTTTTCGCTGAGCCTGTCCAAATCTCTCAATGCAACACTGTGCGTGAAATCTAGTTTTTGTTCATAGATCTTTGTTAGGCTTCAGCTGTTTTAAAAGTACTTCATCTGCAATAAATAATCAGGAAGAGGGACGATATCCATTCATCCAACTTCCATGCACTTTGCCAATACAGGGTCACAGAGAGGCTGGGCACAACGCAGAGGAACAGAGGATATGTACAACCTAGGGGCTATTTGCAAATATTAGGTCACCTGACTGATGACAGTAGGATAAAACTTACTCAGTACATGCAGAACATGCTCAGAGCCAGTGTTGGGCTTCAAACCTACCCAACCCTGGATGTATGAGACCCCAGCAGGAGCCAGTGAGCAATCAAGCCACCCAGAACCAAATCAGGCTAATGTTACAGACTTGTTTCACTAGCCAATCACTCCTTGTAATGTCACAGGCTGTCTTAGCTAGCTAACCACTTCTGCTGTCGCTTGGTCTGGGTTACCCGGTAAACGGCAGGTGGCCAGGAGGAGGTGCAGAGCGAGTACTTGATTGAGCAAGCTGTCTGTGAGGTGATGTCAGACAGGCAGAAGTGGAATGGCAGCTCGACCCCAGTACAGGGGCGCTCTGATCCAGAAGCGCTTCAGAGAAAACACAGCCGTGTGAAGGAGGGGGTTCGCAGAACAGATACACTCCTCCTCCCCCCCTTCACGGCTGAGATCATGATCCACAGGCAGCTTGTGGCTCGGGGACACGTCAGGTAGCCTTTAAGAAACTGGACATGCTCAGATAACCTGGGATTACACCATCGGAGAAGCAATGTGCATGTTCTCCCTATGTGCTTGTAGTATGTTCACAAAAAACATGATTCTTCACGTTTTCCATTCCAGCCATTGGGATGGTTTCTGTTCGATCTATCAATCTTCAAAGAAGATCCAAAGGAGGAGTTTTCAGTCCACACCCACCCGACAAATTGACTTGAGTTACACAGGTTTGTTCGAATACCGTAAATCTCTGTGCTTAGCCTCCATCTTTCTCCCCAGCTTTGATGTGCTTGAAGCTTCACTGACGCAACTGAACATCTTCCTGAGGGCTGGCTGCACATCAGCAGGGTCATAGGACACCGACCTTAAGACCCAGGGTGACGAGCTCCAGCTGGAGAAGATCCCAGCTGCTTCTCCAGTGTTGGAAACTCCAACCTGGCAAAACTGTTTCGAATGCAACATAGAAACATGCAACCTTTTTGGCATGAGGAAAACACCAAACTGTGAGTTTGCACACACAACCGCCCAAACACACAAATACTTTTTCTCTGTGCGTCTCTTGGTATCTGTGGTCTGCTTTCTCCCGTTAAGCATGGTGCCTCGTGACACTGAGGCCAGGCATAAATCCCCAGGACAGCACACTTTAGCCAGGAAGATGAAGAGAATGTCAACAACAATTACAGCCAGAACAGAGGCTTCTTTCGTCAGCTGAATCTGAAAGGCTGTTAAAAATCTTTCCCATGCTTGTGAGGTCAAACTGAAGGTGCTGTTATAAAAATAATCTGGATTGTGGACATCTATCTGTCAATCCAACTTCCATAACCATTAATTCAATACTGGGCCATGATGAGCATGGAGACTGTCTATGCAACGAGGCTGACACCATGGACAGGGCATGCAGATCTGTGGTTTCCCAGGCAACCAACACCATTTTGCTCCACAAACTGTAAAATGCAAACTGCCATTAGCCAGCACTCAACGCCCTCTTTCCAATTGTCCAAGTCCAAGTGTTTTTGCATTTTGACATCATAACACAAATGTGTGGCTCAGCAGGATAGGGTGAGTAAGTATGAGTAAGTACAGTCTTGGGCCACTGAGGAAGGCCCAATGACTCCATTCTGACCCTGTTTTCCCCAAAAAACATCACTTTGCATAAAAATGTCAGCAAAATAAATGTAATGTCACGGTCTGCTCATGTGATCCTCATGTGTGCCACGCCCCCTTGTTATCCACGTGTGTTTCCCCGATCATGCCCACCTGCCCTGTGTTACTCCTTGATGTCTTCCCTTATTTAGTCGGTCTGCGTAATGTTCCCGTTGTCGGTTATTTTGCCCTTTGTCGATGTCTATGCTCCTGCTACGTGTGTTTGCTCGTCCTGTTCCGTCTGAATAAAACGTCTTGTGAATCACAGCCTGCATCATGGGTCGTAGATCCCGCTCCAACCGTGACATGTAAAAAGTAGGTTTCCATTATTTGTTTTGTTGTTGATTTTGCTCTAAAGGAAATTTGGTTTATCAACGGTATATTGAGAAATTAAAGGTTACAATGTTAGCATGTTTTTTATGACATGCAATATTTTAACAGTATGTGAATTATTGCCCCAGCATATCATTATAAATTCAAAGAGCTTCTTCCAGTCGTGTGTTGATATTTAGGCCTTACATGGGTATTTGTTACCGTTAGCTTTTTTTGTTAATTCATGGGGACATTTCTTGTGGAATCTGTTAATTTTCACCGATCCATTTACTCAAGGCTTTGCACCAGTTGCATTTCAACTCCCGTGAGTTAGCTGGCTCGCTTCCACCATCGGAAAGGACGAGCGTCTTTGCCAGCCAAGGGACTGACGAAGGAAATGGCGTCAGAGCTAATGAGCTTCACACCAGCCCCGCTTGGGCTGACGAGTCGTCACGCTGGCTTACTGGTCAGAGGTCGCAGCAAACTAGCCGCCATGATTTTATGTACGTGGTAATGACTGAGCAAGCCAACTCAATTTAAGAAAACAGTGGCAATGCCAGGGAGTTTTTTTTTCTCGTTAATAATTAAGCCCTGAGCTTTTTCCTGTATTAAAACAAGAAAGAATTTAATAAAAGTGTGAGTAATTTGTGCACACGCAGTACCTGATTTTTATTTGTTTGTTGTGTTTGGTTTTTTCTCTGATTTCTTTGTTTTCCCAGTTGTAGTTGAGAAGCTGTCGCCTCTGAGGCAGTAATGATTATTAGCAGTGCCCAGTTCTGACTCGCTTCCAGGGGAGCTCTGGCGCCACGTGTGTTTTCCGTTTGCAGGCGCGGGACGTCAGCTTTACGTGACAGACATGGGTGGCTACGTCGGCAACAGACCTGGAATGCACATCAAAGGCGGGAAAGTGAATTGGAAGAAAGATAGTTAATTGAAAGCAAATTATTTCCAGATGGCCCACAAAGACCAGAGATGTAATTAAAGTACTAAAGAGGTGGAAACTCCTGCGATTAAAGCAGATAGCCTACATGTGCCCCATGTTGGGCTCAAGCAGTCTGGGTTCCATCTCTATCCTCGAGGCCCTCGGGTTAGAGGCATCTCCCCGACCTTCGGGAACATGCCATTGCAGGCTGGAAGCGTCAGGCTGTCATCAAGACAGCAGGCAAAATAAAAGCAGGCGGTCCATCAAGAAATCGACATGGAGGGGACTTGCACAGCTTTAATAAATGCATGCTGAGGTGCATCATAAGAACTGGACTTCCTTGAAGTCATAAGGGTCAGTCATAAGTCAAGAGTCCTTTTCACAAAGAACGGAAGATGTTAACAAGCTTTTCATTGATCACTAAAACGCTGCATAAGTATGGTGTTTGCGTGTTACCTCAAAGGAAACTTCTTTTTTTTCCAAAAAAACAGCTTAATCACAAACAGTATTAGCTCAAAGGGCGTTTCACTATAATGTTCTTTTCCTTGGTTCTGTAGCTGTTCACACTTTAAGGACGTTTCACAGGGCAGCAATTTCATCTCCAGTCTATAGCTTAACACCTGACTTGAATAACAATAAATAAAATAATTGATATGTACTCTGTGACCAGTCATTTGACCATGTCTTTGTTACACAACAGACCTCTCCTACTATCATGCAGAACTTGGGTTCCTAAAGCTCTGATTTATTTTCTGCGGTTCTTAGTGTTGCCTTCGGTGCAGAATGAGGCACAGATAAAGGGGAAATAGCAGTGAATGTTTGTACTGGCAGGCTTTCCCTCCACATCTGGGTGCACCCCCTATCCCTGCCTTTGAGTCTCCCTCTTTTTTCATTCTCTAGTAGGTACGGCCAATTGCAGTTGCGTGTGCATGCCAATGGCCTTGAGGATGCCCCTGCCATTTTCACAAGCACACCTACAGCCACCACGCCTTCCCGGCATGAAAATTTAGCCCAACAGCATTTCAGCGATGCTCTCTCTTAGCCTCTCTACTTTGGGCCATCGATAACAAGGTGTCTCAGGATGGGTGCCAGATGTTTTCCAGTTTTCCAGAGACCCGGTTATGATACCCCGGCACTTAACCTCAATTGTTTTATAAAATATCGATTTGTGTGCAAATATATTTAAATAAAGCTTTGAGTAAAAGATTTTGCTAAGCATCTAAGCTCTAAGCTAATCTAAGCTAATCGCCTAACCTACCACATCTTCCATTGTTTTCCAGCTTGTCTCTTTGTACCTCAATCTCCCATCCAGAGCAGTGTCGGATGCCTCCTTCACAGGCTTCCCATGAGCAGAATCTAACTCCAGAGTCTGGCTTAGGTTTGACACCATAGTGCATACAAGTAGAGTTACTGCATAGAACATTGACCCCGTGCCATGGAGCTGGTGCGTGGGGCAGGGGGACGGGAAAGGGGAGCAGACAGGGGTTTGAGAAATGCATACTAAGCAATTTCCTTCAACAAAACTGCCATTATTGGTGCAACAGGTGCAACAATGTTCCTATACTGTCCATCTTGCTCCCCCTAGCTAATGCACATGTATCTTGGACAAGGGTCAGGCAGCTCAGAGTAAGACCTGCAGTGGGCATCTTTTGGTTTCAAAGGTCTCGAGGATTGTTGAACCTAAGCTAGATAGAGATGCTGAGAATAGCCCTGGGACAGTGACAGTTGTTTGAGAACTTCCTGGAGTGTGGTGGTCTAACTGAGCATAAAATGAACTATCCAAAAATAAGTGTGCAGTCACTATTGAAAGCAAAAGACAGGGGAATGGCTGGAGACAAAGGAGAGGAATATGTCAGAAAGTCTTCATATCCTGGTGGATTTTCTGCCCCATCGAGCTTGATCATGCTATTATCAACTATTATCGGATCTTCATGTTCGCTGGTCATGCTGATGCAGAATGTCTCACTGTGCTTCTTGTACATAGCCTACAGTGCAGATGTTTGTTCACGGCTGTGCTATGTGGATGAAACAGTCATGAGACATGATATCTGCAGGGCCAGAAGAAGATCCCAGAAAGGGTCTTGCTATAACACCTCTGCATCATTCACATGTATCGAGGGTTAAGGTCACACTGAATGAAACTGTCAGTTAAACTAGATGCATGTGTGAGGTCAGAGGACCAATAGCTGTCCAGCTTAAGTTTGTTTGCTGTTTGCTGGTTGTTTTGTCTGCCGGCTTGCTAGAGAATCATGGGGGCCAGGGTAGGGGGTGTGGCTCAACTCTGCTGGTACATGGTAGGGCCAGGGTGTCAGAGAAGGAGGCTACATTCCTCACACGACTGGCCTGGGATGAAAGTGCCCCCCCCCCCAGCTGAGGAACTGTGGGCTGGAGATAAGCTAGAGGAGGGGGGGGCTCTTAGGTGGAGGTGCTGTGCCGGAGGGGTGAGGGGGCAGCATAGGACAGGACAGGATGAGTGCCTCTTGCCAGGACAGGCCCTGGGCCTGCTCACAATGATCCTTTCAGAAAGCCCATTATCTCCAATCCTGGAAAGGCTTCAATGGGATGCTTATCAGTCTAATGGAGGGGGCTGGGGGGCTACCCTGTGCTTGTAGAGGGGATCTCAGAGCGATGCTGACAGACTCACACTCCCCCACCCCCCTGCCACACACCGCACAGTCCCTTTCCCTGGCCACCCAGAGCAGACTCCAGCCAGGACTCACACATGGCACCATCCGTCTCTGCAGTTGAGGCCTGGGTACGCTGCGAGGATCCGTCTTGGTGCCGCTGGGCCTCTTCCGTCACGGCTCTTCCTCGTGCTGCAAATCCATGCAAATCAGAGCTCGTTTCACCACCGGGCCTCGTAGTGGATGGCGTCTGGGGCCAGAAAGAGACATCGGCATGACGTCGTCACGGAAACCCCAAAGAAAATGAAGTCTCCATCCCACCGGCCTCGTTCTCCGATTCTCCAAAAAAAAAAAAAGCAAACAGAAACAACCTCGCCTTCCGCACGCTCCGATGACAAAAGGAAAGAGAAAAAAGAGCAATAAAACAATCAGACACATCTTGTTTACCCCCTTGGCACAAACTCTGGGTCTCCCCATCTGGAACATGGTAGTGAGCTTTAAAACTCTCTTGTGAAATTCGCCGTCATTAAGCAGTGCAGCGGTCTTAAAACTAAGGGAGGCGCTGGCCTGCTCCTCAGAGCCTCTCCTCCAGCCTGTCTGGTATGCTACAGTGCTATGCTGAGGCAGTCAAACAAAATGGTGCTTAAATTATCTTCTTGTTGGTTTAAGAGAATAGTACAATTTTGCCAACTTAGCTGTTTCCAAACTTCGCCAAAATCACCTCTGTATTCACCGCGACTGTCCGATACACCCATGTCATTTTTGACTCGACCACTAGCACGCTTGGTATGGTTAATCAATACCTCACCTTTGGTGTCAGTAATTTTTTTTTGGAGAAAGGAAGAAATTATTGCTCACTTTGTATGGAGTTACTGGTCATTTACGTATGTCCTAATGTCAAATAGTTTTTTTCTGAATATAAATATACCCTTACTACCCAGATTAATAGCCTTAAACATTTTCTTTGACTGCCTAAGACTTTTTCACAGTACTGTATGTCTACATCTCTCTCTTTCTCTCCCTCTCTCTCTCTCTCTCTCTCTCCCTCTCTCTCTCTCTCTGTCTTCCTGTCACCTTTCATTTGCTACCTTTTTCATCCTGCTGTAACTGCTTCCTCGAGTGAAAGGAGGGTTTTGAGCAAGGGGCTGGGTGGAGTGCAGTTATCACTTTAAACATTTATTGTACCCATAGTGGCCCCGGGGCGAAATGACCTTTCCTCCTTTTAACTGAATGAACCTTAAACTCTAAGAAGTGTGGGAAGCCTGAGCATTAACTGTGTCCAGCTGTGCATCGATGATTAACATAACCTTTAATTAACATGGGTGACGTGTCGTGCCGCTTTTGTGAACGGAAAGGGCTCAGATTTTTCCACTGCCAAGATATCTATTCACCATGCTGGCTACTACCCGCCCATTCTTGCACCCATACATGATAAAACCATTTCAGGAAGTCCTAATGGCGTGATGATCATTGCATGGTTTTATGAATCAAAGTATTAAGTTACTGTCCTTAATGGGCATAGATATCCATGGATTGAGACTATCGCTATGCAACCAAAATGTTGTTCTCTGCCTGGTGTCCGATGTCTTTGTTGCATTCACCCGAGTGGGTACAGCATCGGCATCGACTTGTTACTCAGGCCTTGCCAGCAGTTCCTCGTTTATCTGCTCTCTGAGGACCGGGTTTGTGTATTGGCCACCATCAGAGAGGTCAACAGGGTCACAGAGCTCAGTTCCAGTTCCCAGTTCCTCCCCAGTCTCCCCCCGATTGTAAACACTTTGTACTCTCCCGCCCCACACCAGGCTCTGTGCTGGCTAATCTGCGACTGAGGTCAGCAGCGCAGTTCTGGGCGTCTGTGCCTCGTGACGGACACTAACGCGTTTCCTGCGGGCGGCCTGATGGAGAACATGACTGTTCTGAAGAGTCTCTGCGCGCAGTTATCAGTCCCGCTGCTCAGCGCTGCCTGCTAATGCCTCTAAGGCTTCACCGCTTTAGCCACTGGACTTAAAGGGAATTATGCTGTTCGGACGTGTCCATCACAAAGCTCTCCAGGCTGTCTCTGCATGTTTTCAGCCCTGGTGACTGGAGACTGCCAGGATTTTAAAACATTTTAAAGGATCTCGGTTATACAAGCAAGCCACTCTTTTCTTGACTTTTTGCATTTGGGCTAATTTGCAAAGCTGGCTTTTACCCAGCATGCAGCCATTTTCAGATTTGTATTCTCTATATAAGATGACAAGCACTATCCCTCTGAGTAACACACCGCCCCTGGTCCTTCAAAGATTGTTTTTTTCTCATTTTCCTAAAGCAAGTATTCGGGGCTTTCAAAACAAAGCAACCTTCGTAAACCACTTTGACAGCATTTTGCCCCCACCATGATCAATGTAACATCTTTCAAGACTATTAACATCCAAAGTGAGCATTGCACATAATGTCTCCAGTGAATATATGCATATATTGGCACTGTGCCTCTCAAGCTTACCTGCAATTTTGCCCCCCCCTTGTGGTAAAATGGCACATGACTTTTTTTTGTATGCCAAGCCATTTTTGATCCTTTTGCTTTAAACATATATCACATGAATTGATATATTTAATAACTGAAGTCAAAAAGCACATCTGCATAACAATAGGAGAGTTTTGAAGGTCAGCTAAACCAGCAAGATCTAAACTGGAACATTTAATAACTCAGGGCAACCTTAAGAAAATTCCACGGCACTACAGCCTTAGAAACTTTAGGTGGCAGTGCAAGACTGTGAAAGAAAGGCAACAGACACATTGTGGGAGGTGTTTAATTTAAGGTGGTCCACCAGAGTTTGGAAATGAGAAGAATCGAAGACTCCTGCAAGCTAGGTGAAATAAGTCTGTCCCACTTTATCATCATGTGATACTATTCAGTGATATTCAGCTCTGCAGTATTAATTTGTTTTTTGCCCGATTTACCTTGAGAATGGACGTTCTGCTGCTTTCACGCTTAATCAGGGCATTATATTCAGTCATTATTAGGAAAGGGTATCCGCACATATACAATTACCCTGTCCTGACCACAGAATGTATCGGTTATTAGATGTACTGGTACAAGGTGATCTGAAAAAGGTTGAATTTTTTTAAAGTTTGCCTTGGGTTTATAAGAGTGCCACTGACACCTGTTTTTTGTAGTCAAAGACAAACCAAAGCCCCTCATGCATGTAAATGCATGCCAGTCAGTAAGAGCAGTGGGAGGGTTTAATAATGGGTTTTCCAAATCGGGGGTCATTGCCCTTCAGAGGGATACAGTACGGGCCCACCTGGCCCCCCGTGATTCTGAGGAGGGTAATCCCAGCTGGGCCTGCTGAGCACCCGGTTCATGGTGGCACTTTCCTGGCACTGTGCGTTGCAGGCTGACACAGGGAAGCAGATTTAGACAGGCGGTCAGCTGGGAAGGAGCTGCCTGAGAGCTCTGGCAGGAGGGTAGGGGGTTACTGGGAAAGGTGGGGGCAGTTTGTAGGTACTGCAGGAAGCGGATTGCATTCTGCAATCTTATGACTAGCATTACATCGGAGCCCCATGGCCACTGACCACCAGCACCACAAACATATCAGGGCCAAGAACCACAAGCAAACGTAACACGAAGTGAGTAACCTTAGGATCCACTCAAAGGCTGTACACAATAGGAGTTTCTGGAACACATTCAGTTTCACCTGATAGTTTGGCAGAGTGAGTTAACAGCGGCTTCCTGCAGGGACAGTGTTGTGAGTGACAGACGGAGCAGCTTTCTTACACGTACGTGTTCAGTCCCAATGAGTTGACACCACGCCCTCTGACCCCTGACCTCTGGCAACTGCCCTGTTTGGGTTTTGTCTCTGCAAAACTGTTCGTCAGGCGAGCAACATAGCAACAGTAACCAGGTGAAAAGAAAATATTGCCAGGGAGGCTGGCCAGTTGAGCAGGAGCACTGTCCCCCCAGGCCAGAGCACCATGTCTGAAGCCCAAAAACACCCAGGATCGTCTGCTGACAACTGGCAAGAGAGCCACGTGACACAATTTACCTCTCATTCTGTCCTTTTCGTTCTTATCGGTGACTGTTTTCAATTCAGTAAACTTTTATGGACCACTTTGCCGAAGCATTGAATAAACTACACAAAATATAGGTATGCATGTACCCCCCATTTGGATAACCTCAATTTTATAAAAATCTGTGAATGCAATCAATAAGACAAATATGCCAAAAGTCTTCTATTTATTCTATACTTCTATTTCTTCTAGACTTCTATACTTATATAGTTTGATGTTTGAGTTGGGCTTAAATGACACATCTTTACACCAATCAGCTGCAATGAATTTTACTTATGTAACATGCACAAAAAAATATGATGGTCTTTCTGATTTATAGTAATGAAGCCTGCCTTGTTCCTTTAAAGATTTAGCCCAGGAAAACATTTCTCTCCGAAAAAGCACCTTAGAGATTCACAAAAGTGCTTTCTTTGTTTTCATTAGTGATCACATTGACCAATTATCACTTTCAACGGTGGCAGATTAAGCCCCCTCTCTCCCATAGGCCGCAGTTTTAAACGAGTAAGGTAAAAAGGTCAAGAAGAAACAAAAATAAGATGTTTATGTGTGCCTGGTTGCTCCAGGAGCGCTAAGGAGGGATGAGCCTTCAGCGTTTGGCAGCTTGCTGGGCTCACGCTCACTGCCACAAACAAAGAGGGCCTACGATGGCTGCCTCGGGCCTGCTAATGCCAAGGATTTGGGAAGCCTCGACAAAGCTGGAGCTCAGGGGAGACCAGGCTTCAGAGTGGAGCCAGAGGTCTTACGGCGGCCCCGAGCTGGTGGGAAATGTTTGTTCGGGGGGGCCAGGAGAAGTCCTGTATATATTAATAGTCTGGGTAAACAGTTAAGACATACAGGAGAAAACCGCTAAGAGCTAGTATCTTGTCAGAGCTCTGACAGCACCTGTAACCTGGCATGGTTACTGTGGTTGCACCCACGGGGATTCGCCCAAACACCCTGCTGGCGTCAGTTTGGGCCAGTGTTCGTTAAATGCTGTATTGTCCCTGACAATGCTGAAGCTGATCCGCACACTGCATGGGCAGCACCAGGGATGTGGGACAGCACAGCTTCGGGGCATCTCAGATCCTGTTTCCCAGCCATTTGACCCTAGAATCGAAGATCAGGTCACCTCTGTTGGAAAGCCAATGTGGTGCGCAGCGTGTGGTATCTCTGACACACCATTGCAAACCAGCAGTCATATTACAAGCCTGTCAATTACGAATGGCGATTTAGCAACGTGATACCGGCCTTTTCCAGTACATGTGGAAAGCTTGACTTTACCTATAACAAGATGTGACACTATTAGACAGAACCGTTTGGCGCGAATACTCAAGTTCTCTGTGAGCTCGCAGGCCTGACAGCTGGTCTCGGCCTCAAAGCAAAACCCCGATTTGCTGACGTCAGTTTAACTGTCAATGGTGAATTTCAGCTTTAATGGGCCACCCACTCCATATTAGCAGGCTAACAGTCTATTTCAAGGAAGTGAGGATGACTTTCTGTTCACCAGGCCGAGCGGAATGCCAACATTGCGTTCAGCTGCCCACACGGAGGGGGAAATCATTTGAAGCGCTGCTCCATGTCGACCCAAAAACGAAACACTTATTAATACACCTCCTCTGATCCCATGCCTCATCCGTTGAGCTGGATTGCTCCATTCAAAGGGCTCCTTCCCAGAAGACCTTTGGCCAAAACGGCCGCACCCATTTCCATGGCACATGAACAGTTCACGAAAGGCCCAACGAAATCCCACCAGTGCTTGAATCGGCCCAAGATGTGGGTGGCTAAAATTCCCCCTTTGGAGACGAAGGGCCCACCCTGGATGCCTTCTGACACAAGTACTTTCCGGGACTCGCTGCCGTAGCTACTTTCATTGAGATTAAGTCAGAGGAGAAGATGACATTTTGATCCAGGGTGCTGTACTCCTGGGAGGAGGAGCAGGACCCTGGGGGGTTTGTTTGATATCACATTTCCATGCCTGTATCTGTCTTCCTATACAGACTCCTAAACATTGATAGAGGCACATGGGAGGTCCGAGGGTGAAGTGAATGAACAATGGTCTCCATTTTCCAAAAAAGTACATGCCCTGAGGAAGAACGTACCTGTGAACAGCACATACATGCCCGAAGGTGTATGCAAACTGCATAATGGTACCTGGGATTTATCCAGCTAAAATATAGAGGCTGACAGACTGGGTATTCAGACATCATGTCTGTGCTCTCACAAAGCGGGTCTTAAAATAACAGATAATAAAACCAGATGAAGACATAAACTAAAGTATAAGTGTGAATCAGGTTGGTAGTGTTGCGTAATCGGCTAGATATTCGTTTTTGTTTAATTTTCAGTTTATTACAGAATTTGAAGGTTGGGAGCTATCGGGGAGTGGTGTGGTGCTTGGTGGATTATGTCACTGTGCCTGTGGTGGGAAGGTTGCTGGTTCAAATCCGATGCTTGTTGAGTGATTTCACCATAAGGCCTGCAACCCCTCATTGGTCCAGAGAATACCTGACCCAGTTTTCTAAAAAATGCATGTTGCTTTGGCTAAAAGGACCTGCTTAATAAATCCATGTCTCCATCTAATTTTATATAGCCAATTACCCTATGCATGACGGCAGTGGTCCGGAGCGTATCCCAGAACCTACGGCCGCAAGGCGAGAAGTAACCCAGGACTTGGCGCCAACCCATCACAGGGCACACAAACCTAAATAAATTAAAGTAATATAAAATGTTTCTTATATAAAAAATGGCCTCCTTCCTTGCACCCTGGAGAACAGTAGCATGCATATATGCAGGGTCACTACAGTCAAAAGCGGCATTTGATAGTATAGAATTTTCTTTTTGTTTTCCTACTCGGTCAGGAAACCCTTAAGTTGGGCACCTACTAAAGTTTCACCATCTCCCTTTCACACGCCCCCCCCCCCAAGCTGCGCCACTGGCAGCCCGGACAGGTGTCCGATGTCAGGTGAAATTACGAGAGGCCCCCCCCTCGTCTATCTTTACATCTGAGCTGTGCTGGAAGTCACTGAGGCGACGCCGGATCCGCAGGCTGCGTGACGCTCATAATGCTGCACTGTCCGTCTTCGCCCACCCCCACCCCTACCCCCACTCCCCCCCCCCGGAAACCTCCGGAACGTCATGCGGTGGGTCGGGGGGGGCGGGGACAGGCCGACCCTGTGTGGTCGCGGCCTCCAGAGCACGTGCTGGCGCGTGTGTGCGTGTGTGTGTGCTGGTTGGGGGTGGGGGGTACTATGGATAGAGGACAGAAGCTTCCTCAGCAAAGTAGATGGAGAAGCAGAGTTCATGCGGCTTGAGAAAACAGGATTTCATGCCCATCATAATATGCTACTAAACACAAATCATCTCCTTTTTTCTCATTTACAAGCCCCTGGCTAACGTGCTCTGCCCATTTATACACATTCAGTGTCTCTGTTCACCCCGCCTAGAAAAATTCAGGTTGAGGAGAACTTGGATAAAAAGGTACAGCTGCTCACAGAACCAGCAAACCCTGGCCTGTGAGCGAGACCTCGGCCACAGTGAGAGCCCCTACACAACACCACCGCTGTAGTATGCATGAGAACAAAAAAGTGGCCCACAGAAAGAAACTTCCAGGAAAATATGCACCAAGCCTCTGCAGCGTGAGGACGCTTTGCTCTGTAAATGATGTGGATAGCGCTGAAAGACTGCTTACTTTGTCTGAGAATTTCTTAGCACTGGTAGGGCTCAGCAGCAGCCGCAATCACTGCCTAATTGTATGTTATTATCAAGTTTGCAGCTAGAAACATCAGCTGTCATCCTCGGCCTAGATCATTGCACGGGGGCCCTGTAATCATATCATATCAGACCAATCACCGCTACCTTGAATTCCTCGCCTCCCCAACTGTCGCCAGTCAACCTCAACTGCGTCATGTAGTTACGATATTAAGTTAATATAGCCTCAGTATCTGTCCCTAAAATTAAGATAAATGAATGAATCATCCTTTATTTGTGCAAGTATAGGTATATTGGAAAGCCTCTTTTTGCCTATCCCATCCTTTGAGACGTATATATATATATATATATATACACTCACCAGCCACTTTATTAGGTACACCTTGTTAGTACCAGGTTGGACCCCCTTTTGCCTTCAGAACTGCCTTAATCCTTCGTGGCATAGATTCAACAAGGTACTGGAA